>JALMGF010000052.1:6377500-6825344 GCA_023333645.1 Sceloporus occidentalis | reverse complement strand
GAGGCAATTGGATATTTTTTCATTTTTGTTATTTAAAAAATATTCTTACACTTATTTAATTTGTAGATCCCAACTACACCAAACTCTTATCCAAACATTAAATATCACCAGAGAAAATGCATTAAATAATATAAAATATCAGTAAACTGTTATTAATCTTAAAAGTTACTAATTTTGAGCCTAACATTATGCAATATGAAGAAAATTAATTTTAATCACTGTGTTTGTATTGTTACACTAGACTATAGGACCTAATGTTAATAAGAAACAGTAACTACTAAGAAAAAAAATTTCTTGCACATACATGTATTGATCATTTAAATGAAAGCCAAGCTCTGATTATTAATGAGCACGTTCAATGTGTCAGGGATAGCAAAATACCTCAACTGGTAAATGGATCCAGCAAATGAACCAGAAACTTAATAATAATGGAGTCAGCACCCAATCGGAAAGTAATTTGGCGGCTGCTAAGTGAGCTTGACTAGTTGGTAAAGTCTGATGAATATCATGGCTTGCCCTTCCAGAGCTCTAAATGATATTTGTTGATTAACAGTCAGAAATTAAACATATTCCAGATAAAAGCCAGGTTGATGCATATTCATAGTACGAGGAACCAGGAAAGGCTCCTCCTATGTTTATAGCTTTTCTGGTTTATTCAGCAAAGGGTGAGATTACACTTGTGGTTTCAGCTCCTCGATGTCACCTAACATTATGAAGTTCAGACCCCAGTGAACTTCTGCTATAGGTCCTAGGTCACTAGACAGGGCAGACCAAGCCCTTCTTGGTGAAGAAACTTGCCAATGTTGTCACTTCACAATGGGTAGTGAAGGGAGGGAGTTGAAACACAACTACCCTGCAAACTCTTTCGTTAATGAATAACACTCATTTGGTGAGGTAACGATCCAACCAAATTCTTCAAATGTGCACATATTCTAAAAATGTGACAACTCTACCCAACCTCCCGGAGAAAATATTATTTCATGTATTATGTCATGTATGTTTTGCCATTTATGTCATCGTGGATCGTAACATCAGTCAGTAAATAATATTTTCAGGTGTTGTGTTCCTGCAGAAGTTACTTCAAAAAAGTGCACATCATGCAATATTCACGGCAACTCCAATGGGAGCAAATCAAATGTTTCACCCAGCAGTATTCATTCATAATGCATAATGAAGTTTGTGAGCTACAAACTCTAGTTTGACTAAACTTTACCCAGCATACATTTCCAACAGCTACCGAGAATCTATACTTAATATTCTATACATAACCTTTATAATTCAAAAGATAAAAGATTTTAATAATATTTTAGCTGATATAGTAGTGTAGTAACAGATTATGTTCTCATTAGGATGGCCTGATAACCTTCCTCGGTTAACGATTTAATTAGTTGCTTCTCCAACTCTGAAAAATATGGTTGCATCATATAAAAATACTATTAAGGTAGAAATAATAGAATGACGTCATTTATTCTATTTGTCATTTTGTTTTCTTAACATGGAAATGTACACACGGGTTACACACTAGTTTGAAAATTACTCAACATTAGTACATATGCTTCATAAAATAACAATTTAACTTAAATATGAATCCTGCATAACATGTGAAAACCTTTCAGCAGCCCTTAAACTGCAGCTCTCCATTAACATTTTTAGTTTGTTTCCAGAACCCAAATGATAAAGAACGGGGTATCGTCTCAAGAATGTATGCGCCACCCAAAAAAACAGGTTGATGAAAATCTTTCCAGTTTGTTTCTTTAAGATAAATAATGTGAACCAAGTATGTACAAGGATAATGAAAGCCTTACCCCGTAATGTATTTAGTTGTCTACTTAATTGGGAATAATTAGCAATAACGTGGGTAACAGCAGCCTGACAATGCAATAAGTTGCCTGACCTTGTTCATCATTAAATTAGAAATCAATTAATTGCCGAATAACAGTTTGAATGTTAATAGAACCCATAGGATAAATGTTGAATGATTAAACATGAAGGTCTATTAGTTGTTTACTGGAGTTTGCTGTGGTTCATTTCCTCCGTGTTGTCCACTCTTCTCAACTAGTTATGCAGATATGATGTTTTGAGATAGAAATAGGTGAATAATGAATTTGTTAGAATTTTGGAACATTAGATTGTTATGAGTCAATTGTAAAGCAATGGAGTTCATTAAAACATTCAGAGATGACTTAAGACTTGAGAAAAGTATAGGGCAATGTTTAACGTTCGCAGTTTAGTCAAGGCGGGATAAAAATGTTTACTGACTGTTGGGTGATTAAGGGGCTAATAACACTGTCCCCTTTATGTGTACTTGAAACTATTCATGAATCCATCCCTCTGTCTCTATAATATCCTGAAAGGACTTTATAGCAACAGTCAACATTCAGTTTTGTTGACAAATAACAATAATCCCCACTTCACTCCATAGTTTTGAACATTTATTGTATACTCCTAATCCCAACCATGTCTGTTAAAGGCCCTGATCCGCCCCCATACCTACCATAAGAACCTGGCTTGGCTTATGTTATAGATGGAAGCTGCTACAAAGTCGAATAAAAATACATTTAAAAGGCATTTCAGAATATGCGTTTCAGAATATGACAATGTTCTCACTTGCTGAGGACTGACATGAAGACCTTGAAGTAAGAAGAAGCTTGACAGGTCACCCTTCTTTTTAAATGTCATGTCTTTGCATCTATTCATTTGCATTAATGCACTGGAGTGGAACTGAGTAACAATGAAAGTTCTGCTTATGAGCTGTAAAGCTTCAGTAGTCATGAAAAAATGTCAATAATTATTGAATGTTACAAAGAAAATTTCAAAGGCTAGCACTAATTTCTTTTATATGGATATGGATATATGTCTTGACTTGTTTAATTCAGGGTGTCACAGAAGATGAAGTTAAAATAGTTCAGCCATACAATTAACTCACAGTGCCTTTTAACAAAAAAGTAGTTAAGTGTTTTTTATTACATTTAAGTATGTTTAATATATAGTGATATAGCAAGTCGTGACTTTTTTATTTTCCTTTATAGTCCTACTAGTAAAACTCCTTGTGTTATATCTGTGGAAAAAGGCATGTTCTCTTAATGAACTAAACATAATTAATGTACAGTCTGTAAAAACGTATATATTTCCCCATTATAGGACACGACCAGAGGAGTACAAGGCCTAATTTGGGATAAAAACCAGCCCTGGAAATAAGAGAACACAATCTCAAATCTTCTCTAACAAGTCGAGTGGTCAGTTAAGTTAATTTGCCTGACCAGACTCGCATGTTCTAGTCTGAAACTTGTAAAGATTTAATCCCTTCTCCGAATGCTAATAAATAATATTAAATAATAAAGTGAACCTTATGGTGCAGAAAATTTGCGAGTTACAGTCAAGGACATGCAAGTTTGGTCACTTGTTGATAATTGTTAATTTGTCTGCCCCTCCAATGCTCATGAGTAATAATGAGGTGTTAGTCACATCAATCTGTGCCTCCCCCTCTTGCTGTTCAGAACGGGATGGGGGTTAACATAAATCAAAAGCCCTTTGGTGCATCCTTGCACCCCGAGTTGAGGAGGATTTAAAAAATCTCCACAATAAATACCCTACCTGCATCATGTTCATACCTGGAAACTCTCTGGGTTTGACCCACAGATCTCCGGGTGAAGCACCGCTTCCCTGGGTCAACACCTGATTCCTCCGTCTCTCTAATTAAAGTAGGAGCATAAGAAATTAATAATGGCATTCAAAAGAACAATATATTTTTGATTACGTTTTTTGAATATTTGCATCTACTTAGCATGGAAGTGACATATTATCAATGTATTTTTGAGCCCTTATCATTGAGGAAATATAGATTTGACTTGAAATCCTTTAACCAATTTATTTTACTTTTTTATAGTTATGGCAGTATGAGCTAATGGGTCTTAAGTTTATATAACAATTTCTAGAGTTACACTTGAAATGATTTAAAATATATACAGTATATACTGTGTATATATATATATATATATGTATATATATATATATATATATACAGTGTATATATATATATATATATTAGTCTTGTGCATTCGTATTCGGGCGAACATGAAAACATACGAAGACGACACACAACACGAAGAATCTTCGTCTTTGTCTTCATTTACTAATCTCCCTGGTTCCTTCTCCATTTAGCCTACCTTATATACGCAGCATCGCAGGGGTTAACGGGAGCGGAAACTCGTAGGTTCTCTGTCAGGAGATAAAGGGTCGGGCGACCAATAGACTCGCTCTCATGGCCCTTTTTTAACTAAGGGGTACTTACCTTCCGTCCGCCCGAACTGCCGTCCCTCCGAAGTCCCTCGACGGCAGCAGCTGCCGCCAGGATTCCATGACGCGTGCCCCCGTGTGGCCAATATCAGCTGTACGGAATCGCGTTTCCTCCAGGATCCGTACAGCCTCTTCAAGGGACATTTCTCCTATGTGTTCCAAGTCTCCTTTTCATCCTGGGCAGGATATTCAATCTAAATGACTATTTAAGCCTGGCAGCTATGCTATTGTGCATTTTGGTTGGCTTTAATAAAACTCCTGTGATTTTGGCTTTGACCCTGGCTTGTATTGACGTTCTTGTCTGTCTCCTGCGTTTGACTCGGCTTGCAATTCGACTATTCTGTTCTCACATATCCCTGACCTCGGCTTCGTCTAAGGACTACGTCTCCAGCACAAGAATTGATACCAAGTTCCTACATTGCTGGTCCTCTAGCCGTGACACCTTTAACTCCTGACAGCGCAACTTGGCCTGGGGAGACCTTACGGACCTTTAACTCTTGAAGTGGGGAGAACAGTGGTTTCTTTCGGCCAAGTTGTGGCACCAGGATTTTAAAAGTCTGTACGAGCGACTCTATTGGTCGCCAGCAGGGGGCTCATCTGCCATCAACCAATGAAGTACAGGTGCACTTCATTGGTTGATGGCGGAAGAGGAGGCCCCTGCCGGCGACCAATAGAGTTGCTTGTACGGACAGTTTAAATCCTGGCGCCAAAGCTGCTGCATAGTGTTAACCACGTATTAACCCCTTCAACAAAAAAGGACAAAAAACTACGAAAAAAATGAACACGAAGAATGTACACGAATATTTGCTCAAACCGAACACAGGAACAGGCGAATATTCGTGGAAGATGAACACGAAGAGTTGGCTGGCACCCAAGTCTAATATATATATATATATATATATATATATATATATATATATATATATATGTATACATGCTGTATATCTATGTGTAGGGGATAACATGGCCCAAAGTGGCAGTGCTTTGGCTTAAGTCCACAGTCACCACAGGACCGTCACCACCTGCACTATTAATGCCCACTGGTCACTACGTCCTGACATAGACGTGGTGGAGTAGACCTGCCTTCTCCTGCTCCTCCCTCAGTCTTGATGTCTTGGGCCACAGGAACTATGTGTTATCATATTTATTTTATTGGTGACTAATGTGTTTTTCTAATATACTTTTAAAAATGCAGGGTTTGTTCATATTCTAAACCAAAAATATTGGGGAATGATGACCATATGTCTAATTGCAGCCCCCAAACGACCCGACAAACCCATGCAAGGGTGGTATCACTGTACTCAGGAGATATTGCTGAACACATATTGGGGTGTTGTGTGACAGTGACATATACCAGGACCTGTAAATATATACCTATGTGTGTGGGAAAAAGGCACGCAAAAAATACTACTATTAACTTTGCCAAAGGCTGGTGGTAGAATAAGTGCATGGAAAGAGTTAAAATACCAGCATTTGAAACACCCTGAGGTGTCTAGTTTTCAAAAATATATGGTTTTATAGGGCACATTGAATTGGCCGGGCTCAAAGATATACCAAATAGGGCATGGGCACAGGATCACCAAATAAAGTTCAACATTGAAAAATGTGCATGCCTCAAATATGGCCCGTTTGCCCCCAAACAACCAGGCAAACTCATGCATATGGGGTATCACTGTACTCAGGAGATATTACTGTTGTGTGACAGTGATATATACCAGGAGCTATAAATTCATACATGAAGTAAAATGTGTTTGAAAAAAAACCGCAAAACAATGACTACCACAAAGTTTGACAAAGACTGGTGGTAGAATAAGTGCATGGAAAGAGTTAAAATACTAACATTTGAAATACCCTGGGGTCTCAAGTCTTCAGACATATATGGTTTGATGGGGTAAATTGTATTGGCCGGCTTCAAAGATACTCGAAATAGCTCATGGGGGAAGAATTACCAGATTTGGAAAAAATGGTTTTGAACTAGCAAAACACTAGTTGTACTATACCATACCGTACCATACCGTGCAGAAAAAAGCAAAAAACATAAAAATATTGGGTATTTCTAAACTCAGGACAAATAGTAGAATCTATTTAGTAGTTTTTTTCAAACTATTATCTTTTATAGATGAGTAAAAGATTTTTCAAGTAAAAGTCAGAAAAGTCATTTTTTTTCTTAATTTTTCACCAAATTTTATACTTTTATAACGACAAATGATATGATACAATCAAAATTATGACATCTAAAGAAAGTCCTTCTTGTCCTGAAAACCCCCCCAATATATAACTTGTGTGGGTTCAGTAAACGAGAAAATTACAGCTAAACATGAGCACCGCAGAAATGTTAAAACGGCAATTTTCACGAAGGGTACAAAAAAATAAAATCAGCCTTTGTCACGAAGGGGTTAAGTATAGTTAATCATCAATATTATCAACATTAAAACTGCTACTTATTGACTTGGCAATATTTTGAATTGTGACATATTACAATAAAAACTCTTTGAGAATTATTAGACTAGTTGAACCACAATGATTCGAACATTGAAATATGAACAAAAAAGGCTTTGAAATCAAAATGCAAATACCAATTTGTGTCACTCCCAGGACAGCATGTGACTGAAATATAATTAAATGTAACCTTTCTCTGAATGCTTATTAACTTATTTTCCGATCTGTCAAAAACCAACTCATTAGGCATAAAGATTCATCCCATCTGCATAATGAAAATGTTTATCCATGCAAAATCCAAAATTAGAAAAAAAATTTAATTAACCTACAAAAGAAGCCATATTCATCTTTGTCATACTATGCACATACAGGTTTGCACTGTACAGCAATCAATAACAATGAAAAAAAATATGTATTGTGCTAGATCACCTTATGTAAAATAATTAAATCGTTTCCATGCATCTAACATTATTATAAATTTTTCTTGTCATCCCCACTATAGAGGAATGCACGATACTCTATAAGAATATGTATTCATCCAAGGCAATAAAAAAATGAAAAATAAAGCACTTACCTGACACTGAATTTGCAGCCATTCTGCAAAATCGTCCTTCTTCCTCCATGATCAGACATTTCTTGCCACTGATTGGCTGTCTGGAACTGTCAATCAGTGGCAGGAAAGTATTCCCATTAAAATTAAAAGAGAACCCAGCATTGGATCTGAATTTAGGTGAGTACATCATGTGCAGGGAGACGTATTTGGCTGAATGCCTCTTCTGCAAGGCAAGACAAAACAAAACATTTGTACAAGTTATTTTAGGTCTATGTGCACAGGTCTGCCGCCAAGGGCTCGCTAATGCACTGGCGCTGTAGTTCCTTCTTAGTTGCCCAGGATTTGGGTGCACAAAACAACAATAGACTGAGTATGATGTGGTTGCACAAATGTCCGTTGTACAAATTTGTATGTGGCCTTAACAGTCATCTTTATATTATTAACAGATATTCATATTGAATTAATTGCTTAATTCCACCAGGCAATGAAGCAATTATGGTTTTTAATTAGAACTTTCATTCTGAAAGTGTCCATGTTGATCCCTCAACTTTCAGAACGCAAACATAATGACCTTGTGCTACAATGAGACGAGAACATTTAATTTAAATATTAATTGCATGTTAATATTAGTTTCTGTTTTTGCATACATTAAAAATAAAACCAGTGCTGGATTATACATTTTTTTCATGTTTACATGCAGTCATGCCTAGGTTTAGGACTCAGATGATTGACAATAGGTTTTTAAAAAATCTATGTCTAATAATTACAGATGGCCACAGTCCATCATCTTAATGGGTCTAACTGTTACATAGTATGCTCTTTTGCGACCTTGCAGCATTAGCAATAACTCAAACATATAATAATATAACAATATGGGACGTAGCAGTTGTAATTCCATTAATGAAATAACCAAAATTAATGATCCCGTACAACTTTAGTGTCTCAGATTTGACAGCCTTTAAAACAATCGTATTAAGAGCACAGTCTGAGTTCAGTGAAGCAGGTTAAGCTTGTTCCTGCTTGATTTGAATGGTATTTAATTATAAAAATGCTTCTTTTCTCACTTACTGGAAGATACCCAGGTTGCTAAGTTGGTGGAGCAATGTATGAAGGGTTGACTTAACAAACCTGATCAACTTGGAGTTGTAGGTCTGTAGCGTGCTTTCTGCATGGCCACTGCATTTTCCTGCGTTTTGGCGTTTTTTTCTGGAGTTTTTCTTTCTGGCGTTTTAGCCTTTCTGTGGAAATTGCTTTTTTTGACCTTAGGCAGTTTTTCCAGCCTTTACAAGTTAGAAGTTTCACCCAGCTAAAAGGGATTAGGATAAATGGCAAGTATCTGCCCCCTGATGTCATTTACTTGGTAGAGTTCTACTTAAACACCCCGGCGGACCCTTTTGTCACTTTTCTGTGGTTTGTAAGGCGTGCTTTATTCCGAATGTCTGCTCCTCTAGGAAGATTGGCCCCAAATGATGGTGCAAATTGTTTGCTGTTGCTTTTGGCACGCAGGATCCAGTTGATGCGTTGCGTATGTTTGTTTGTAATGGCATGTTTGTTCCAAATGGTGTAGAATTCAATATGAACTTTGTTTTGTGTGAAACTGTTTGTTTCCAGCCTATTTCTCGTAGTTCACACAGATACTGGGTCCATCCTCTGCATTGTAACTGTGGAAAAAACGCCATAAAAAACGCCAAGGCAATAAACCCACATGGCTTTTCCATGGCGTTTTTTCTCTCCCATAGACTTCTATTGGAGAAAAACGCCAAGATTTCCTTGCAAAAAACGCCAGAGTGTCAACATCCTGCGATTTTGAAAAACTGCCACAGAGCCCAAAAAAGCAGAAAAACGCCAAAGAGGACTGAAAAAACGCCGAACAGAAAAACGCCAAGTGGATATGGCATTCTGCGATTTCCTATTGAAGAACAGCTAACATCTGGCTGCTGCGTTTTTTCACTAAAAAAACGCCAGGTGGCGCTATTGGCGTTTTTATGGGCGTTTTTAGCTAAAAAAAAACAAGTGGAAACCTAGCCTTATGGTGACTGGGTCTTGTCTTTCCCACTTACAGGGGAAAAAATTGTGAAATGGATTAGGACGATGATGTCAGAAAGAATAGCTGTTTTTGGCTACTCATTACGGAATGTAATGTGCTAATAATATTCTAAATACAAACATTATGCAAAGACACTAAAAGAAAAAACTTACTGCCCCCTAAAAAATGATAGCATGTGTCTTTGTGTACATTTTTTATTTATTATTTAAAATTATTATCTTAAAAACACTGTTTGCAATTCATAAACCCCTGCGTGCATGGATTAAGCAAATTCACTATTGATTTTAGGAGGTGAAAATTAAGATCTATTGATTCAAACTAATAGTAAGAGACGGATAATGACTTTGCAAATATTACAACACGCAGATCAATAAGCTTTGGTAGCAAAAGGCCAAGGGACTCAGCTATTTCATCCTTCAAAAGCAGCAAAATCTTTTTTGAGGTTATTTCCAGTTAAGCTCTGTAATATTGGGTGAAATATTAATGAGGGGATTAGTTTACTTTTTAGCATTGTATTATACAACACATCCAATAGTAATATCGTATTCAACAGACACTGAAAATGTTTTCATTATCATCCACACAGCATTGTATTGATATTCAATGCCAGAGTCTAATGTACATCAATATAAAATATGATGAGTTCATTTGTAAAAGTCTTCAAGGTCAATGCAAATAATTTTCTGGTTATATCTTCTGGACATTTCTGGATATTTTGGTGGCGGAGGTTTTCTTTTTAATTTTTTAATGGGTTTGAGGGGAATTATGGTAAAAATCAAAACATTTGCAATAATTTTCTTATCCTTTATTTATCTTAAATCACTAATGTTGAAAACTTTCACTCAGTGATGTTACAAACTTACCATTTATTATACATTCCTTGGTATGTGTCAATGTTATGAAGGTTATTTTGGTAGGCTCATTAGTGACACACAAAAAATTTGAATAATTTTCTAGTAAATACAGGGAAATAACAGTTGAAAGTCTACTTGTTTCTGGAAATAAAACATGTTTGTTTTATGCGTTTTACAGAGGGAAAATGAAAAGGAACATAAAAAAGCTAAATATGACCTATACCATACTTTTTGTCTAAATGTTTATGTAGTACATACATACTAATTTACAAGAGTTTTGGTTACTTAATATAAAAAAGAGAAATGAAACCACTAAGTTTATATATATTTGTAAATTTGCTAAAGATGTAAAATAAAAATATATGGAAGGGATAGTCTTCAATTTAAGTCGATGGAGTATGCTATTTATCCTCCATCCACTAGTGGCCGCTGGCACAGTCCATTTTGTAATTGGCTGCGATAGGGTATGGAATGGATTAATTTTTTGTGTCAGGATATTTATGTTTTTCCCTGGGTTTTTCACCAATTGAGTGGCAAAGGGGTGAAGAGTGATTTTAACTTTTCACATTCCGGGCACCCAACTGGTGCATTGGATGGGCGTTATAGTAAGAGGATGGATGGAGAGAAAGACGTGAGATGGGCACTATACCTCTCCAATTGGTTTAATTCACTTTACCCCAATAGGCAGAGGCATACATGGGATCAGTGCACCAGATATTATTTGTATCCATTTAAATCCCCATTATACTAGAAGAGGAAAAGGAGCTGACTGCTGAAAGGAGAAAAGAAACAGAGGAAAGGTAGGAAAGCATTCAGTTAAAGTGAGAAGGGAGGGGGTAGACAGTGAGACGGGGGGGTAGAAAGTATATTGGAATAAATAAACAGTAAGAATGAGTGAGAGAATAAATGAATGTGTGAATGCATTTTGAGAATATGTGAGAGAATGGATGAATTGTCTGAATGAGGGATATAATTAATGAGTTTGTGAGAATGGATTAATGTTAGCAATCATACTCCTATCATGCCAAGTCAGCTAGTACATGCTGGAATCTGGGTATGCCTGGGCATGATAGGAGTGTGATTGCTGTTAACAATCATATATATATATATTAATATTGTTATTTAATTTTTTTGTCCTATTTTGGTGTTTTACTTACCTTTAAATAAAAGTGCGAGATTTTTTTTTTTTATGGTGGGGAGTCATATTCGGTTTCGGACAGGTAAATGCTGCATTTTCAGTTTCAGTCCAGAATTCATTTTGGTGCATCCCTACTACTAAGCCAGACAGTGAAGTGGTAGGCCTACACCACATCAATGTTTGGCTTAGTATATAGTGATAGGAGTTATGCTGCACTATTGTTAATGTCTGGCTAAATGTATAGTGATAGGGATTACGCTGTACCACCGTCAAAGTCTGCCTCTGTATATAGTAACATAGTAACATAGTTCATAAGGTTGAAAAAAGACCAAAGTCCATCAAGTTCAACCTATATACATATTGTGTCCCTACTGTGTTGATCCAGAGGAAGGCAAAAAACCCTTATGAAGCAGATGCCAATTGCCCCATACCAGGGGGAAAATTCCTTCCCGACTCCAAATATGGCAATCAGAATAAATCCCTGGATCAACGTTCTGTCCCTATTAATCTAATATCCATAACTTGTAATATTATTGCTTTCAAGAAACACGTCCAGGCTCCTTTTGAACTCTTTTATTGAGTTTACCATAACCACTTCCTCTGGCAGAGAGTTCCATAATCTCACCGCTCTTACTGTAAAGAACCCCCGTCTGTGCTGGTGTAGAAACCTTCTTTCCTCCAGCCGTAGAGGATGTCCCCTTGTTATAGATACAGTCCTGGGTATAAATAGGTCCTGGGAGTGATCTCTGTACTGTCCCCTTATATATTTATACATAGTTATTAAGTCCCCCCTAAGCCGTCTTTTTTACAAACTAAATAACCCCAATTCTGATAATCTTTCTGGGTACTGTAGTCCTCCCATTCCCCTTATTACTCTGGTTGCCCGTCTTTGAACCCTCTCCGGCTCCACTATATCTTTCTTGTACACTGGTGCCCAGTACTGTACACAGTATTCCATGTGTGGTCTGACTAGTGACTTGTACAGGGGTAGAATTATTTCCTTGTCGTGGGCATCTATGCCCCTTTTGATGCACCCCATGATTTTATTTGCCTTAGCAGCAGCTGCCTGACACTGGTCGCTACAGGTAAATTTACTGTTAACTAAAACTCCTAAGTCCTTTTCCATGTCAGTCGTCCCCAGTGTTTTCCCATTTAATACATATTCCCAGCCTGGATTTTTCTTCCCCATGTGCATAACCTTACATTTATCTGTGTTGAACCTCATCTGCCACATCCCAGCCCAAGCCTCCAACCTATGCAGATCCATTTGTAATCGTGCGCTGTCCTCTATTGTGTTAACCACGTTACAGAGCTTAGTATCGTCTGCAAAGATTGATACTTTACTATGCAATCCCTCTACAAGGTCATTAATAAATATATTAAAAAGAATAGGACCCAAAACGGACCCCTGTGGTACCCCACTAGCAACAGTCACCCACTCAGAGTATGTACCATTAATAACCACCCTCTGTTTCCTATCACTGAGCCAGTTACTTACCCACATACACACATTCTCCCCCAGCCCAAGCATTCTCATTTTATGTACGAGCCTTTTATGTGGCACCGTATCAAATGCTTTGGAAAAATCAAGATATACGACATCCAGCGATTCACCCCGATCCAGTCTTGAGCTCACCTCCTCATAAAAGCTGATCAGGTTAGTTTGACAGGACCGATCCCTTGTAAACCCATGCTGATATGGAGTCATACACTTATTTTCATTGAGATACTCCAAAATAGCATCTCTTAGGAAATCCTCAAACAGTTTACACACAACAGAAGTTAAACTAACAGGCCTATAATTCCCCGGGTCACTTTTTGTCCCCTTTTTGAATATTGGCACAACATTTGCTATGCGCCAGTCCTGGGGAACAGACCCTGTCACTATAGAGTCCTTGAATATTAGAAATAGGGGTCTGTCTATTACATTACTTAACTCCCTTAGAACGCGGGGGTGAATGCCATCTGGACCTGGTGATTTGTCTATTTTGATTTTTTTTAGGCGGCACTGCACTTCTTCCTGCGTTAGACAGGCGACATGTACTGGGGCATTTATCTCATCCTGCTGTATATTACCTGGCATTTCATTTTCCTCTGTGAATACAGCAGAGAAGAATATATTTAATAGATTAGCTTTTTCCTGATCCCCGTCTATAACTTCTCCCTCATTACTTTTTAAGGGGCCAACGCTTTCATTGTTAACCTTTTTACTATTTATATAGTTAAAGAACATTTTGGGGTTTGTTTTACTCTCTTTGGCAATGAGTCTTTCTGTCTCCAATTTTGCTGCTTTTATCTGATTTTTACATATTTTATTTTTTTCCCGATAGCTTTTTAGTGCTTCCTCACTGCCTTCCTGTTTTAGTAGCTTAAATGCCTTTTTTTTGCCATTTATTGCCCCCTTTACATTTTTATTTATCCACATTGGTTTTCTCTTGTTCCTGACTCTTTTATTCCCATACGGTATGTACCTTTCACAGTGAGAATTTAAGATATTCTTAAAAATCTCCCATTGAGCGTCTGTACTCTTGTTTTTGAGGACATTTTCCCAATTTACAGTGTTAAGGGCTTCTCTTAGTTGATCAAACTTTGCCCTCCTAAAGTGCATAGTTCTTGTGGCTCCTCTAAGAGTTCCCTTATTGAAGGACAAGTTATAATGTATCATATTGTGATCACTATTTCCTAGATGTCCCCTGACCTGCACATTAGTTACTCTGTCAGGTCTGTTGGTTAATATTAAGTCCAGTAGGGCGCCCCCTCTGGTCGGGTCCTGTACCATTTGGGACAGATAATTATCCTTACTTATAGTCAGAAACCGGTTTCCTTTATGAGATTCACAGGTCTCGGTTTCCCAGTTTATGTCGGGATAGTTAAAGTCCCCCATAATAACCACCTCATTGTGATTAGCTGCCTTGTTTATTTGCTTTAATAATTGATCTTCTGCTGCTTCCATTATATTTGGTGGCTTATAGCAAACCCCGTTCAGTATTTTATTATTTTTCTTTCCATATATTTCTACCCATAATGACTCCACATTATCATTTCCCTCACATATATTCTCCCGCAGTGTGGCCTTTAGGCTGGACTTTACATAAAGGCAAACTCCTCCCCCTTTTCGTTTTTTCCGATCCTTCCTGAATAGACTATACCCCTGTATGTTAACCGCCCAGTCATAGCTATCATCCAACCATGTCTCTGTTATACCCACTATGTCATAATTTTCTTCAGACATTATTAACTCCAGTTTGTCAGTTTTATTGGTCAGACTTCTGGCATTAGTAAGCATACAATTTAGAGGTGTATGTTTTTTTTCCCTATGAAGCCTATCCCTATTAACTATTATAACCCCTCCCTCTGCTCCACCCCCAGGTACATTTATAAGCCCCAGCTCTCTATCTACACTATCTTCCCCTTCTATATTGTAGTTTCCCTCCCCCCCTTTCCCTAGTTTAAACACTCCTCCACCCTTCTGACCATCTTCTCCCCAAGCACAGCTGCACCCTCCCCATTGAGGTGCAGCCCGTCCCTACCGTAGAGCCTGTATCCGACAGAGAAGTCGGCCCAGTTCTCCATGAACCCAAACCCCTCCTTCCTACACCAGCTTCTGAGCCACTTGTTTAGCTCCCTAATCTCCCGCTGCCTCTCTGGTGTGGCACGTGGTACAGGTAATATTTCAGAAAATACTACCTTGGAGGTCCTTGCCTTAAGCTTGCTACCTAAGTCCCTGAAATCATTTTTAAGGACACTCCGCCTCCCTCTCACTTTGTCATTGGTGCCAATGTGCACCATGACTGCTGGGTCTTCTCCAGCCCCTCCCAGTAATCTGTCAACCCGATCCGCGATGTGCCGAACTCGAGCGCCAGGCAGACAACACACTGTCCTAGTGATAGGTGTTATGCTGTACCACCGTCATTGTCTGCCTCAGTTTATAGTGGTAGGTGTTATGCTGTACAACCATCAATGTCTGCCTCAGTATATAGTGATAGGTGTTATGCTGTACCACCATCAATGTCTGCCTCAGTATATAGTGATAGGTGTTATGCTGTACCACCGTGATTGTCTGCCTCAGTATATAGTGGTAGGTGTTATGCTGTACAACCGTCAATGTCTGCCTCAGTATATAGTGATAGGTGTTATGCTGTACCACCGTCAATGTCTGCCTCAGTATATAGTGATAGGTGTTAGCGTGTACCACCGTCAATGTCTGCCTCAGTATACAATGATAACAGTAATGCTGTACCACCTTCAGTGTCTGCGCCAGTATAAAGATAGAAGCTATGCAGTTTTAAAGTGTGTGTGGGGGGGCGGGGGGTGGCACATACAGGATCTGCCCCAGATGCCAAATACTCTAGGTACGCTCCCCTGACAAGATGGACTTTGTACATTCTAGAGGTTATCTTCTGATATTTAGGATAAGTGGACTCTAAACTGCTGAGGGTTGTTATTTGAATTAATCCACCCTAATAAATAGGGGGTCTTCCATTACAATTAAAATGGTATAATATAGAAATTATAAAAAAAAAATTAAAATAATAAAATACCTCATGGGAGGTACAGAATCCATATAGCTTGTTTGAGCAGGGCCCTCCTCACCTGTTGTCTCTGTAAGTCAATTTGTTATGTTATATACTACTCATTTTGTCCTGTCTACCCATTGTACAGCGCTACAGACTTTGATGGTGCTATGTAAAACAATAAATAATAATATTAATATGCCCCATTCTATCCCCTGCTCATTGGGTTTGAATTAATTGGTTAATAGGGGCACTTTTTTTTCAAATTCACTCAACTTGTACCTAATTTCCTTTGAAGCAAGAGACAGTGACTGCGATGATTTTTTTTTACATATTTACAAATTTGGCAAATCAGACAGCAAGACCCTGAAATATTTTAAGTATTTTTGTTTCAGCATTTACTTAATGAAAATGTCAATTCCTATGGCAATTTTATCATATATTGTTTTGTTAAGTAATTACTTTAAATATAAACTTAACAAAGTTAATGGAAAACTTTAAAGTCAACAATTTTAAGTCTTTATTAATAATGCATGGCTGGTCTTGTAAATACAACCAGCAAAGCAATTAAGAAATTAGTGTCATATATGCTAGACCATTTTTAGATTAAAATATGCCACTTGGTCAGATTATTTTAAAATATTTTTGATTTATTGTATTTTTGATAGGCACTTTGGGAAATTGTTCTAATTTCTATCTTAGAATTCTTACAAGGGAGTATCAAGAGAAATTGCTAGTAGCAATTGACAAGCAATATATTCTAAGTGCATATGCAGAATTAGGATTCCCAAAACACAGAGTTACTCAAAAAAAGCTAGGAATTTTCCTCTTATTATCAATCAAAACTTGAACATACTAAACTTAAAGATTCCAGCAGTTAAGAGAGGCGTTTAAGAAGACATGAAGTAGAGTTCACACAATTTTGAACAATGGAGATAACTACTCGTGTGGCACATACTACATTTCAAAAGCAGAATGTTGCTGTACTTACCAGTGTAACTTGTATGACAAATGTGCCATAAGAAACTAGATATTTTTTAATCACTGTCAGGAAAAGGGTGTGTAATATGGACGCTGTCTACTGTATGACAATGCTTGTGGAGGTCATTTGGCATGTGGAGAATTTAGCTTTGTTTCCTACCAATGCGGTTTTTTTTTTAAACAATTACTGAAGGGCTTACTTGATGTAATCCAGGGCTTGACAAATCTGTTGTGAATCTAGGCGCCAGCTAAAAAAGTTAGGAGCCAGGATTTTTTTTTAAACTAGCAGTTGGTTAGGAGTGATCTGATCATCATCAGCCCACTTACTAAACTCACAGCATTTGACCTGGAAGCACCCTGGACTTTCAGGCCAGTGCTGTTTTTTTTTTATTTATTATTTTTTAATAATGTTTAAATGTTAACCCCTGCAATGCCACGAATGTGGAGACCAAAGAACCCTCTCCCCCTGTCCCTGAAGCTGCCTCTGGCAGCTGGGAAGCATTTGCTGGTCTATAGACCAGCCATTGCAGGGGGGAGTCTCTGATGACTGCTGTAGGCTTCCATGCCTACAGGAATCATCAAAGGGCTTGTGGGGGCTCGTTTTTGCTGTTGCTGGGCTTCCAGGCAGACCACCAGCAGCAGAGCCCCGTACAAAACAGGAATTAACCCCATTGAAGGGGTTAACGCTGCCCTGTCGCTCTTATGGAGTGATCAGGCAGCAGGGGGATGTTGTGTCAACACTGAACTCCCTTTCCTGAAGCTGCATGTGGCAGCTGAAAACGCTATTGCAGGTTTTCCTGCAATCGCGGTTTCAGCCTACAGGATCACTCCGTGGGAGTGATCTCAGGCTCGGGGGGCCGGCTCTGAGTGGCTGTGCTGTCTGCCCAGACTCCTGGGCAGAAAGCAGAAGCATCAGCGCCCCCGCGTGGTGACGCAGGGGCATTTTTTTGTGGATGTAAGAGGCTGACAAACTCCTAGGCGCCAGGACAAAATTCTGAGTCGCCATGGCGACCTGGCGGCTGGGATTTGTCGAGCCCTGATGTAATCTATAAAGACCTTTATTTTTACATTTGATTGTGGTATTTAATAGACTTGTGCATTTGTATTCGGGAGAACATGAAAATGAACACAAATTTTGCGTTTTCATTGTTCAAACCGAATACCAACGGGTAAATGTACACAAAAACGAAGAAGCACAACATGAAAAATCTTTGTGATTGGCTTCGTAAATATCTACTAGCTAATGCAAGTCACTGCCTCTAGCCTACGTTATCTATATAGAATCGCAGTGGTTAACGAGAACAGGAATCCGTGGGATTTCGCAAGGAGTTAAGGGCCTGTAAGAACTACACCATTGTTCGCTGGCAATGGCCTACTCTGGCATCAACCAATGAAAAGCGACTGCCCCTCATTGCTTAATGCTAGAGGAGGCCGTTGCCGGCGAACAATAGAGTCTAAAATGTACTAAAATAGACGTAGACATTCATGCTCACACACACTGATACATAGACATTCATGCACTGATACATAGAGATTCATGCTCACACGCATTTATACAAAGTAATTCATGTTCACACACACTTATACATTGACATTCATGATCACACACACTGATACATAGAGATTCATGCTCACACGCACTTATAAATAGAAATTAATTCTCACATGCACTTATACATAGACATTAATGCTCACATGCACTTATACACAGACATCCATGATTACATACACATTAATGCTTATATGCATTCAAACATACATACCCCCTCCATCCCACATTTACTTTTTCCTTTGCATATGCATAGTACACATGCACACATGCATATATAAACACATTATAAACATATGGGCACAATACACAAAGTCACCTTGCATACACACAAACTAAGAATGTGTTCTCCAATTTGCATACTGGACTTCAATGTACTTATGAAAATAGGGCAGGACTGGTCCTGTCACTTATCTTTAGGAGTATGACAAACAAATTAATATAAAAAATGTATGAAAAATACCATATTTCCCCATGTATAAGATGGACCTTTTTTAGAAAAATGTGGGGTCTAAAAATTGGGTGCGTCTTATAAAGTGGTGGTAGATTTTTTTTAACATTTTATTTACTGGAAAGGGGACCTGCTGCATACCTGTGTTGCTCAGCAGTGTCTCTTGATCCGTCGCGGCAACACAGGAACCCAGTAGAGTCAGGTGAATGCACATTGCATCACGTGACTCCGCTCAGTTCCTGTTCCTGTTCGAGCAATGCAGAGGGAAACAGCAGACCCCACGGCACCAGAAGATCTGCAGTTCAGGTAAGGTGGGGGAGTAAATGAATATGTGTGTGTCTGTGTGTGTTAGCATGGACCCGTGTGTAGGGAGAACAGGGAGGCTGAAAGTGATGTGCCTGTACTGGCTGCCTGAGCATGATAGGAGTGCGATTGCTAACAATTGCTAGCAGCTAACATCAATCACACTCATATCATGCCCAGGCAGCCAGTACAATAACTTTATGTAATATATATATTTTTTAATTTTCGGCCTCCAAAATTAAGGTGCGTCTTATACATGGGAGTGTCTTATACTTGGGAAAATACGGTAATAGAAGCAAAGCCATACAATGAAGTGCGTTTATCCATTTAGCAGACAAGAAAAAGCAGATTTGCATAATTAATAAACAAGTAGATATTAGAGCTATAATAGTAACAAATATGAGTAAATAATTTTAGTAACTCATAAAATATTTTACCTTATGATAATTTTACTTTGGCATGATAAAAAAGAAAAACTTAGACACAGTATGTATTACTAGCTGTAAATAAGTTATAAATGTATAACTAGCTGTAAATACTAACTAGATGTTAAAGTCAGAAATTGAAAGGCAAAGCAGGACAAGGCAGTGCGGAGGGGGCAAATTAACCAGCCCTGCTGGCCACGAAACTAAAAGTTTATACAATATTAGTACATTACGATTTAAGGTTGGAAGAAAAAGGTGGAACAGCGCCTTTAATACCCATCCCAAATCATGAAACGTATACAATGTTTGTATTGCTAATAAATAATTCACCATATTCAGTAAAAAAAAAACAAAAAAAAACAACAAATCTATATTTATTGCTTTTGGGAAATTTAAAAGTGTGACCTGAGAATTGTGTTGGCAATTTAGCATCTGAAAGTTGTCATGGTAAATAATAATTGTCTATAAATATTTCAGGCATGATTTATCAATGTGAAGTAAACGTATTGATTTTGTCTGGAAAAGGAGCAAAAAAAAATAACACTTTTATTTTAGATTACTGTTGTATGAAATGAAATACGACTGTATGCTCCTATAAACAGTTTTGTATTTATGATCTTGTAACTTAAACATGCTCTTAAACATGCAATCATTTGTACTGGATTTTATGTCATACTTAATGCTTATTATAGACATAATATAAATACAAATCATTTTGAAATAGCTGTATTTCACACCACCTCACATCTTTCTTTCACCTCCCTTCTATCTTTTTTTTTAATTTTTTTTTTACTAACTTAAAGGGGAAGTGCCATCACAGTTTATTTATTGAAATTATTAATTTCATTACTTAAAACGGGCTATAGCTTGTGTTTTGGTTGTTTGGTTTGGCAATTACTGTAATTGTTTTGGAGATTGCCACTGAAAAAGGTTAAGGACTGAATCCATTACATGGCATTTCAGCAATGTTGACACAGTCACAGCTTTAGGCATAACTAAAATAATTAAAACTACTTAAGTTATCCCCTGATGTAATTCTTACAAAGGCTGCCTAAACCAATCAACATCAGCCACCAATTTAACATCAGGCCTGTTAGTGGTTATTACATTACATTTAATTAAATAGCGCCAGCAGATTCTGTAGCACTTTACAATCAGAGTCAGTAGAATAAGTCTAAAATCACAAACAATAACAAATTGGTACAAAAGGAGAAGATGGATGGCGCTGCTCTTGTGAGCTTACAATCTAGTTGGTTGAGGGGGAATTAAAACAGTAGGAGAGGACTGCTTGGATGAGGATGAGTTAGTCAAGTTTGGGTGAGCTCTAAAGGTTGTTGGGCGTTTAGATGGCTTAGACAGAATGCTGGCTGAGTGTTATTAGAAAAGGTTGTTGCTTCTTGAAAGAGGTGAGTTTTCAGAGAGCTTTTGAAATTTGCGTACAAGGGAGAAAATCCTCACAGAACGGGCAAGGGAATTCCAGAGAAGAGTACAGCAGAGGTGAAATCCAGGGTCCTGGATTAGTGGAAGAAGAGACAAAGGTCATGCGAGGAATGAAGAGGACGCCTAAGGATGTATTTGTATAGGAGGGTAGAGATATAAGGGGATGCAAAGTTGTTAAGGGCTCTGTAGGTCAGGATCAGTTAGAATTTGACTCTGAAGGGTATGTGAGCCAGTGAAGCAATTGGCACAGAGGAGCGGCAGATGAGGAATGGTGGGAAAGGGTTCTGGGTAGGATCTAAAACAGATTTAAATTGGAGTTTTACTTGTCACTGATTGGCAGCTTCAATCTGTTTTTTTATTGCTTTAGTGAATGCGTATTAAAGTACTTAAAAAAATACCTTGTGTTCCAGGCAGCATGCATATCAATTTGATGGGAAGGAATAATCTTGCAGATCCTGAAAAAAAATAAAAATAAAATAGGATGGCTACTTTTCTCTTTTTATTTTAACTACTTTTTTTTTTACACCTACGACTTTTATTTTTGGCTTTTTCTTTCTCTGTTTGCTCATTGGAGTGAGCAATGCACACACTTCCTTATTCTCTATGACAAAGTTAACACATTTATGTATTTGGAATCCAAAAAAACAAAAACAAACAATGCTAACAAAGGCACCATAAACTTTTTTGTTCTAAAAGACATTTTAATTCAACATCCATCATTCTGCTATGCTGCATGGCCTTTCTGAAAAACAAATACTGTACAGTTAGTTCCAATACAATAATAATAATAATACCGAACCTAATATTCAGGGTTCTGTGAGGGTTCTGGCATGGCAGAGTTGGATTTAGGAGCTGCTAGTGGAGTGCCAGTGAAAAACACATAGTGTTCACTGTATCGCTGATCAGATAATCAGGTAAATGCATGAGCATGAAAGTCTATGAAAGCCTCACCTGTGATTGGTTATGACCACAGCATCCCAAAGAGCCCCCTGAACAATGAATGCATATGTATTGTTTAAATCAGCAAAAAAAAAGGAAGAAAACAGTTAGGGAGAACCCACAGTTTCACATTTTCAGCAGAACACTCCACTCTATGGTACATTGTTTTTTCTTCTAATTGAAGTTAATGGGAGCACTTTGCATTCATGTACTTGGGGATCTCATTAGACATCCTCTCTCCCTGAAGAGTTTGTTAATCCTTAACCCCTGAAGGACAATGGGCGGTCCCTAAACCCATATAAAACAATGCACTTTGAGCCCGTACATGTACGGGCTTTGTCATTAAGGGGTTAATACATGTGCTTTGACCATCATAGTTTTAAATAGCTACGCAGACCACCTATTATAAATTGAAAGAAAAGTAGGGTACTTTTTATTTTTAATATTTCTATCAAATAGCACGTATGACCTCAGACTGAAATAAAAGTTGGGTAAATGTGAGAAAGAAATCTTAAATTCGATCTGCTGATATTTTTGAATGGCTGCCATAAAGGCAGGATGATTATTAAGCCCATGTGGCTACTCCATTTCATACTGTCAGTATACCACTACAGTTTAAGTAATTGCATATTTTGCAAAGCAAATAACTGCCACTCATTCAGAACAGTGCCCTATTATTTTCTATCAGACTTAAGACATTAATAATTGTCATTACATATACTTATTAATGACCTTGAATGAAGGATGTGACTGCCATTCCTACAAGCCCTAGTAACTTTCTTTGGTATTGATTTAAATAGTTTAGATGTACATGATATTTTATATATTTCTGTTTCCAAGTTTGCATGTTTTAGACACTTAATCCAGATTTATAGAATATGTTCAAATCTATTTAAACCATATCCCCTTTTTTGAGGTTACCCAAAGAAAACTAAATAGAATAACACATGAGAAAATACAAATCAATGAATAACCAAAAGAAAATCTGAAAAAAAAAAATCACATTATAGAATGATAGAATGTTTCAAAAGCAAGACATGTGGATATAGTTCTGGATGAAAGCCACTAAAAACAGTTTAGTAGACTAAAGATCCTTTAGAATGAATGTAATGCTTTTAGTAGCGGAGACGGAGGAAAATTAATTAAAAGTGGAAAAAGCTAACTGAATAGTTTACAGACGCGCAGGGGTCCTAATGGGAAAAAAGTACGTGTATATGAGGGAACACTGTTAATGGTCTTCAAGGACTCTTTAATCGCATCTGTCTGGTTTAGAAGGTGTTGCTCGGATCGGGGCTAAAATGATACATTTATAGACACTAACCAGGAAATGCTTATAGTGGCGATTATGAATTTAGGCATTTAACCTAAATACTTTATTTCCTTTGTTTTCTTGCTACTGGGCTAAATAAACGAGATAGAACTCCAGCAAAATTCTGGACTTCATCTGGGCATTCCTGAAGATCCAGCTCTGACCTGAGAGATGGGGAAGGTTAGGAAGCATATGATTCCTTATAGACATAGCAAATGTCAAATGTATATCTCAGACACCCTAAAAATGTTAAAGATGGCATGAATGGCTACTAGATAGAGAAAGGACAAGATAGATAAAATAAAAGGAAGAATGGGAAAAAGCCACATCCCAGCCAAGAGGATACAGCAATCGCAGCAGGGTTCCAGGTTACGAAATATCTGTAAAACAAAGGTTACAAAGGACCTTCAGTTTAAATTTAATCGATTTAGGATTTCATCCTTCTTTAGAATTTGGTAGAATTGGAGCTTGATTAGTCCATTCTAAAATCCTTCGGATCATCATTACTTCTGTAGTCAGAGGGGGCTTGATAGTGACTAGACAAAAGAACAATTAAGTCTCAAAGGAGGAAGCAAGATAATCTTTGTAAGTGCTTGAAATGTATAATATAACAAGCATGAACAATTTGCATAAATTCACAGTCCATAACGGTGACATCACATCTAAGAAGGGCTATGTTGGGATAAAAGAGATGAGACTTGATGCTTCTACCACTTCTGTGCCACAGTTGGACATTCTAGACTCCATTGTGTTAATGTGTATTTGTGTTGAGTTTGCATTTACAGGTTTTAAAAAGGCACACAAATTAGCCTTGCATAAAGCATATTTAAATAAGGTGAAAATTACACAATTGGTTTTTTGGAAGTGTTAGAGGACATGATGTGTGCAATTTCTATATGATCCTTAAATTATGTCAAGATATAAACACAGACACAGAGGCATGGAGATAAGAGGCAAAATGTTATTGAACAATGTCACTATTTTTTTTAAGGCAAACAAACTAATAAAATATATGAAGCAACTTGCTTACTGATGTGATCTTGATGACTGTCTAGGGTCCCTGAGAGTACTGGCATTGTCACTAGATTAACATCCCCTGCACGTACCCAAGAGAGCTAGGTTCTGACGCAACCCCTCAGGGATCCCCGCCAGCACTGATTTTAGCCTGAAACCAAGTTAAAAAGGGCCAGGGAGGGAAACAAATAACTTGTTGCAGATTTATTCTAAGAGGTCTGAAATCAGCTTTAGGCCCAAACACTCCCTACCACAAACCTATGACTCTGTATATTAATGGATTCTGACAAACTCAAGCAGAACTGTGAATGCTGACTCCTAGGCTGTTAAACACTCAGCAAGCACATTACATTTACCAGGAAATTATTAAGATACAGTAGGCAGTGCTTTCTTAATGCTGCTTACCGGCTTATCCTAAGCTCACAGTCCAGTTTACCTAACCTGGTCCTTGCACTGTGTATCCTACTGTGCACTGATACAGACTAAGTAAAGACTACCTAGTCAGCTATACCGTAGCATCTCCTGCCTGAAATACTAAGAACTGGCTACATATATTTAACGACCATTCCATGTACCATCGTAAAGCCCTCAAATCAATTCCTAATTCCAGGGCTGTTGGCTGTGTGCTTTACAAACTCAACATACCTTTCATTAGGCCAAGTCAGTGTATCCCGATTCCTCCGTAAAATATTTGATTATTAGGAAGACGTGTTGTTTTAGTATCCAGTACTATTGGGAAACAAGCTGATACCTCCCATAAGGCTGTGTACTCTAGTTATATTTTGTACACTTAATTCATAATTTATAGAATACGCACTGAAATTCCTTGAAGACACATCATGTCGATTTGTTCTTATATAAATGTAATGTCTTCCTTTTTTATCTTTTAAAATGAATTGACAACAATGTTAACAGACACGATAAGCTATTACAACTAGATGAGTAATCATGAGCAGCTTTAACATAATTGTTTGAATGTCAATCCACAAACATAAATAAGAACGTGAACCTATTGTGTAGTAGTGTAGTGAGTTTTTTTTCTCCTTATGGCATTCAATTGGTTAATACAGCTGGCATCACATTAACAACCAAAAAGGCCGTGGTTTGGTTTTTGCCATCTAAATCGTATTACAGAAACAATAAAATGATATGTAATATTTTGATTTGTTTAATTTCCAATGATGAACTGGATGGATTGTGCATACGAATGGGGAGCCGTAAATGTTCCTTAATTCAGAGATATTAAGAGCTTTCACTCTGAGTCTCTATTATGTCCCGTAGCTCTGGGTTAGCTTACTTAGTATGATCATGTCTACTACCTGCCCAGGATCTACACATCCCCTCTTACTCCCTGTCCTTCAAACTCTTATTGGGGTTACTTCTGACCCACAGCCCCTTTCTTCCTACTATAACAGCAAGCGACGGGTAGCTCCAAATGACCAGCTCTGGGAAAGTCCCAGTTATGAGTACTAGCCATTCCTGTCTATTCCTTGAATTGATTTACCAGTGTCCACTCACCTCTGAGCTTATTCCAGCTATTTTTATTCATAATCCACCTTGTTATTGCCTGCTGTAACTAAAATGTCTTAAAAGATAATTTATTTGGTATGATGCTGGGGGCTAGTGACACTTTGCTCAGTGATAGGGGTTTTAATGTGGGCATTGTGATATAGCTCCATTGTATGGTTGTGGTGGGCAGATTGTAAGCTTCTTGGGGTAGGGTCCTCGTTGCCTTTTGTATGGATATGAAAAAAATATTATATGATGTACTACTTGTTATATTCTGCTATTGATATTGTACAGTGCCATTGAATATGATGGCGCTATATAACTCAAAAATGAATAATACAGCAAATGGAAATGAGTTCATCAGCTCCTAAAAGTAAGAATCATGAAATCATGGAAGGAGAAAAACAGAAAAACAGAAAAACAAGGCCGAAACAGAACATAGAAGTGTTATAATTATTGTTGTTATTATTACTTATTGTTTTATATAGCGCCATATTATTCTGCAACGCTGTAGAGCAGGACATAATAAGTAGTATACAACATACCAGTCTGACTTACAGAAACAGGAGGTAAGGCGGGCCCTGCTCAAATAAGCTTACAACTTATAAAAGCAACTGAACACAGTACATGTGTTGGGTTTGGTCCGTGTGCATTGGAAGCAAGACGTTTCTACTTTCAACACATATGAAACACCCTCTGAACACAAAAGCTAAGAAAAATCTGAAAATCTAGTGTCCTTTGCTTTTAGATCCCAGATCCAAAAGACCCCTGTAAAAATAAAGAAACTGATCACCAGAAAAAAAGGATTGCTTATAAGGGAAAGTAATAAAAGGAGGATTAGAAAGAGAGGGGGAAGGGCAGGAAGACAGCGAAAGATAGGGAAAGGTAGAACCAATTGGCATTTTCAATATCTCTGGGATAGAGTTGAATGACGATCAGGTTAAAGTCCTTAATAAAGGTTTAAAATATGCACCTACCAAAGCATTGAACATCATTAAAACTTGATATGTATTAATATTAATAAATGTATTCTTATTGCCACTTTAAAGGGTTTTTTTCTAGAGAGATATAAAGATGTGTGTGGGCCTTTACACGTTTTTGAAACATTAGTAAAAGAAGATAGAGATAAGATTAACGTTTTTATATGGGATCACTTTAATCATAGTTTGTCGGAAAGGAAAGCCTTGGAATCCTTGTGTAAAGGCGAGAGATTGGTTTTGAGACCGGGGTGTTTTTATGTCCCAATAATTTTTGTGGTGTACGGACAAATAAAGGTGGCATAAAATCTGGGAATGATCTCACCCAGAGTAGAAAAAAAAGATTTAACTAGATATCTAGATAGGGGCAGAACATTGGGCATGCTTACGAAGGAGAAATATATACATAAATTAATAATTTACACCCTATTACTCCGGTGTTTTGTTTTCGCTCATAAGTGCAAAAAAAATCTGTAACTGGAATGGATACAGCATGAAAAGTATGGTACTTAAGGGGTGAAATGCAGAATTTGAGTTAAATAATTTTAATAATATTTTTATTTTTTAATCTGTTTTTAATAATGCTGTATACCCACTTAATCTTTTGTTAATATTATTCTCTATAGGATGTGCAACATGGTAAAAAGCTTTTTGATGTAATTTACCTTGGTTTTTATGGTTTTGTGATTATTGTTTTTATTTTTGTTATTGTTCTTATGATGCAGTAAACTTTCTGTGTGACATCTGCCTAGGTCATAATCTCACGACATTCCACCTTAACTAACAGTTACTAGTCCTCTGAATCTCACAATAGTTTCGCACTTCATGGAAAGGGTTCTTTTATTATTTTTAGAATGCAGCATTCTAAAAATAATGAAAGAACTCTTTCCATGAAGTGCGAAACTATTGTGAGATTCAGAGGACTAGTAATTGGTAGTTAAGGTGGAATGTCGTGAGATTATGACCTAGGCAGATGTCACACAGAAAGTTTACCACGAAACCAGAAGTCTACTCTGAAAATCAGAAGCTCTCCACAAAAGTACACAATATTCTGGACTATTTTCTTCACTTTCCTTACCTAAGTATTTTCTGGACTTTTTTTCACTTTCATTACCTAAGTGGCACCACCTGGTGGCACCTGGTGTATGTGTTGAAGATCCTGAATTCAAATGTGAGATAATATGTTTTGTTTATTCAAATAAATGTATTTACTTGTATTTGAAGATTACAGATACGCGACAGGCCTCTATGACGTGCTGGATTGATTGAGCATTAGTGCAGGTATTATTATACTTGAGTTTTATACCATCCTTTGGTTTTTATATATTTCTGGTGTTATATAATATTATACTTTTGGCATTTTCCTTGTTTTTCCCCCAATGTGTAAGTTATTCAGACTGAAGGAGGTTACTACTATCTAAAGCAAGGTAATATTTTGTATGTATTCTTATTTTGAGGTGGGGACTAGCGCACTACCCTATTCTTCTTAAAAAATGGATATCTTAATTATTTTGTGCATGTAATTAGTTATGTTTGTTTCATTTAGTTTCAATAATTAGATGAGCCTGTGGATTCTTAATTTAGGTAAGAACATTTTAAAAACAACATTTTAAGGGTTTCCCACTAGATAAAGCAAAGAAGCTAAGCTATTGATTAGCCCACTTGTACAGTTAGCATTAAATTCTGTCCTGTTACTGGCTCTGGAGGACTTGAATCGCCTATCTCTAGCTTAGATATCGATCTCCACAGGCAAACAAGATAAGCTTTTAAAGTCCGCAGACACTGGTGCATAAACATTCATTTACACCGTACTGTAAACATTTCCAGAAAGAAAATAATAATACAGAAATTTGGCTTTTACGCATAATAGAAAGAGACGTTAATACCACCAGCCAAACGGTAGAATCAGTGTAAAGTTAGTGCAAACATGAATGGAGAATAGTTATTTTTATTTATAATGGTACATTAACCGCTACAAAACATCTAAAAGGCAATGGCATGATTTGGTTCTTTGAATATACTATATGATGACAATGTTCTTTAATGTGTGTATATATATATATATATATATATACAGTATAGCAAACATATTTAAATAATTGATTACAACACTTGGTAGTCTTCAGAGTGAAACACATGATAACCAATGTCTACTTTTTATAAGATGTTTTAAAAAGTGCTACATATGGTGTAAAAATAGAATACTTGCTTGAATCTAGCTGGACCACACACAGAAAATTTTCCCTAACCTACACCTATAAAGCTGACTTGTGTGGTCTGGTTGTTCCTGCACTGAAATGTCAGATAAAATGGAACGCAGATGGTATATCTTACCTCTCCACCTTCACGACAGCAAACAGAGTAACCAAACAAAAATAACAGCCCTTTCTTGTTCGTTTCATGCACGGTAAATATCGGTTTTTGTAACCTGAGTCTTTCTTTCAAATCTTTTTAACTGTGACCAATGTAATTCCATAATCTTTGTAATTTGCTGAGCATCCTTGCATTTAAAGCCCAAGTGCACCAGGACAAACAAACTGTAGGAGGTCAGTAATTCACTAAGGATACACTTGTCTGTTAACTCACATCACTTTCATCTGGAAATTATTTGTTCAAATTTGTTACTTGTTTTCTTTTCATATCTTTTGCCTGCTCGCTTTATCTTAATATATGTGGCTAACATCAACATGTATGTTTATTTTAACAAAAAAAAGTAATTTCTCCGTTTTCAGTATTACTTACAAACCCATAAAAAGTTTATTTTGAATAAGAAATTCATCCACCTATGAAAAGAAAATTCTATGATGACCTTAATTTCCACGAAGAGTTTCTGCAATGGTATACATAGCATTATAAATTCTGAATTATATATAGATTGAGCATTTATTAGTATTTTTTAAAACCTCTATATAGCCTTTAGTTTTTATTTAATATGGTTGCTATGCTCTATGATTTCTGCAAAACTCTTCAATTAATTAAACAATCAGAAAATGTACTAGAAATGTCAAGTGCTCTCATGACCTTTCTCAGGAATTTCTAGATCTTTGACTAATCATCATTTTTTATATATATACTTTTTATGATGGTTAAATCTGAAACCTGCATTTAGAAAATAGGTAAACGATACAAAATAAAAAAAAGAACGAATACAGATAGGTTTAGGTATCATTTCAGTTCAGACATAGTGCCATTAGACTGGCACAAGGTAGATCTGGTGCCCATATTTAAAAAGGGATCAAAATCTCAGATGGGCAACTACAGGCCAGTGAGCTTGACACCTGTAGTGGGGAGATTATTGAAAGGGTTGCTAAAGGCATGCATTCAAGAATATCAGAATATAATTAGTGTAAGTCAGTGTGGTTTTGTGAAACCAACTTAAAAGCATTCTGTGAAGAAGTCGGTACAATATAGATCTCGGTTTGGTAGTGGATGTGTTCTATTTGGATGTTGCTAAGGCATTCGATGCGGTTCCGCACAAAGGATTACTGTAGAAATGGTTAAAAATAGGCTTAGGGGCAAATGTATTTATTTGGATTGAAAATTGACCAAAAGATTGGCGAAATAATTGGCCAAAGAGTGTTTGTAAACGGAAAATTTTCAAACTGGACTAAGGTATTAAGTGTTGTACACGTAGGAGTCTCCTTGTGTCCTGAGAAGGATTAAGGAATAATTGTAGACAGCAGCCTTAGCAACAGCGTGCAATGCCAGTCAGCAGCTGCAAAGGTCAATAAAATATTGGAATGTATAAAATGGGGTATTGATTCACAGGAGGAAGACATCATTTTGCCTCACCTTTCTTATGCAGGGCAATTCTGGGCACCGGCCCTTAAAAAGTACATTATGGAATTTAAAAAGTGCAAAACAAGAACAGCTACAAAAATAATAAGGATATTGCAAGATCTTACTTATGAAGAGATACCAACAAAGTTGCATTGAGAAACGCTAGAAAAACTGCTTTTTAGAGACGATATTATAACATTGTATCATCATTGTCAATATCAATCATTGTATCAATATATGCAGGGCCAATATAAAGAGCTTCCACTGACCTGTTCATTAACAGAAACAAGAGGTCATCCTCTTAGACGAGAAGAGCGAAGATTTCACAGACAACAAGGGATTCTTTACAGTATGGGTAATAAAGGTATATTTCATACCTTTATTACCCATACTGTAAAGAATCCCTTGTTGTCTGTGAAATCTTCGCTCTTTCTGCCAAAAGAGGTGGTGCTATCAAATACAATCGATGACTTCAAAAAGGGACTTGATTTTTGGATCAAAAGCAGGAAGAATAGGTAGAAAAGTCGAACATAAATTATTATGTTTCTATGTTACAAAAAAGTTATATTTAATTTTCAGTAAATATTTTGTTATGTTAAAAACCTGCAGTTCCCCTTAATGTTACTAATTTAAAACTCTGTGGAACTCATTTGCAAAGTGTAGTTTCCCACAGAATATTCTATATTTTCAGGTTTCACAGTAACTTAGCTTTTTTCATTAAACTACCTGGGAACTCTCCAGGTCTACTAACCGCTTCCCTGGGTCTCCTTGTCAGTTTCAGCATTCTCTAGGTAGGGAGTGGTGTTTAGCCATGCCTTCTCCCCATCTATTTTCCATCCTACTCCCCACTCACTATAGGCTGTCTGGGCCTAGTCCTGCTATTCTGTGAGGCCCTTCAAAAAGATAAACCCCTAGATGAACTCTGGGTCTCCCTGCCATGCTACATTATGCTTCTGTATTGCCTTCTTCAATTTACAAACTTACGCGGAAGCATTCCAATTTGAATTAAACATCCAAATATCTGGATTAAAAAGAGACAGTACGCCATAGACTGCATACAGTTCTTGAGATGTCTTTGTATTCTTCTTATTATTTATTGATTCTAATAGCCCCATCATATGCCACAGTGCTTTGCAGTAGAAGCAAACCTATTTTCTTAGCAGTAGCAATTATTATTATTCCACTTATTTTAACAATATATATTAAAAAACATCTTTTGTTAAGCTAAGTCAGAAATGTACCCAATTAGACCCAAGTAAAAACTACAGCAAGCTCTGTCAATTTTAGAAATATTAGGAATGACATAGGAATCTGCCGGCGCTTTATAAATAAATGTAATGTAATGTTATATATATTGTGACAAACCCTGTAGCAGGAGGGCCGTACATGTCACTTTTAGAGGTCCTAAGCACAGTCCTCTAGGGCAATCAGTCTCGGAAACACCAGCTTGTAACAAAACAGATCTTTACTTTTAATTGCTGAAACCCCAAAAACCCCAAATCATAAAAAGAAAACCTAGCTCCCAATTGGAGCCCTCTCTAACTGAACTATGCTGGTCCAGACTGACCAGCCTAATCACCCACTAACTCAACCTCCCAACCAGACCCAGCTACGCCAGGCTCTGGAAAACCTCCCCCAGACAGCACACAAAATGGCTCAGGGATGGTCTTCTTGTTCAGGGCCTCTCCTTGCCCTGGGAGTGCGGGGAACTTCCTCTTCCCCCAACAGTCTCTCTGAGTATCAGGCTCCAGGGGTTTTTAATGCCCAGCACCTGTGCCTGATGCCGGCCTCATAGAAATCCCGGACCGGATCCTGAAGACTTCTAGCCTCCTGGAAAACCCGGCATGGAATTTCCACAAAATGGGGAAAAATGTATAATCTGCATAACAGCTGTACCCAGATGCCATGCTAATCATCTCCCTGGGGTTCACAGTCTCACAATATATATATATATATATATATATATATATATATATATATATATATAAAAAACTAATATATATATATATTGGTATATAATGTCATTTTTGTCATGCCTATGAAGACCCTTAGGTAAAACAATTTCTTTACTATATATTTAGTGCAGTTGAATATTATAGACTCCTCAATCTGCTGGAAAGTTTATGTTTGATGGATTTCATTTTCATAACCATTTTCTTTCTGTTGATAATTTAAATATTTGCAATCCAAAAAAGGAGAAGAGGAAAAAAAATGGAAGTACATTTTAATTATTTGGGGGAGGGGGAAGCAACATTTACAGGAAGCCAACATTATTTATATTCATTTTCTTGATGAGACAACTAAGACCCTACAAAGAGTAGAACGTGAAATCCACGCCTGGAGCCATCAGTGCAATGTCCCAATTTATTACAGATTTTATTATGAATAACAGTTTAACAATGTTAATAAGCTTAGTAAACGGTATATGTGAAGCTACTATATATTGTAGCAGTAATGGTTCTTTATTAAAATCCCAGGCACTTCTTAATGCCCTTACCTTTTTCTGTGGGTTGGTTTTTATTTTTTTTGGTAAATTGCTTCAATTTACTCACAGGGGCACAATTGTTTATTGTAAAAGACATTCTAATGAACAAATGTTTCTGCCACCTGGAGCACTTCTAGCTTGGTGTTAAACTTCAGCTATAAAAGGTCCTTTTTGGTCTATTGATTCACTTGGCAGTGTTTGATTGTACCTTGGGGACAAATAACAGCTAGGGAACTGAACTCTCACTGTTTTACTGTCCTAATTACACAGCGGAAATAAATCTTCCCCACATTTTGTTTTATTGATTTACAGAAATCATAAGTGGGTAGGTGCAATACCTACATGCGGTATGCCCCTTACTGTTATGAGTACTATATACCCTTTATTTCATGATATAGTGTGTAAGCACGTGGTAAGACATGCATTCTACAAAGTATTTTATGACCATCAAAAATGTATATGGAGTATAGTTGCTTGTGTTGTGAGAAGTTACAAACATTAAGAATTAGCACTCATTAATATAGCGGTAGCTATAATATTGAAATGGATGAATAAATGAGGAAACTTCTTAAATGTCCTAATAAAGTACATAAACCCTAAAAAAAATGTCCACTCACTCTACTTCTCAGATGAAAATCACAGTATACAGCCTACCTCCTTGGCCCCAAAGGATGCAGCCTAGGAAATACTGTAATATTATCTGATATGCAATACCAAACAGTGTCTTCAACCAAGTACAAAGAGGTTATTCATAACATTTAAAAAAATGACACACTGAAAAAGAATATTTCGAATGTTAAAAAAATCCACCTTTGTGTCAGATGGCAGCAAATGTAAAAATGACCTTTGGTACCACATTGGCTATTACCGTATTTGCTCGATTATAAGACGAGGTTTTTTCCGGAGCAAATGCTCTGAAAAATACCCCTCGTCTTATAATCAGAGTCGTCTTATAATCAGACCTCAAATAGGTCTGACTATGAGACTAAGATCCAGCGTTGCAGGGGACCTGGATCCTCCTGTGTTATCCCCCCCAATTTACCGGTACTTCTGAGTCCCTGGTGCTTAGTCCGGGCAGCGTGTAGAGCTCTACGCGATTCGCTTAGGCAACTTCCGCTGCAGCCGGGGGAGGAGGACGCAGACCTTCCCCAGCTGTCAGAGATCAAAGTTCCCCGCTATGTAGAGCGAGCAACATCAACAGTACCAGTTGGTTATTGTTCGTGATTGTTTTTTATACCTGAATTTATCCTGCCTGATTTTAAAGCGTTATAGAATCTGCTGGCGCGATATAAATAAATATAATATAATGTTAAAAGTTATGTAATGCTAACACTTCAATTTAACCTTGAATTTCAGTTTCCAGGAATTATTAAACAATTGTGTCTTTAAAAAGATTACTCTATATCACAAAATGTCCATAATGTACACCACCAGTCATTTGCAAACACAAAAAATAAAGATGCATAATTAATATTTTAACAGCAAAAAGTATATTAATCTTTATGGAAGTAAGAAGAAATGCCACCCATTTTTAAGGAGTGGGCAGAGTACATTTCTCTCTTAGTTCTTGTCTACCATGAAACTTTTTCTGTTTTATATATCAAGTAAAAACATTATAAATGGAATACATATTGTATATATTATAACAAAAACGAATTTTTATGTTTCTCTATTGTCCTTTGAAATTACCATTCAAAACCTTCTAAAATGATTGAGAAAAATAGCCACATAGGTATAGAAAATAAAACATTTTTTGAGATTATCCTGAAAATAATCAGCCATTTTTGCAGAAAGACTCTTAAAATGATATATTATTGTACGAAGAACATACACCCCGACTTACCATGAAAATGTGTTAACTTTCACGCTCTTGCTATGAGCCTTGATTCTAATCAAAGACATATTAATAGACTTATGTTTCTGTTTTTTATTAATTTCCCATCCTTTATCATGACATCTGCTCCTTGCAGACACAACTAAGCTGTTCTGTTCTTTTGAGCTACACAGAATTCTCTAAAAAGTGTAATTGAATGTCATGCTTAAGTAGAGGTAGAGAAGGAAGATCATGCATGGCATAACTGTCACAGTAACAATGAAACCATATGTTGGTGAGCTGCCAATATGAAAAACCCATCCAACCTGAAACCAACCTATTTCTAGCAGGATATTTCATTATATTTCATTCTGGTGTCATTATGACCTGCATGAATTTGAAAACAAGACATTCCAGTCCAGGTAGTTCTACTCAGAAGGTCATATTAAAATTGTTTGCATCCACAACATCTGACACATGTAAGCCAGATTGAATGGAGTACCAATAAGGTCAGAAGGGTGATATGAGCAATGGCCACAGGCAAATATGAAAATATGAGTGTATACAATGGGGCATTGGCTAGTCTGCTCTCATGGAAGATGGCCTGAGAGGCTGACCAGACTAAGTGGCCAGCAGATGGCAGTGTTGCACCTTAGGTTGTGTTCTGTTTTTTTTAATTTTTATTTATTTGTGATAGACTTTATCAGGATCTCATTTATAACCTTCTGTTGATATATACGTATTTTTTTCAATACATGGTCATCACATTTTTTAAAAGTTCGGCCTTCAGCCCACCGATGCCTCAAAGAGACCCCGTTTTGATGACACTCTTTAATTGTCCAGAGGTTTTCCAAAGGCCCCAGAATAATGGTAACGGGTGAACAGACACTGTTATACCATGAGTCATATATATTATTCCTTTTATTAAAAAAGATGGGTGGAATGTGCCACATATATTATTATATAAGAATTGTACTTTCATTATTTTTACTATTGTGATTATTAATATTATTATTACTACTACATTTAATTTATTGAATAAAGGCATATTCCTTAGGACCATAGAAAAGGCTAAAGATTAACAATAACATTACAATTTACAATATACAAAATTGATAACAAAATTAACACACTTTAGGACATACTTGTACAAAAGGAGATGACGCCCCTGGTCTTAAAAGCTTACAATATAATCTATTATAAGTGATTACATAATAATAAACATGTATAGATCTGTGCAAGTCTTATTTTTATTTTAATGCTCATGCAGACATTAAGAAATTCAGATGGTTAACACAAAGAAATTCCACACATAGCAAATTACAAGTTACACAGGTTAAGTACATGTAGCTAAAGAATTGGATTACATTTTGGATATCCACATAATAATCTTTTATTTTTAATATCTCACTAGAATATTATATCTAATATATCAAGGTTTATTCAGTAACACATTTGTATATGGGATATCACATTAAGTTTGCATCTTTAATGTGTAAATAACTTCCAATAAATATTGTTTATGTATGTTTTACAACAGCCACCACAATAGCTATCATCTCTGACAGTGGTTTTAATAACAAGTTGAAGGTCAATTTCCATGTTCTCAGCGCATGAATGAATTGTAACCATTATGGCTTGCCATGTGTTTAAAGAATGAAAAGCCTTATTGTGTATCAACGCTTAATGCCAGGTAATTACGTTAATCACTGATCCAAGGTGTAAATAATTTACATACCCTTTAATTAATTTTAATAGTAATATTTAAAATATTAATGGTCATTTCAATGATAGCCTCAGTAATTACTAAAAGAGTCAAGTAGAAGACCATTAGATTTATGGAATAGAAGTATGATTGGATTGATATTGACCTAAATTATAAAGTTTAAATATGAATTAACCATGAAACATATTACAATACTTTTGACATTACATGGATTTAAAATGTTACTAAATGATGGGAACACTAAAGTTTATTTTAAGAGGACAAGGATAGATTTGCAATACCACATTTTATATGTATTGTCCCTTTAAGGTCTCACCTTAATACTTTCTATTGTCAAATAGCTGCTTACAGGCCGGGATCAAACATTGTGATGTGTCTGGTACCCTTTCAGCTGTCAAAGCCCCCAAATAAATAATAATAATAAAAACGGTGATTCATTTAGATTATACATAAAGTATATTTTTTTAATAAAAAAGGTAGAATGCTGATGATGGTAATAAGAGTTTTTTATGAAACCAGGTGCACCAGAAGTGCAAAAGGTACAATATGTATTTTACCGCTAGATTGTGTTAGTTAAGTATATTTATGGCATTTAACAAGAAGTTATGTGTGAATACAGAGCCATGTATCTGGACTTCACCCTACATGTGTGTTCAACTACGTATTTTAATACTAAAGGATGCAAGTGTTTTAATTTTTTATAACTTTTTTTTTTATTTGGTTTAGAATATCAAGAATAATGGAGCTTCTTTTTTGTATTTGTAGCTTGGTATCAAGAAATACGATTCACAGTTTAAAAAGTGGTAACCTAAAATTGGAAAACATATAGTTTTATTACATGTTAAGAGGTTTATACAATTGTGACCTAAAAAAAACAAGAGGACTTTTTATCACTAGATAGTTGCAGCTGGTAGAACTGCCATCATAACTTGCGCAACAGATATCCTGGGTATTCTTTATTTTTAGTTCCAAATGGTGATAAAATATAAATAAATCATATCATGTAACTTATATAAATTCCTTTAAAGCAATGACATTTTGCACTGTTCAACTTGTCTATAGCTTTGTGGGCCATTCGTTGTTTAAAGAGTTAAAAACATTAATAAGACCTACACAGTTGTCATGGTTGAAGATAGTGGTTCCTGCTAGAGTTCATATGCATGGGCAGGAACAGGTGTAGAACCCTGAGCAGGATGACCACTCACCCCAAGAGTGGAGCCCAGACTTTGAGTGGCCACATACATGGGTCTTAGTCTTCCTTTTTTCTTTTTTTAATGCATACACAGGAACTAAAGGGCAAAAGAGGATATCAAAGTTGGAGTCACAAACAAAAGGGTCAAAGCAGTATAGAGCACCCCCAACAGGATAGACATTTCAAGTAACTGCCAATGGATCAGGCACAATCACAGACGTGAGAGCAATGCAAACAGATGGATGGGTGGATGGGTGGATGGGTGGATCAGTGGTTGGATTTATCAGTGGGTGGATGGATGGCCTGCGGGCAGTTGGTCAGGCAGGCTGGCAAAATGCTCCAGCTGAGTGTGCTGGTAGGAGGGGGTTTAAAACATGGGAATAATGAGAACCAGGAACACCTGAGTAGATATCTATGTACAGGCAGGAGGTTGACAGCAACACAGCATGTCTGAATTGTTCACCACAGACCTCAGTAAATATCCACCATGAGCAATGTTGATGCCTACCTCTAGAGAAGAGGGCCCTCGTCTTTTGTGATAACAATTTAGTTGGTGGTGAAGTGAAACAGTTTGGGAGGATTGCTTGGCTAAGGATGAGTTGGTAGAGTCAGGGTGAACTGTGGAGATTGTTGGTCATTTAGATGGCTGGATTAGGATGCTGGCTGGCTGAGTCCACTGGGATCTCCAAGCCAAAATGTGCCAGCCTTCCCTATATGCACCACACAGTTCCACGCACCACCCCTGTTTTAATGCATCATACATCTATAATAATTAATTCTATTGTATAAGATAAAAATTGTTATGCATAAAGTTTTTTACTTAAATTTTTATATATTAGAGTTCATTTTTTCACAATTATTATAGTTTATGTTTGTAGAACAAATCGTTGCAGCAAAATATTCTTCGCAGCATCTGCTTAGATTTACATACAAAAAATAAATTACTGAAAAATACAAGTATTCAATACAAGTTTTATATGATCACCATTCTAGCTGTTTGTTAATTCAATGGTAATATAGCTAAAAGCTTGTTAAAAAAAAAGTCAAATAAGGGTTTGCCTAATTAGGCCCTAAGAGAATAATTAGTGGAGTCGGAGATATAAAACGTACGCCTTCTCAGTGCTTTTTTATTTTATAGTCCTTAGGAATGCTAATACATATACTTCACATTCACTAACAGCTATTTCAGACTAGTAAAACCAGTGATGGCAGAACTTTAAAATGCATCCTTTGAATGCAAAAGGAGTGCAAATGTTTTCATCATACCTCTGGCATTCAGAGTTAAAAAAGGAACAAAAAAACACAACATTATTCTACTTATTTAATATTTACGTCCTAGTTAATAAACTAATATAAAAATGCCTGCTACCAACAATACGGTACAGTAAAATACTATAGGGAAATATGTGGATGCTGCAAAGACTACTTACCCAGCCAGAAGAAAGCACATCCGCAGACCTAGTGAAATGACAGGATAAACTAGAATTTTATGAGGATTTCTATGATCCTTAAATATTGTGATTCATAAATGGAATCTCTTCTTCTTGTTTATGCTTAATCTACAATTTGACAGCTAAATCAACACTTACAGTTGGGGGGTTTTGTCATTGATTGTCTATAGTATTTTCTTACCATTAAATACCTAGACACATTTGTCCTGTACTTCCTGCCAACTGTAAAGATATTCATATTATTATTACCATTCTATTTTATTACCATATTTCCTTGAACATAACACAAGGGTTTTTTCAGAGCATTTGCTCTGAAAAATACCCCTCATCTTATATACAAGGTCATTTTATAATCCAACCTCAAATAGAGGTCTGACTATATGACTAAGATCCACATCCCCGCAGCGCTGCAGGGGACCTGGATCTTCCTTTCTGGCAGCCGGCGGACGTCTGCGCGATGCACGCAGACAACCTCCGGAGCGCCAGTGTGACATGACCTTCCAGTGCTCAGTCATACAAGCCCTGGCAGAAGTGCCGGGCAGCAGCAGAGGTTGTCTACGCGCATCGTGCAGATGTCCACCGGCTGCCCCACTAGACACCAGGGAGTCTGAAGCACGGGGGACAAGTCTGGGAATGCATTGGTAAGTCTGGGGGGCAAAGTGGCATATAAGGGTGTCAGAGTGACATATAGGGGGTATGACATATCTAGGGGCAGAGTGCCATATGGGGCAGAGTGTCATATAGTGGGGTATAAGGCATATCAGGGAGGCAGAGGGGCAAATAGGGGTTATAAGACATATCTGGGGGCAGAGTGGCATATAGGGGGTTATAATGCATATGTAGGGACAAAGTGGCATATATGGGGGCAGATGTGCCTAACTGGTTGGCAAATACAAGGAAATAAAAACAATAAATGCATGTCTCTCAATCATAGTTTTTCTTAAATTAGAAAAAATAGTTTACATGTGAATTAATATTTATTAGTAAACTTTTTTCCTATAGGATAGTCTTATATTCAGGCTTTTTCTTTTTTTCTAAATTAATATTAAAATTTTGGGGGGTCGTCTTATCAAGGTCGTCTTATAATCGTGTAAATACGGTAATATAGCGCCAACAATGTACGCAGCGCTTCTTACAATACATATATTCAAGGGGTATGACAAGACTAAGACAAACCGATACATTAAGTGGATGTATATATGTGTAAGATCATACTGGTAATTCTCATCTAAGTTTAGAGTGAGCAAAATACACTTACACTACTTGTAGTGACTTACACTGTCACTGCCTGTCTGACACTTCTAACTCACATCTGTTTCTGGCTGCTACCGAGTTAAAAAGGCTTCAGCAAGCTTATAGGACTATGCTTGTTTCTTGCCCATGTAAATTCTGATTGGCGAGAGTAAAAAAAAAAAAGTAAAGAAAAAAAGAAAAGCAAACAATAGTTCCCACATAGATATTCTTCGATATATCCTTGCAAATCAGGTATAAATCATATAAAAAAAGAAAGAAAACAAGAGACAAAGACACGTATAGTGCAGTATGGTCAAGCTCAAAAATATGAATATATATGTCCGTACGATTTAAAATGCAGAAGCGCAGTATAGAAGTATCAGCACCAGAAACACTTCTGTCTCTTCTCGCTCTTCCCTTCTTGATCCCCAACATCTTTTTCTTCATATTCACCTTTTACCCAAATTTTATGATGTCACATGTATGTCATCTACTCTTCTAATCTGGTGAGCCATTTCACCTTTAAGTCTTTCTCTATCTCAGCTCACAAAATGTTTTTCAGTATAGTATCATTTCACCACGCTATCTATCCACCTATTTGTCTACCTATCTCTATGTTAGTATTAAGCTGGGTAACAGAATAACGATTTAAAGAAGGAAAAACTGAAGACATGGTTTCATGGGAATAAATTTGTGAAAGCGAGTCTAATCACCTTATGCTCATAGTAATGGCGATGTTATGTATCAAGGATCAGGAAAACTGTTTCATTAACATTCACATAACATAGAATCTCATTCACACAACCTTAGTGAGCTAATTTGGGCTCTAGCCAACTTTCTTATAATATGATGACAAGAGCACAAGCTTCATTGCTTCCCTTTCATCGCTAACGATTTAGTGAGTGGCAGTTGTGATCTCGGAGCTCAGCGTGCTACCTTGCCCTGCAGAGATATACTATGTTTGCGCCGTCTCTGTCACCAGCTCCCTGCCAGGCCTTCTCCAACAAGGACAAACTATAAATACAACAAATAAAACAAAGGTTTATCTAGGGGATGCAATCTGAACATGACATGTTTTTGCAACAATATGTCTACGGCATAAATACCCTGTTAATAATTGGATGCCCCAACAAAACCTTTGTCTCTCCCTTTGAAGCGAATAAAAAGGATTCCTTTCAATCACAGCCATTTCTTTAGTTCTGTGATAGCAATGATCTTCATTTGCACACAGATGTTGTCAGAGGTTCACGAAGCTTTCATTCAGATTCTATTGTTCAAAGGACTCTACAGTTCGGTTCCCGCACCCTATAGTGGGATCCTAGCTATCTGGATGTAACTATGCAGTATATATTGAAGTTACTTAACTATATTTAAACTTTATTAGTTTAGTTTTTTTAATATGAAACAGCAAAAAAACAGATATTCCCACTAATGTCTGACAAATGTAATATTTTCATTTTAAGAGTTGTTTCACAGTCATTAATTCATGTTATGTTTATTACGGATAAGTAAATGAACTTAAATTCTAGAAACTTGGCTTTTTTTAGGCAGCAATTCTTCTTGTAGTTAGAAAAATCTATTTGCAAAAGGCAATAACTGACAAAATATTTGAAAAGTAAGTATAAGCGTGGATAAACTGCTGGTAATTTCTGAACTAAGCAATATTTCTGAAAGCAACCGCCTGTGTTGGATATTTTAAGATAACTAAATGATTTGTTTTTACAATTTCTGTATCACTTGCACTTCTTGATTTTCTGTAAGTGTTGATGTTTTGGAGGTATCTAGTTATAAAAGTAAGGGGCTATTTGACATCAATGTGGCTGAGATCTGTGGAGGCCATGCTGTTAGATCAGTTTCTTTTCCCCAATTTATTGCCCGTCCCCTTACCTCAACCATACAATGGTTGTCTGAACCAATAACAACAATAAGGAAAATAACAAAACATAGAAACATAAAATTTGACAGCAGGTAAGAACCATGCAGCCCATCTAGTCTGCCTTCCTTGGTCTTGCCTTAGATTCAGGATAGCCTTATGTCTTTCCCATATGTGTTTTAGTTCCCTCACTGTATTAGCCTTCGGCTCTTCTGGTGGATGGCTGTTCCATTCGTCTACCCTATCCTCTAACTCTCCAGTTTTAGACTATGGCTCAACCTTTACTTGTTCCAACATTTCTCCTCCAAAATAAACTTCCCACCTAACATTTGTTAAATCCCTTTAAGTATTTAAATGTTCCTGTCACATCTCCACTCCAGTGGGTGCATACTATAGCACTGAAGTGGCAGATTGGATGCGTATGGAGTAATGTGGACCACTGGGCATTTGTCTGGCCTGGCTAATTAGATTGAACGTAGTGTTTGTAATGCTGCATTTAATTATAATTTTCTTGATTTCAACAGAGCATATGGAAAAGCAACTTTATTATTGCAAAATATAGTATATGGTGATCTACGTGCTTTGGAAGATATACACTGCATATTTACCCAAATAACTTTGATGCAAATATTGTATTACCTGCATTCGTATTAGACTGGATTTGTCTCTCATCTTTGTTTGAACAAGTGTTAATGCTGGCAATTTTTTAACATCAAAGTTATGTGGGTGTATTATTCTCTTCCTTGATTGGCTTTTCAAATAAATGGAGTTCACAATGTCACCTACCTGAGTGGCCAGCTGCAGTCTTGTGTCCAGTCACGCCACACGCAAGATGGCCGTGGTTAAACGTCCTGATCTGAGTGAAATCACTCCATTTGAATTTTGGTGCCAAATACGAATGTTTGAAAAACATAAGGAAGCAAAGCCTAGAAAAAATTTTGTGGAGGGTGAAAGGCGACATGTTGGAATGACATTGTTACTAAATGTTACTTATGGATTTATGGGGTACTTTAATGTATAACTGTGCATGCTCTACATTCTTTGACTGGTCTCCATACATTTGAGCCTAACCCCTGCCCACTTATTGTTTACAATTGAGTCTTCTTGGCTATAGGTGTAAAACTGGGCCTATAGGGAATGCTTGTTCTTAATTTAAGATGGTGATCAGACCTGGGCTTGCCATCTGGCACAGTGGGCAAATGTCAGATGGGCAGGTGTTCAATAGGGCCACATATTCACTTATACAGCTACCGCTGTGGCAGATTGGGTCGTGCAGCCTTAAGGCCATTTCCAGTCTGATTTGTAAGCTATACATACATTGACACTACTTTGTTCTGTAGTTAAGTTGTTACTTTCATATGTAAATAAGCTGCACCCTAGCTTTAAATAATTCTGTTACAATGGTGTTACAACAAGATATGTTTTTGAGCAATGGTAAGATTGGATCTACACACTAAAACAATTATTGTAAGTGAAAAGTAATCATATTAATTATAGGTACCAATAAATATTTAATGGATTCAATTATTAAATGAAGGTCATACAAAGTCATAAGAGCAATGGGAAAACCATTTTTAAGAAATCTTATTTTCCCATAATCAAGATGCATTCTGGAATGTGAACCACTATTAAGTATGAATTGTAATATGGAAATAAATACTTTGGACAATTATGGGGTCATGTAAATATGCTTATACATATTTACATGATCCCATAATTGTCCAAAGTATTTTGTCTTGATCAAATGTATCCACTAAATGTAAGTTATCATGTTCTTTCAGTGTGAACTAGGAAGGGCCAGTTGCTCAAATGATAACTGTATGTAGAAATAAATCTTAGAAGTATGTGTACATAAATAAAAATGGAGTAATACACATAGTATTAGCTAAGAGACTGAGGGGGCAGTTTGGAACTATTATTGTAATCACAAGAAACCCCATTGAAGTCCACAATTAAATACCCCGAAGCCAGATGGTCTTGGCAATGGATTTGATTTATGTTATCTTAATTGGATGACATTTATTTATTGAGTTTTTTGCAGCTCAACTTGAATTGTACTCTGCATTTCTCTATATATAATTTACACTCATACATTTAGATATATATATACATACATACAAATACAGCAGTTCTTTGGAGATTTGTAATAATAAGTTATATATAACAGCCATAATTCAGTGTAGCTGAGCTGTGCCCATGAGCTTTTTTTCATTCAGTGACAGGAGATGTTAAATTAGAGTTTATTGGACAACAGAGACAACCTGAATCTCAAATAGGTGCTGAAAATGTTTGTGCCTAAGCTCTGGAACGTGCAATAAATTGATATGTCTACTTATGAAGATCATCAGTCTCATCACTATAAGATAAGTCACAGTTCAAATCATCTGTGATTAATCCACACGTCATTGTATAGACTCCTGAAAAGGAAAGCCACTGGAAAAAATATATATTTCATATTACCTCTGCTTTAACTGGAAAAAAAAATATCTAGACAAGTTGCTTCATTTTAGTGAAGTATTAACTCACCCTATAATGAAATTTAAATGAAAATAGGCCATGCATAATTAGCATGATTTCTAAAGGAAAGTACAATTGCAGGGTAAGGATGGATTGACAATGAGGTAAAAAGGGCATTTTTCCCAAGGGTTCAATGTATGTGTGTGCACGGGGTCCCTATATTGTAGAAGGGAGAGTTACCCCCTTAACTGATATGTTTTAAGAAAGACAGAGATCTTCTCAAATTACCCAACACACAAAAAACCCCCACAAAAATACTACCACAAACTTTGACAAAGAATTAGTGTTAAAATAAAAAATATCAGCATTTGAAAAAAGCTACAGTGTCTATTTAAAAAAAAAAAAAGTGGTTTGATGGGGTACTGTCACAATGTTCTTGTGTGAGGAACCCAGTATGCAGCAAGGCACAGAAGTATCAAGAATCGTCAAACAAGCCAGGTCAGGAGTGGAGAAGGCAGAGAAGTCAAGAACAGGCACAGGTCAGCAACGGAGATGGTTATCATACAAGCCGGGTAGGAGTAGAGAAGGCAGCGAAGTCAAGAACAGGCACAGGTCAGCAACGGAGAAGCAATCAGGTAAGTATAACTTCAGAACGAACTACTCAGCAGGAACAATAACCGAGCACTGAATGGAAGTCAGTGCTCGGCTTTTGAATCTGCCGCTCCGACCAGGCTCCGCCCCCAGCGGACGACGCAACGTTAGTTACGTTGCGTCGTCTCCAGGGAGGCAAGCTACAAGAGAGGGGGCGTGGTTCGCCCCCGTACGTACCGCCCATCTCTAGCGATGGGGATACCCTGAAGGACCTGCCCCGGGTGCTTGTTGGCTGCTGGCACCTCGAAGCAAGGTCCCGGAGCTGCGGGAGAGGTAAGTTTCGAGTACCCGCTAGCCGCGGGTACTCGGGGGAATCGCTACGTTGCGGTCCGTGACGCGGACCGTGACAGGCCCCCCCCCTAAGGAGAGACCTCCGGGCTCTCAGGGGACCAGGATTTAAAGGATGAAGTGAGTGGAACTCATGAACCAACTCATCTGCATGAACCTCTTCAGCATTCTCCCAGGAGTTCTCGTTGATCTCATATCCTTTCCATTGGATGAGATACTGAAGACGACCCCGAAATCTCCTAGAATCCAGAATTTGTTCGACTTCGTATTCTTCAGCATCATCAATAGAAATAGGAGCCGGAGGATCAGGATGTCGACCCGGAAAAGGATTGGTGTTCCAAGGCTTTAGGAGGGAAACATGAAAAACGGGGTGTATTCGCATTGAACCAGGTAGTTGTAATTCCACAGCAGCAGATGAGAGGACTCGAATAATAGTATATGGACCAATAAATTTAGGTCCCAATTTCTTAGTAGGACAGGATAGTTTCAGATGAGTAGTTGACAGCCACACCTTGTCCCCAGGTTTGTATACAGGAGCAGGAGAACGATGGGTATCAGCGAACCTTTTATATCTTTGTTGAGCCTTGGTAAGTGTGCTGTGCAAGGATTTGTGGATGGCAATCATCCTTGTGACTTGTTCAGTGACAGAAGGAACTGAGCTGGTTATCGGAGAACCTGGTAGCATGGATGGATGGATACCATAATTTGAAAAGAAGGGTGATTTCTGTGTTGAAGAATGTATGTGGTTATTAAATGCAAATTCTGCGAGCGGAAGAAATTGGTACCAGTCATCTTGTAAATGCGAAGTAAAACATCGTAGGTATTGCTCAAGGGTTTGATTTGTGCGCTCCGTCTGTCCATTGCTCTGGGGATGAAAGGCTGTGGAGAGGGAGCGATGTATGTGAAGCTCATCACAAAAGGCTTTCCAGAATCTGGATGTAAATTGAGTCCCTCTGTCTGACACGATATGTTCTGGTAGTCCATGCAATCGGAAGATCTCTTTTACAAACAACACCGATGTTTCGTCTGCTGTAGGTAAGTGTTTGGTAGGGATGAAATGAGCCATCTTCGTCAATCTATCAACTACGACCATAAGCGTGGTGTGTTGTTTTGATGCTGGTAAGTCTGTTATAAAATCCACGGATATATCTGTCCATGGTCTTACGGGAACAGGCAGGGGACACAGGAGGCCGGCAGGTTTAATATGTGAGTTCTTTGCTCTGGCACATATAGTACAAGAGATTATGAACTGTCGTACATCCTCTTGAAGTGTAGGCCACCAGAACTGTCTACGTATAAGATCCGTAGTTTGAGTGATACCTCCATGTCCAGCTGCAGGAGAGTCATGAAATTGTTGTAGAACCTGCAGGCGTACCCCAGGAGGAACATAGAGCAACCCATTGTGGTAGTAGAACTCACCATCAGGATGCAGCTGTGAAAGTTCAGAGGGATCTATGTTCGCACCATGTTGACGGATGAGATCCCACAATGATTGTGTGATAGTCATAAAATGACCTGCTTGCAATACAGTGTCTTCCACTTGTGGATGTGCCGTAGGTACTTCAAACATGCGTGAGAGAGAGTCAGCTTTGGTGTTCTTGGAACCGGGTCTGTAAGTTATATGAAGCTGGAATCGAGAGAAAAATAAAGACCATCTGGCCAGTCGGGCTTGAAGTCTCTTGGCAGTTCTGAAATATTCCATATTTTTATGGTCAGTGTAGACCGTTATGGGGTGAAGTGCTCCTTCCAATAAATGTCTCCACTCTTCTAAGGCCATTTTCATGGCCAGCATCTCTTTTTCTCCCACACCATAATTTCTCTCAGCAGGGTTCAGAGTTCTGGAAAAAAAAGCAAGTGGGTGAAGTTGATTGTCGGTGTCATCCCTTTGGGACAGGATAGCCCCCACAGCAGAATCAGAGGCGTCCACCTCCAGTACATAGGGCCTTTGTGGCACAGGAAGAATCAATATTGGTGCTGTGGTGAACCGTTCTTTGAGGAAGTCAAATGCTCTCTGAGCAGCTTCCGTCCAACAAAACTTCTTTTTAATGGATGTGAGAGATGTAATGGGTTGAATGACCTTTGAAAAGTTCCTAATAAACTTCCGATAGAAGTTAGCAAATCCTACGAATCTTTGCACACCTTTTTTATCTGTGGGAGGTGGCCATTGTAGAATAGTAGCTATTTTCTTAGGATCCATCATGACTTTAGTAGGTGTTAAAATAAAGCCCAGAAATTCCACCGATTGCGTCTCAAACACACATTTCTCTGGCTTGGCATATAATCCATTTACTCTTAGTCGCATCAATACTTTAGACACATGTTCTCTATGTGTTTGCAAGGAGGAGGAGTATATCAGGATATCATCTAAGTATATCACCACGAATAGATCCAACATGTCTCTGAAAATGTCATTCATAAAGTGTTGAAAAGTGGCGGGTGCATTACATAGGCCGTATGGCATCACCATATACTCGAAGTGTCCATATCGTGATCTGAATGCTGTCTTCCACTCATGACCTTTTTTGATACGAACCAGGTTGTATGCTCCTCTTAAATCAATCTTCGTAAATACTGATGCTGAGCTAACACGTTCCATCAACTCCTGTATTAAGGGTAAGGGGTATCTGTTCTTTACAGTTACATTGTTCAGTTCTCTGTAATCCACGCAAGGTCTTAATCCACCGTCTTTTTTAGATACAAAGAATATGCCTGCTCCAGCAGGAGATGTGGAGGGTCGTATAAACCCTTTGGCAAGATTCTCATCTATATATTCCTTGAGGGTGATGAGTTCTGGTTCAGACATAGGATAAATTCTACCGAATGGAATGGGTGCACCTGGAAATAGTTCTATGGGACAATCATATTCCCTGTGCGGTGGAAGGCAGTTTGCTCCCTTCTTTTCGAATACATCGGAGAATTCGCGGTAATGAGATGGAATCTTGGGGACGGGTAGAGAACTGTAGTCGTGAGCCACATTGATAGACAGAGAGGAGTTGCGATAAACAGAATCTTTATTAGCACAGAAGCGAACAGAGCCCTTCTCCCAGTTGACAACAGGATTATTGATTCTTAACCAGGGGAGTCCCAGTATGACATGGAAAACTGGAGAAGGAACCACATCAAACACTATATCCTCACTATGATCAGGAGAAATATACATGCGTAATGGTATAGTCTCTTGGGTGATAGGACCTGTCTTCAGAGGGCTTCCGTCTACTAGTTGAATGGATATCGGGGTGGTTTTCTTCCGGGTGGTGATTCCAAGACGTTGAATGAGCTTGGAATCCAGTATATTGCTGCTGGCCCCTGAATCAATCATGGCTGCCAAAGTGAGGGTTCTTTCTTTCCACTGTAAGGATATGGAAAGAGACAGATGGTTTGAGAAATGTGGAGGTCTTTTGCTGATATAGGGAGAGAATAAGGGTTTGAGCTTACCCTTTGCAGAACGCGCTTTAGTTCTGCATTCGTCGACGTAATGGCCCTTGCCGCCGCAGTAAAGGCACAGATCAAGAGTTGTACGACGTTCTCTTTCCGCTGTGGATAGAGGACCTTTGATGAGGCCCAATTGCATGGGTTCTTCAGGAGGTTCTTTAGAACTTGTCTTTATGGGAGGTCGCAGGGTAGGCCATGAAGAAGAAGGAGTCGTAAGCCGTTCCGCCTTTCTTTCCCGTAGTCTCCTATCAATCTGAATGGAGAGTCTGGCGAATTCATCGAGGGAATTAGGAATGCTGGTGCGAGCCAATTCGTCTCTGATGTTATCAGATAACCCCAACCGGAATTGATCATGTAACGCTGATTCATTCCATGAAGTTTCCATGGAAACACGTCGGAATTCCGCTATATATTCTTCTACTGGTCTTTTTCCCTGTTTGAGAGCTCTCAATGTACTGGTAGCAGAGGTGGTCCTAAAAGGGTCTTCATATAGTGCATCCATGGCTTGGCGGAAAGAAGCCCATGTCTCCAATATAGGACTGTTGCTATGCAGTAGATGGTGGGCCCAGAGCTGGGGTTCCTCTGCCAACAAAGCAATGACCGTGTGTATTTTAATATAGTCTGAAGTATACGTTCTTGGTTTCAAATTAAACATTATTTGGCATGATGTCATGAACGTAGTGTATTTCTTGCGGTCACCAGCAAATTTCTCAGGCATAGGTATAGGTGGTTCAGGGGCAGATGCTCCCTGGAAACCCAAATTTTCTTGACTCATAGAGGGAGCCTGAAACGGATCTCCTGGAATATTAGGATTGGACTGCAGGTGGTGCATCTGTTGTCTGAGTTGATTTTGTCCTGTCTGGATATATTGCAGAGACTGAGTAAATGTACTCATCTGCTGGGTAAGTGCTGCAACAGCTTCAGCCAATCCTGCGGGTTCCATAATGGCTCGGTTATTCTGTCACAATGTTCTTGTGTGAGGAACCCAGTATGCAGCAAGGCACAGAAGTATCAAGAATCGTCAAACAAGCCAGGTCAGGAGTGGAGAAGGCAGAGAAGTCAAGAACAGGCACAGGTCAGCAACGGAGATGGTTATCATACAAGCCGGGTAGGAGTAGAGAAGGCAGCGAAGTCAAGAACAGGCACAGGTCAGCAACGGAGAAGCAATCAGGTAAGTATAACTTCAGAACGAACTACTCAGCAGGAACAATAACCGAGCACTGAATGGAAGTCAGTGCTCGGCTTTTGAATCTGCCGCTCCGACCAGGCTCCGCCCCCAGCGGACGACGCAACGTTAGTTACGTTGCGTCGTCTCCAGGGAGGCAAGCTACAAGAGAGGGGGCGTGGTTCGCCCCCGTACGTACCGCCCATCTCTAGCGATGGGGATACCCTGAAGGACCTGCCCCGGGTGCTTGTTGGCTGCTGGCACCTCGAAGCAAGGTCCCGGAGCTGCGGGAGAGGTAAGTTTCGAGTACCCGCTAGCCGCGGGTACTCGGGGGAATCGCTACGTTGCGGTCCGTGACGCGGACCGTGACAGGTACATAGAATTGGGAGACTTCAAACATGTCCCGAATAGGCCAAATTGAAAATTTCACACTGCCCAAATGTAGCCCTCTAACAAACTCACAAACCCATGCATGGTAGCTATGACTGTTCTCAGGAGGTGTACGCATTTTGGGGTGTTTGGCAGTGACATATACCAGGAGCTCTAAATTCATACCTGAAGTACAATGTGTGTAAAAAAAATGCAAGAAAATAACTACCACAAAGATTGACATAGGTTGGTGGTAAAGTTGGTGCATGGAAAGAGTTAAAATACCCCTATTTGAACTATCCTGTTTTCAGAAATATCTGGTTTTATGGGGATACATTGAATTGGCCACCTTCAAATACATGCCAAAATAGGACACGGGGGCAGGATTACAATGTTTTGAAATAGCAACACGGTATGCTACTTGTACTTATTGCTCTATAACGTGCAAAAAAAACCCATAAAAATATTGGGTATTTCTAAACTCATGATAAATATTTAGCAGGTTTTTACATTAGCCTTTGTAAACAGATTTTTTTCAAAATCAGAAAACGTGCTTTTGGAATATTTTTTTTGGAAAATTAGATGATATGATCAAAATAATGGTACCTAAAGATTTCTGTGGGAGCGCTAAATGAGATGAGGAGAAAATTCCAGCTAAACAGAAGCACCACAAAAATGTTAAAAGAGCCTGGTAACGAAAGGTACAAAAAGAAAAAAAACCAGCTTAGTCCTTAAAGGGTCAAAGAATGCATATTAAGGTAAGTACAGAGTATTTTAACATGCATTATTTTCTCAAGAGTCTATTTGGGACACCAGAGTGTACCTATAATATTATAAAACAATATGGACGCTATGAGTCCACGCTATGGACGCAGGAGCAGGCTAAACACAAACTAACACATTGAGAAATAACTTAAATTTGGTAATAAAGAAAACTTAAAATCATGGTATTTTTTTATTTTTTTTTTAGGTTGAAACAGTTTCTGCACAAAAAGAAGTTTTTAAAAGCCTGGCAGATAATCCACCAACTGAATGTGTGCATGGAATCTGGAGCAGATCTAAACTGAATTACATGGCTGTCCCTCTTTCTCTTTTACTGTCTTTACCGGCGATAATAAAAGATGAACTGAATTAGACGCTAATCTCAGTGCTGTGGCACAGCTGAGATTAGCTGATAGAGGAGCGAATTCAGATGGAGAAGTTATCCTGTCTCTAGTTTCATCTGAAATAAAAACAGCCTGTAAATGGTTGCAACATTTTGGTTATTATTATTTTGGCAGTATTTCAAAGTTTCTGAACCGGTTTAAATGAGGGTTTACTCCAATACTTATCTATACATGTTTGGGATATGCTTTTTGTAAGAGTATGTTGCTGGAGATTGCCTTTCTGTCCTTTAATGTAAAGGGGAAAAAAAATAAAAGGTCCCAGTAAAAAAATGTGTTGGCTTTTTTAAGATGCATCTGGTTTGAAGCATTTTCTAAAGGGTATAGATGGGGGGCAGTGGCTATTATGGGTTTTTTTTCTGTAGATCTTAATGGTGAAAATTCAATTTTTCACATACCACAGTAAAACAGAAAAAAGAAAAATTCAAGTCAAGTCACTTCGTAGCACACTTTTCTAATAAATCTATAGATTAAATGTAATTTTACTCTACCTTTAGGAGAAGCTGCAGCACACCTCCTCCTCCATGATCCAATGTTTCGCCTTACTGGCGAATAACAATTCATTTGTAAAGGGACACTCGGCAATCACATTTATGAAGTGCACGTGGTGGCTGAAGTGCCTCAAAGTTGCTTCTAGAATTTTGAGAAAGTTTATGCTACAGAAAAAAGGAAAAGCAGGTATGGAAGCTGTTCAGAGATGGCCTTTCACTACTCCTGAAACGAGATATTCTTGTTTTCAGGAGTCTACTGTATTTATTAGTGAAAACAGGGTCTCCCAATGCAGATATAGTGACAGATTGTCATTTGCACCCTGGTGCTTTCAGCTGAACTGGGTGTCGGAGAGCACTGATGCTGTCAGCTAGTGCTTCCAGCTGGATCTGCTAAACCTAAAAAAGATAGTTTTATTAAAATACCTGCTAAACCTTAAAAGTAACTTTGGCTTTTTTTTTCTAAGGTCCTTAGAATATAGGAATATAGAAGAAAAGAATACATCTTATATTTATGTTTCCTCATCAAAGGTAATCTCAGCAATAGGTTTGCTAGGGTAGCTTTCTGTAAAAAATGGAAAAAAAACCAGGGCTATTAAGTTGACCTCTCGAATTTTCTTTTCTTCATGTGTGAATTTAAAAAACAAACAAAAAATTATTCTGTGTTTGGTAATTCTTCTTAAAAGGAAGAGGGTGCTTTCTCTCGTTCAGGATTTTTTTTATAGTACCAGGCAACTGATAAATATATCATATATAATTTAAGAAATGTATTGATGGAAAACATTACTACTTGATAGGTACATTTGGTACACCTTAACTAAGATCTCTGTGCCATCTACTAATTCTCCAACATCCCCTTCTTTCTGTCTGATCAGCTTCCACACCTAAGTCACCTAAAAGATCCCAACATCCCAACATCTCTAGGTCTTCATTCTAGGATGTTGCCCCTTCAAAATATCACCACACACTAACCTTATTCATAGATGAGGGGACCTCTGCTTTTGTGTGCCTCCTCAATGCCTTCCACCTCAGCCAAGGCACTCCAAACAAACCTACTTCAAAGAAGCGATTATATTTCTAACCCTCATATTTATTTTAGGACTTCCTATAATATAAATTAAGATGCCGTTCTTATACCTATGTTCTCCACATCCCAAAAAACTGACCTTTTATCTATAATTCCTCTCTCACAACCTTAAAGGGCTGTTTTGCACTTTTAACTTCATCTCCTATCTGCCAGCACCTCTCGAGTTTGAACTAGTCTGCTGAAGAAGCTAATCATTTCTCTCACTACCTTTGTATGTCATTTCTCTCACTTGCTACTCCTACCTTCTCTATATACTTACTTCAACCCATCCATTTAATCTTTCTTCTACCTACTAGTATTTTACCATTCTCCTCCACAAATGCTCTAATCTCTCCAATTTTAAACATAGAAACATATAATTTGATGGCAGATAAGAACCAGTTAGCTCATCTAGTCCCCCCATTGTCCCTGATGTAGAGACCAGTCCTTGGTCTTGTCAAAGATGCAGGATACATCTGTCTCTCCACTTCTAAACTACATCCTCATTTTCTGACATTCCTTTTCTGATAAAAATGTAACTCCTGTATTTAAATGCTAATTATAATGTGATCCCTTAGTCTTTTATATCCTGTGAACCATTTACCATTTTAGGAATCCTCCTCTGAACTCTCCCTAATATGTCAATATCCTTCTGGACATGTGGTCTGTAAAGTGGCAAAATCATATTTCTCCTGCTACGTGTCTGATACGTATTCAACGCAGCACCCTCCTTGCCTTTGGCAATGTTTTATCGCATAGCCTGCTTACTCTTAAATTCCTCTCTTCTCTTGTAACTGCCGGAACAGTGCCCCCTATGCTATAGATTGCCTGGGGATTTTTTTTTTGTCCCAAGTGCAGTATTTTACATGTATCAACATAAAACTGCAGCTTCCCCACTCTCGGCCATTCTTTTAACTTAAATCACTTGCCATTTAATCATACATCCTTGTCTAACTACCATCATATGTCCCTTCTCCTCCTGGCCTCCAAATTACTGGAACATTTAGTCTAGAATTCCCCTAATGCACTTTACTCTTTACTCTACTTGAACCTTTACAATCTGGTTTCTGTCCTCAACAATCTACCGAGACAGCCCTCACCCAAGTTATTAATGATCTCCCCACCATTAACATTAAAGGTAATTTCTCCTGGACCTCTCTGCAGCCCTCAACACTGTAGAGCACCCCTTCTCTTGGAAATGATTATTCCTATGGTATTTGTGACATGGCTCTCTTTTGGCCCAAATCCTACCTCTCTAATATGAGCAAACATTTTATTTGGTCCTCTAATTTTCTAGAGTTGATTTGGTTCTCTAAAGTACTACATACCTTTCTAGAGGTGGCAGATCCCCTGAAACACACCTTGGGTGGTTGAAGCTTTTCTGTACTCTAAATAATGCCGCTTGTTGTTTTTGTAGTCTGCGGAATGAACTTTTCCCCCGAGAGGTCCTTATATTGACTTTGAATATATTTGTAGCAAGCAATCAGATCACTTCTTAATAATTTCTTTTTATAGATTCAACAAAACTAGTTAGGCAAGTCTTAATTCTTTCACTTGTTATATCTACCTTCTGGAGCTGGGCAGTGAGCTTTAATTACAATGGACAGAATTCAAATAGTGATTTCATTATAATTTATATATTCTGTTTTATACTAGGGATCCTTGTATTTTTTTATCTTTTAAAACAATTTTCTACAGTTGTTTTGGGTGGAATTGAAACACAGTAAACATTTTATCATTTCAAACCATTTTTTTTTGCTATTCATACTTAATAGGATAGGCTTTCGCAACTGGTTCAATTGGTAAAAGTAAATCCATTTACCACTTATATGTGGGATAGGAAGAGGATCAAAGTAAGAGCTGGTTAAAAATACAAAAACAAAAAAATGATTTACAAAGTGGAGGGAATTAAATACAAATATTTAAAACATAATAGATCCATTATTATCAACTTGTTGATGAGAATAAGATGATCTCATTACAGCACACTTTCTTGACAATGTATGTTTATACAAAACTAGACTGTTCTCCTTTTATAAGGAAAAGCCCCTGATTCAGACTTATTAATTAAATTATACAACAGAAAAAATAGTATGCCCCAGTACTCTTATGATGTATTAATATGGTCTATTACAGTAATTAAAGCGTCTAATATTGGTAACTTAATGTAGCAACCACATATAAAATTGAGAAATATGTTTTTTATTAATACAAATTTTCCCCTTACCTTCATTTATTAAATAAAGTATATCTGCAATCACACAGGATACCCAAACTATGAGCACTCAAGGGAGATCTATCTTGTGACATAAAATCACAAAAATAATTTTTTACTGTGTTTAGGAGTGCTTGAGGCTCTGAAAGAGTCACTTTTTACTGAACACCACTCTCAACTCCAGATTTTTACTGATCTTTCTTCCCTTGCCATGCGAAATAACATACTGCTGGGCATATCATGTAAAGCTGCTGGTTTTCTAAAATGGAGTGCGAAAAGTTATTACTATTGTAACAGGTGGATATTGCTCCCCATCTTTCTTGAGACTTCCACATGACCTCCACCAGGATTTCATCTACATGTCTTCTTTTGAGACATGTACATCCAAGCTATGCTTTTCTAATATCTGGTTTAGTTTAGAGACAATGACTGTGAACCTTTGTATGTTGTGTTATTTTATTACTAATTTACTAGGCTATACAGTACATTATTTTGTGTTATTTTTTTACCAGACCTCTTGCAAAGTTTTTAATGTTTTTTTATGATCTACGTTCTTGAAGATAAATACTCATTTGTGTTTCCTTTTGATTACATTAAGTGTGTTTTAACCATGTATCCTTTTTCTCCCAGGATCAGATCTGGAGACCTGACAGTTTGTATTCTGAGGACATCTTTGTTGTACCTTTTGTTACATCATTGCTTATGACTTCTCTTTTCATTTTTTCTATAGACATTAGTGGGAACTTTTATTTTCTCTAGGTGATAGGACTTTGTCTTGTAATTACATCTCACAATTAAAGTTCACATAGATGTTCTGTTCACAACTTTCATAGATTTGTATAGTGTTATGTACTACTATGGTATACATCTTAAATATGTTTATTCCCGTTTTGCTGTATTTTCTGGTTAAAAAACATTTCAGCGGGACCTCCTAATCCTGTCTGTCTTTGCTGCTCAGGCTGCCCAGTTTGACATCCCAGAAAGGGCCTTACCTTTAAAGTCTTCTAACTTAGAGAGACCTCACTCCCATCCCTCCCATCACACCTATCACAAAAAGCAGATCACACCTACCACACAAATTGCTCCCATCACGCCATTACACAAATAACCTCGCACCTATCACACAAAAAACGCACACCTATCGTACATAACTCCCATTACAAGCATCACTCCCATCACAGCTATCACACAAAACACCTCACTCAATAACACTCACTCCTCATCACTGATCGATGTGGCCACTACTGTATTACAATCTTTAAAGCCTTGCTGTTTCACATGGCAGGTGGTGTGGCTGTAGGTTGTCAGTTTGCTGTGATGTAATACATAGAGGGGGCTTTGGAGGAGTGACAGGACTTTTTCTAGGCAACTATACTAATTTAATAAACTTTTAAAGACTTTTTAAGAGGCAGGGGGCATTTAAGAGACTGAAACGAAATGGCAGATAGCTTTCTTTTACTTCTCTGTAGCCATGGCTCTCAACATTGTGTCTATATATGTCTCTGTTTACTTTAGTAAAGATTTAACTGTTACTCACCATGCAATCAACCTCAAGGTAGACTCATAATTGTCATTAGGCATAAGGTTTATGTCAAGATAGTCACTATAAGTAGAGGGTAACCATTAGAATGTGGAGATTATAATTTTGGTGAGCAAGCACGCTTCTTAATTCAGAACACTGCGTATTAGACTTGTGCATTCGGATTCGTCCAAATTGCAAATTTGCCGAATTTTGGTAATTTGTATGAAAAATGTCTTCTTCTCTGAAGAAAACAAAACAAAATGCTCTGAATTTTCATCCGCAATTTGTGGGGCCCTTTCACTCACACTCTCTCACTCACTCTCTCATATTCTTGTTCACTCTCTCACACTCTCTAAAGGTTTCTCTATCTTCTCGGCTGACCGTGTCCAGACTTCTGCTTCTTCTGACCACTTTCGCTTCAGCATCTTCTGCTCTCTGCGTCTTGTCTCTGCCCTCTGCTATCTTCATCCGCATTACGTCCTCTCTCGAAAAGGACAAGGCCTGACAGGAATAAGAACTATGTGGAAGGGGGCTACTTAAGGTGTTCAGGTAAAATGAAGGTAGAAATAAAACAGGCGGATAGACATAAATATAGGATCTGGTTTTTTTTTTGTTCTTTTTTTCAGAAAACCAGAAAAAGACCTCAACCATTTCTCTGTCTGACTCCAACTATGTTTTTATTTTCCCTTATTTAAGGTATGGGTTGTTGCCTATTTTGCCTGGAGAGTCAAGCATTTAAATTGAGTCCTGCGTAGTTTTCATGTTGTGATTTAATGAAAAAGCAGCATTGGTAAAAAAAAAATTAAAAAAAAAAATTGACTAATGGAGCAGCAAAATGGTTCAATGCTTCATTGGGCTGAGGCTATAAGTTCAGAATACTACCAATGCAAAGGCAAGGATTCTTGAAATTAGATGCTCGGCCATTAAGTTACACCACCTGAGCACACTCTTTACATCTAAATAGATTTATTTTCATATGGAGGGGTTCACTAGAGAAGGAAGCATTTCTTGTCCTCGGACTTAATACGTGTAACCATGGATAAGGAGTAAAATTACTTTGTACCCTTGTGTGCATGTCTTAGACATATCCATACAACTTATCTTTGTATAAGTGTTTTAAGTATTACAAATGTGTATCAAACTCGCATAATGGTTAGCATGGTTTGGGACCTAAAAGACAAACAAAATCAACACATACATGAATATACACAAAAGATAATAAACTTAAATAAATAGTTTGACATAAGCAATGTAATAGAATACTTTGTACAAAATACAAAAATGTCAGCAAAAATGTCATCTTTTTCATTGTCTGCAGCATAAAAACCAGGCAAACATTTGACTGCTGGCCTCATAATCTATCCATAGAAAGCCAAAACACGTGTAGTATAAAATGTAGCAATGAAAAGAAAAACAATAAAACTGAAAAATGAAAATGTATAATATGTCTCTTGAAACAAGGACCAGAACTTTCTGCTGTTTTATTGAATTTTTAGGTCTTATCACTTAAGTAAAACATAAAACTTTCTCTCATTGGGTCAGATTTAATACTGGAGAAAAATCCAGTATAATATATATTGGCTCAGATCTGATAAAATGTATTACTGATTTTTCTTTTGCAGTCTATATGAGGATTGATATTAAATTCCTTGTGATATATTTATTTCCCACATTAAAAACAAGACCATTCTACCTTATCTATCCCCGTCCTAGGACTATGAAGCATGTTTGCAGGCCATTCCTGATCCCCACATACACTGGATCAGTAACCGGATGCTTTTTTCAACAAACTCCAACCAGTTATATCCAAGCTTGAAGTATCTTTAAACTTAAACTGAGCATCTAACAATAGTTACTAACTGTACCATTTAACCAGAAGTTGGCAATGGGACATCTGTCCCACTAACTGGTTGTCCTCAACATCATAAGCACAACATTTATTCATATATAAAATGGTCTTTGTGCCAGAAAAATAACTTGTTGGAACGTTACATTTCAACAATATGTAAAACACCATGATTCAATCACAACAGTCCCTGTACATGATGTTACCAGAAGATGTTATCCAGATCAAAAATGTTTTGATATGCTTCCTTAGTGGTTCAATGTTTAAGGGATTTTGATCTTGTTGATCATGTCTTTTGTACTGAAAATTGCTAGACTGCCGCAAGTATGTTTAACATGGGTTTAATATGTGCTTAGTATACTTTTGACAAATTTCTATTGCATGACAGTTAGCGGGTAAATTCCTGCGCGGTGTTCCCCGTATCATGCAGTTATGTACATTCTTTGACACTATGTCAGCAGAGGATATGTAAATATAGTGATTCATACTGCTGAAGGCATGTGTCTTCCTTACTGTACTGTAACAACTAACTATTACTGGAGGCAAAATGTCAGTTTACCGGAAAGTCGTATGTAACACTTTCAAAGGAGTGAGATTATCTGTGTGATTTCCTGTAATTTCAGTGCAGTCGTTATATATTTGAATGCTATTAAATAAATAGTAGTCTTTAAGGACAGGTAATGTTGGTGTTCTAGAATGCCGTTCCCAGTGTTGCTTTCTTGTTTAAAATAAACGGTTATGCATATAACCTTCATGATTTTTTTTAGTCTGTAATTGTAGTTTTCTGATACACACATATAATGTACATAAAACACACACACATTATTTTCACGCAATGATCTAATACCTCTCCGTCAGAGAGTTGCTTGAAAAAACAATGACAGTTTACAGCATTGATATCGTTGATGAGCCAGATCCCTTTATTTACAAGATTAACCACATTTGATGGATCTTATTTTATTTCGATGACTAAAATGATTTTCCATCTAGGTATGTTTGCTAGTATATTTGTACTTATTTAACACAAACAAATATACTTAACTCTTTACATTTTACAGTATAATGAAGAGGTACACTACAGTCAGATAGTTAAGGATAGTGCCCACCATCATAAAAAAACAACAACAAAAAACAAAACAAAATAAAACACATTTAATATAGACATCCCAAATCATGGTTTCCATAGTAAAGATCTCTAGAATTTTATCATTGTATCATTGGGTGCACTCCTTTATGTTCATCTATCTCTGCCTCCCCAACTTGGCCTTTTGAAAGGGAGCAGATGATGGAGAGCTCAGGTTTAGGTGACTATACCAGCCGTGTTTTCCTGGACACATGTAATTTTAACATGTTGTTGTCACGCACAGGTACAATGCTGCCATGCACTGTGCAATTGGCTTCCATCTATAACTTTATACATTCCACATACTGCAAAGCAGCACAAATGCAACACAGATATTATTGCCCATGGTCAGGGAGCACAAATGGGGAAAAAAAGGCCCTGATGAATCCTGCCTAACTTTAACAATTGTTTAGTGCTGTATTAAAACATTACACAATTAAAAAGACATTATCTGACCAACCATAGCTAAATATTGGTTGATTTACTAAACCTCTACCTTAGAGTAAAAATTGCAAATACAAAATGGGCCAGTTATGACCTGTTCAGACCTTGATTGGTTTTAATGGAAGTGAATAACATATGTTTTGCGATTCAATGACCTGTCTATTTTCAAATTCTCAGACATAGAATCTAAACTATGGCCCCTAACAATGTGACAGTTTATACTAATGACGACATCTGTACTTGAATAATTTAATGGAGGCCGTAGGAAAATAGCGCATGTTAAACTAACAACTGTCGGTCAGATTTCTTTTTTTTTTTTAACATAATGGTAAAGTGTAAGCTGTTCTAATGTGTCTGCAGCCTATGCCCCAGCACTCAAAGGGGTTAAAAGTAAGTTTGTAGAACAAACATTTAAATTTCCTGCCCTGATAGTATCTCATTTTCTAGAACAAACCTCCAGCTACCAAAGAGAGACAGTAACTTAACCAAATGGGGCGAAATAACCTAATTAGGGGGAAATATCCATCCACAAAGCAGGAAGGGCTGCTCCCAGAGATTTACACACAAAAATGGGTTACTAATATATATATACTGTTTATATTACTTAAAACACTATTACATATATATATATATATATATATATATATATATATATTTAATGTTTAGTAGAATTGGGGAAAAGTCATAGAAAAGCGTTAAGGCATTTTTCAAGTGAAGAGCTTATTACAAGACATAAATAAAATAAAATGTTCATAGTACACTGCTTTTTGTGTGTATCAAATAGTATTTAAAATACAGGGTACAAGAACCGGCAACATTTTGCATTTCTATGTGCTAAACTATACAGAAAAACAATATCAATTAGAAATACTTAACAAAAATGTTGTTCCTATCAGTTGGTAACATCTTACTCATAGTTGTTTATGAGAAGTAGTCATCATAGAAAATTAAAAGCAATTACACAGCTTTCCAGGAACCTCTTAGCAAACATTTTCCCACAGGTAACTTGTGATCCCCCCCCCCCTTACAGTGGCGCCTGACTGCGAGCCTTTTACTGCCTTCCCTAGGGCTACCAAAACATGAATCATTACTTTACCTGTGCTTGAATCATCCACAAGGGACTTCCGCTAGTCTGCTGTCTGATTCAGTCTGTCCTAACTGCATGACTAAGTACATACTCTATAGCTCTGTCTACATATCAAGTGGACTGAATAGCAATCCGCAACATTTGTTACATAACTGTTTTTTTTTTTAGTTTACTGTTTACAACATTAGTAACGCTACTTAAATGTGATGCTGTTAGACGTAGGTATATCCTATAAATAATGGATTTTTTTATGTTACACAAAATCATGGAAAAGACTAGCATCTTTGAAGATATGGAATATAATAACTATTTATGAATGATCAAACATTGTTTTTTGTGTAAAGACTTTAAACAGAATCTAGAATGTAACCGTTCCCATTTTGGAGGGCCTTATTGATTTAAAGGTGTAAAATGCCCTGCGTCTTTTTCCCTCCCAGTGGAGGTCTTGCTTGTATAACTGTTGTGACGGATCGTCCTGTGCCCCAGACTGGACACATCCGCCCGTCAGCTCCTTCCCTCTCCCAGTAAGCGGACGCGCTGCGGCTGTCCGAAGAAAGCAGTCACAGACCAGCACTTCCCTCAATCATGAGACAGGACTTCATGCTTTGAGGTTAAAAACAGAACTCTCTTTATTACAAACACACAGAACTTATATACAATCTACATTCACTGTGCACCGAGCCCAACCCCCAATCCTATCAGCCACATCCCATGACAAATCCCATCAGCCACATCCCCTCACAAATCCCATCGGTATACAGAGGATGTATCAGGTGAGGGGATTAAGGGATACAATGGGTTCCCCCACCTGTGTTATCCCCCCTGTAGTGCGGGTGCCGTCTGGGCAGACAGGGCTGTGCTGGCTGATTAAGAGCCCCAGCCCGATTATAGGATCGTCTCTTTGAAGGCTGGAGCTGCAGCCACATTCAAACAGGGTACACATAAATATAATAATAATAATAACAGTGACGATCAGACATGGTTCTTCACATTACTCCCCTCTTGTACAAACGTCCGGCAGACACAGCCAGATCCCTAACGGATCGGCTTGGGGATGACCGGGCCTCTACTGTCTCTAGTCCTGCGGGGTAGGGAAAGCGGGCGTGCGGCCTCTTGGGCACCCTGGCAGCCCCATGTCAGTCACCCAGGCTCCTAGGCCTGGCCCGTAGTCAAAGGGTAAGAGGCCAGCCCAGAAGCCTCTCCAGTGGGCAGCCCTCTTTAGTCTCCTCTGCAGGCATGGGAGACCTTTCTCCAGGGCTTCCTTTCCCCTCTGGGCCCTCAGCCCAGACTCGGCTCCCTCCCAACCTGATGGAACCCTCCCATGGTTACCTTGACTACGGGCTTGTCCCGAGTCAGCTCCACATTCCCCCACCCAAACAACAAGAGCCCACTCCAAAGCAGCAGCAGTTTCACTTACCCCTACCTGGCTCTCCGAGCTGGGGCTCGTTTTGCCCACTGGACCATGCCGCTGGGGAGGAGTGCCGGTTGCCCTTCCTCCCATAATTGGTGACAGCCGCTGGGGAGGGTCGCCGCCTGCGCCCCCTCCCGGATGCTCGTGCTGGGGAGAGCCAGATAATGGGGGTGTAAGCAGTGCAGGGCAGAGGTCAGTGACTCTCTGCCTGGTTACCAGTGCTTCTGCTGGTGCAGGGAACGGTGCTGGGCAGAGAACAGTGTCACTCTGCCCTGTGGCCAGCTCTTCCGCTGGTGGTTCCCTGCTAGCAGGTGGGGACCCTTCGCTGTGGGGTGGGCAGAGGCCAGCAGCACTCTGCCCTGTTGCCGGCATTTCAGCCAGAGAGAGGATTGCTGGTGCAGGACAGAGGTCGGCGACGCTCTGCCCGGTTGCCAGTGCTTCTGCTGGTGCAGGGAATGGTGCTGGGCAGAGAACAGCGTTACTCTGCCCTGTGGCCAGCTCTTCCGCTGGTGGTTCCCTGCTAGCAGGTGGGGACCCTTCGCTGTGGAGCGGGCAGAGGCCAGCAGAACTCTGCCCTGTTGCCGGCACTTCAGCCAGAGCGAGGATTGCTGGTGCAGGACAGAGATCAGCGACTCTCTCTCCGGGTGCCAGCACTTCTGGTTGGTCCTCGTTAGCCGGCGGGAACACTGTGCTGGGGGATGAGCAGAGGCCAGCAGCACTCTGCCCCGTGGCCGGCTCTTCTGCCGGTCTGGCATTTTTCGGTGCTGGGCAGAGGATCGCGTCGCACTGCCCTGGTGGGTCCCTGCTAGCGGGCAGGGACATTTCACTGTGGGGCGGGCAGAGGCCAGCGGCACTCTGCCCCGCTGCCGGCGCTTCAGCCGGAGTAGGAGGGGCGCATGGTGCTGGGCAGAGAACAGCGTCTCTCTGCCCTGTTGTTGGCGCTTCTGCCGCCTCTAGTGGAAACCCATAGACCGCTGCCTCAAATTCCGGCGACTGCATGCGGTCCATAATCGCCCTGAAGACTTCCTCCCAAAAGTGATTGCCCACTTTCACCTCTTCGGGCTCTGGCTGCAATACCAGGGGCAGAGTGGCTGAACCTTCAAGTCCGGCTTGCCAATTACAGTGAGCGGCCTCCGGAGCTCGCTCTGTGACATCTGTCGGCTCACACTGCAGGGCGTAGCTCCCCTCGAACAGTGCCAAGTATTCTGCCTCGAGACACCATTCTCTGTCTACTAGTCTCTCAAGGTCTTGGCTGAGTTCACTTGTTGCAGTGGGCGGCAGGGCTCTCCGGCGCTTGTCACTAATGTCCCACCATCGGTCCATGTTGCCATTGCCAAAGACACCCCTTTCCTCGAATGCCTCCCACAACAGGCCAGGCCCGCCAACATCCATCCCTTCCGGAGAATGGGGCTTTCTGGATTTTCGCTGCGGGCCTCGGGCTTCCCAGTATATGGCTCGGTACTCCTCTTCGAGCCCAATCTCCTGTCGGACCAGCCTCTTTAGCTCTGCAACCTCACCTGGAGACGCAGGTCCCCCGAACAAGTAGAGCCTCCCATTCACCTGGTCCCTGATTCGTTGTTCTAGGGTGGGCAGATGTGTACCTTGGTGGGCGCTCCACTTTTCTAGGGCCGCTCTCTATCTCACGAGCCGGGCTCGGGTCCGTCTCTCAAACTCCCATACTGGAGTCTCCAATTCGAGGGTCTCGACTCCCCTCCCAGTCACCCCGCATCCCGGTGACTGTTCAATCCACTCCATCTGTGGATCCGTTTGGCTCTTCCTCGCCAGGGTATAACTTTGTTCTGCGGCTAGTTGCTTTGGTCCGCTCTGGTCTGGAAGGAGTAGATCCCACCGCTGCCACCAATGTGACGGATCGTCCTGTGCCCCAGACTGGACACATCCGCCCGTCAGCTCCTTCCCTCTCCCAGTAAGCGGACGCGCTGCGGCTGTCCGAAGAAAGCAGTCACAGACCAGCACTTCCCTCAATCATGAGACAGGACTTCATGCTTTGAGGTTAAAAACAGAACTCTCTTTATTACAAACACACAGAACTTATATACAATCTACATTCACTGTGCACCGAGCCCAACCCCCAATCCTATCAGCCACATCCCATGACAAATCCCATCAGCCACATCCCCTCACAAATCCCATCGGTATACAGAGGATGTATCAGGTGAGGGGATTAAGGGATACAATGGGTTCCCCCACCTGTGTTATCCCCCCTGTAGTGCGGGTGCCGTCTGGGCAGACAGGGCTGTGCTGGCTGATTAAGAGCCCCAGCCCGATTATAGGATCGTCTCTTTGAAGGCTGGAGCTGCAGCCACATTCAAACAGGGTACACATAAATATAATAATAAAAATAACAGTGACGATCAGACATGGTTCTTCACAACTGTTAAAGGAGAAAGCCTTGTATTTACAATTAAACACAGAGACTTCCAATGAAAATTGTGCTGTTGATTGGTCACAGGCCTATTGTCAGCTTCTTCAACTACAAAAAAAAGTAAAATGGAAATTGGTCCATGGAGCATAGACTTCAATTTATTTTAATACACTATTTTTGATATTTCTAAGTTTTAAAAACTGAGCTGAATATTCCTATGTTAAAATGATGAGGAGTCGTCCTCAAGGTTAGGTGCACCACATACACTAAAAGGATAGCATACTGTGTTTGCCTAACCTGCAATATGTTGTGTACCGTAACCTACATGAGGTGTTGCCTTAACTATGTATTGAAACATAGCATAACTTGTCCTCAGGGCCGGCTGGAGACTTAACGCCGCCTGGGGCGAAGTTTAAAATGCCGCCCCCCGCCGACGCCGGGGGGGGGCGGCGGCATTATCTACCCCCCCCGGTACTTACCCTTAAACAGTCCTGCGGTGAGTCTCCCTGTGCTGCCACGGTGCCGGCTTGTAATGCTGAGCGCCGGAAATTCACGTCACTTCCGGCGCTCTGCATTACAAGCCGGCACCGAGACCGAACAGGTAAACTCGCCGCAGAGGAGAGAGAGAGGGGCGCCGAGCGGGTAAGCGAAAACCACTCGGTGCCCCTCTCTCTCTCCTCCGCTTCAAAAAAAAACAAAAAAAAACGCTTGGGGCGGCAAAGTGCCGCCCCTTCTGAAGTGCCGCCTGGGGCAATTGCCCCAGTCGGCCCCATTGTAGGGCCGGCCCTGCTTGTCCTGGATAAAATGTACAGTAATAAGTTCCCCTAACTAAAGCTGTTTATAAAGTTGTCACTTAACTCTAGCAAAAGCTAGCTCAGCCTCCTGTCCTGAACCCCTGAAACTCAAAGATAAAAGGGCAGAGATTATGTAAAAAACTAAAGAAACATTTCTACTGTATGCAGATGTATTTATACACATTATATCATAATCAAACATATTTTTACTTAGAAACTTGTTTTCTATTAATAATGATTTCATTATTTAATTGAATTAGAACATATCAGGTTAAATTGTACATATATCCACCTATAAAATCCCTTCTGATTGTCACACACAGCAAGGTTGGAGACACCGGAGTCTGGTAGAACCCAAGGGTAGCAGTAACGTGGTCAAACAAGGCAAGATCAGCATACCAGATCAACAGAAAACAAGCCAACATCAGGATACCAGAGAATCAACATAAAGAAGTCAAGGCCAAACACAAAGGGACTGCAGAGGAAACCACACACTGATGAAGCACTATAAGCATAGGCAACCATCAGAGGGCAAGGGTGATAGGAAACTGGAAGGTTTAAATAGGGACAGGAAGGAAGGGGCGTGGAATTCAGTTTGGAGACAAAATTAGTCAAACATCACATCTGCGGCCATCTTATAATCTCCCCTTATAAAGTCCAGTAGTTCTGGAGGTGACAACTAGATGGTGTACACACAGAATCTTCAGTTGCAGGACCTGACTGTGTCAAGGAAGGAGGTCTCCCTCTTCTGCGTGGCTGTCCTGGTGGAAGTGTCTGAGAGATGGCGGGAGGTCTCCCCCTCCTGAGTGGAAGCTGCTGCTGCTGTGGCGGTCATGAAGTGGAGGAGGGTCTCCCTCTTCTCCGTACTTGCTGCTGCTGGAGCGGTTGCGAGATGGAGGAGGAGGAGGCGGCAGGTGTGCAGGTACGTACCGTAACACTGATGTGCAATATTTTGGGGTGTTTTTTTTTAACCCCTTGATGACAATTGCCGGTCCGGGCACGTCACGGAAAAACATGTCGTTAACGACAAATGACGTGCCAGGACCGTCATTTGTTAAAACGGGTAAAAAAAAAAATCGATCCGTGATCGATTTTTTTACCCAAACGGCGTTGCTGTAATGCCTCGACCTCGAGGCATTCAGCAACGCCATGATCGGAATAAGGGGCCATGTCTGGCCCCTCCCCGGGGCGTCAACATCCGCCCGTTTTAAAAGCGTTTAGGAGGCGATCAACGATCACCTCCTAAACTTAAATGGTGTCGCTGGAATGCCTCGATCACGAGGCATCCAGCGACACCAAACACTTACCTCTTGATGGACTGTGACCGCTCCGGAGCAAGTCAATGGAGCTCAGCTTTCTAATCACAGTGTGATTAGAAAAAAAAAAATAAAAAAATAAAATAAAATTAATAATCATTAGAAAAAAAATAGTAAAAAACCAGTAAAATGTAAAAATAATTTCCCTCTGATGTCACTATCAGGGGAACCTTCAAGTTGAAAAAAAATCTTAAAAATGTTTTAAAAAAAAATTAAAATATATATATAAAAAATATATTTTTGTGAGCAAGTCCTAAAATTAGCACATTAGCTTAAAACAATTCTCGCATGGAAAGAGTTAAAATACTGGCATATTAAATGCCCATGGGGTGTCTACTTTTACAAAATATGTATGATTTGATGGGGTAAATTGAATTGGCCGGATTCAACAATGTCCCAAATAACACGGGGGGAAGGATGGCCACACATCTAATTTCCAATTAGAAAAATGCACACGTACCAAATGTGGCCTTTTAGTTCCCCCCAAAAATGACAAACCCATGCATGTGGGGTATCACTGTACTCAGGAGATGTTGCTGAACACATATTGGGGTGTTGTGTGACAGCGGCATATACAAGGAGCTGTAAATTCATACATAAAGTAGGTGTGTGTGGGAAAATACTACTGAAAACTTTGAAAAAATGCTGGTGGTAAAATGTGTGCATGCAAAGAGTTAAAATACCAGCATTTAAAATACCCTGGGGTGTCTAGTTTTCAAAAATATATGGCTTTATTGGGCATACTGAAATGGCCCGGCTCAAAGATGTACCAAATAGGGCATGGGCAGTGGATCCCCAAATGCCAAAGTTCAACATTGAAAATGCGCATGCCCCAAATGTGGCCCTTTTGCCCCCAAACAGCCAGGCAATATCATTCATGTGGGGTATCACCGCGCTCAGGAGATGTTGCTGAACACATATTGGGGTGTTTTGTGATAGTGACATATACGAGAACTTTTTAATTCATACCTGAAGTAAAATGTGTGTGACAAAACAAATGCAAAAAAATGACTACCACAAAGTTTGACAAAGACTGGTGGTAGATATGGTGCATGGAAAGAGTTAAAATACTAGCATTTGAAATACCCTGGGGTGTCTAGTTTTCAAAATATATGGCTTTATTGGGCATACTGAAATGGCCCGGCTCAAAGATGTAACAAATAGGGCATGGGCAGTGGATCCCCAAATGCCAAAGTTCAACATTGAAAATGCGCATGCCCCAAATGTGGCCCTTTTGCCCCCAAACACCCAGGCAAAATCATTCATGTGAGGTATCGCTGTACTCAGGAGATGTTGCTAAACACATATTGGGGTGTTTTATGATAGTGACATATACCAGAACCTGTTTATTCATACCTAAAGTAAAGTGTGTGAAAAAACAAATGCAAAAAAATGACTACCACAAAGTTTGACAAAGACTGGTGGTAGATATGGTGCATGGAAAGAGTTAAAATACTAGCATTTGAAATACCCTGGGGTGTCTAGTTTTCAAAATATATGGCTTTATTGGGCATACTGAAATGGCCCGGCTCAAAGATGTGCCAAATAGGGCATGGGCAGTGGATCCCCAAATGCCAAAGTTCAACATTGAAAATGCGCATTCCCCAAATGTGGCCCTTTTGCCCCCAAACACCCAGGCAAAATCATTCATGTGAGGTATCGCTGTACTCAGGAGATGTTGCTAAACACATATCGGGGTGTTTTATGATAGTGACATATACCAGAACCTGTTTATTCATACCTAAAGTAAAGTGTGTGAAAAAACAAATGCAAAAAAAATGACTACCATAAAGTTTGACAAAGGCTGATGGTAGAATTAGTGCTTGGAAAGGGTTAAAATACTAGCACTTGGAATACCCTGGGCTGTCTAGTTTTCAAAAATATATGACTTGATGGGGTAAATTGCATTGGCCGGCTTCAAAGATACCCGAAATGGCACATGGGGGGAAGAATTACCAGATTTGGAAAAAATGGCTTTGAAATAGCAAAACGCTACCTGTACTTTTTGCCCCATAATGTGTAGAAAAAAGCAAAAAAACATAAAAACATTGGGTATTTCTAAACTCAGGACAAATAGTAGAATCTATTTAGCAGGTTTTTTCATTACCTTTTATAGATGAGTAAAAGATTTTTCAACTAAAAGTTAGAAACAGTCATTTTTTTCTAAATGTTTCACCATATTTTATACTTTTTTTAATAGTAAATAATATGATACAATCAAAACAATGTCATCTAAAGAAAGCCCTTCTTGTTCTGAAAAAAACAATATATAATGTGTGTGGGTTCAGTAAACGGGAAAGAAGAAAATTACAACTAAACACGAGCAGCGCAGAAATGTTAAAACGGCCATTGTCACGAAGGGTACAAAAAGTAAAATCAGCCTTTGTCACGAAGGGGTTAAAACACTGCTAAATCTTTTTTATTATTATTATTTCTTAAAAGAGAATGTATATTTTACTTTATGGTTAAAACTGATAAACAAAGCTTATAATTATTGTGCAGAAGCATTTGTTAAATATGAATTTTGTTATGACCCCAGGGATTCACTTGGGTACCTGATTTGATAAATGAACTCAATATCTTACTGGCCCAGCATTTTATTTCACACTGTACCTTCTTTTGTGTAACTAACACCTGGAATAGGCATTTCACCTTTATTAGCAGACACAGCAAATAAAAATAGAAATAACATTTTTCGGTAATTGCTAAATCACATTAATAACAATAATTTCTGCTAAACAATTTTGCAAATGTATATGTGTACAAGATAAGGGCAGTAGCTTGCAAGTTATAAATCTACCTCTGGGGAGGATAATCCATCTGCACATTAAGACAAATTATCATTCAAGGTTAGATAAGACTCCAATTTATGTTAGCAGCAGGCAATTATTGTAGAGAATACAGCAAACAGAACATATGCTCAATGTGATGACATAATTTTCAATACTCCTCAAAAGTTTGTAAGCTTTGTATTGGTACATGTGTGTCATTTGAGAACTTTCTGACCAAGTAGTGAATTAAATTGAAAGAGATTTGTGCAATGGTTTTCATGCAAACTATATTTTTAATGAAAATTGCTTGTTTCGCGTGGCCGTCTCAGATTAAACTGGCGAAAACGAACTGCAATAGTGCTGAAAATACATCATGATTTGTCCGTTAATTGCCGCAATTATCAGCCGTTTTGGTCCCATTACAAGCTGTTTTGGTAAAGTGGGAAGGACTGTGTGTAGGACGGTACCTATCAATGACTGATAGCTAGAAGTAGCCAAAAAAAGAGAAAAAAACCGGAAGGTTATGTCCAACAACCTGTGGGAGTTTTTCCTTTTTTCGCTCTGGCCAATCAGCATTTAACTCTTAACTCTCTGAGTAAATCAAACTTCCATCTAAATATTAAGTGTGCCCATGATAATACGTAAGGAATATCTCTTACTTTTGCCTAAGTAATTCAAAATGTATTTTAATAAGTACACGTGTACTGAATACCATATTTGCTCGAATATAAGACAAGGTTTTTTTCAGAGCAAATGCTGTAAAAAATTCCCCCTTATCTTATATTTGAGGTTGTCTTATAATCAGACCTCAAATAGAGGTCTCACTATAAAACTAAGATACTGGTCCCCAACAGTGCTGCAGGGGACCTCTCCTCTCTGGCTGTGCTTCTGCCCAGGGGCTTCTATGACGAAGTGCGGGTGTGACATGACCTTCCGGTGCTCAGTCACAGAAGCTCGGGCGAAGTGCCGGGCAGCAGCAGAGGTTGTCTAAGCGCATTGAGCAAGTTTGGGGGATGCATTGCTAAGTCTGGGGGGCAGAGTGGGTATAATGCATATCTTGGGGGCAGAATGGAACATCAGGGAGGCAGAGTGGCATGAAGGGGGGTATAAGGCATATCTGGGGCAGAGTGGCATATAGGGGGTATAATGCATATATTTTTTTAATTGGCTAGTCTTATATTCAGGCTTTTTTTTCTAAATCAATATTCAAATTTCGGGGAAACATCTTATAATCGAGTAAATACGCTAAATGTTTCTATAAATACATAAATTCTTAATGAATTGAATAAACTGCGCTGTGAAAAAAAAGCATTTGCCACATTCCAAATTTCTTCTTTTTTTGTTTATTTGTAATATAAGACAAAGGTGAGTAAACACAAAATACAATTTTTAAATGCTTATTTTATTTATTGAAGAGTTAATTAAAACCTACAGTATATCACCCATGTAAAAACGTCATTGCCCCCCTACATTATTGTGGAAAAAATTTGGCCCACTTTTCTTGGCAGAATTGATTTAATTCAGTCACATTTGAAGGGTCTTTGAACTTGAACCGCCTTCTTAGGCCACTCTCAGAGAATGAGGAAAGGAGAGACAGGAGGGTGAGAGAATGAGCAGAGGGAGGGAACCAAAAAAAAAGAGAAAAAAGATAGGAGAGAGATCTAGGGAGAGAGGGAAGGAGAAGTGATTTTAGTATATGTGTGTGTAGAAACGTGCTGGGTCTTGGGCTGATAAGGGGTGCTTTTACTACTTCTATTAGCAGGCAAGTGAAGGTAGAGATGGCATACTTGACAGAGACATTGTTTTCTGCAGGTAACAGAAACCTTGAGGCTGGCCTTGTCTTTTGATTTGGTTAGTACTTAATTCAAGAATTTTAATTTACCAAAAGACAGATTCATGTTAAATAATGGTCCCTGAAATGTTCTTTGTGATATCACAATAAACATACTTTAAAATGATTTATTTTAATTACTTACTCTCTTGCATTTGTCATAAAGTACACCTGTTATATGCTGGTCCACGTTAACTCAAATTAAGTGAAAACCCTTGCTACAAAACGAATTGCAAGGCTCCTGATTTTCTTAAAATACCTAAACAAGATGGTAGTTGAGAACACGCTAAATGCCAGAACACCATTCCGGTAATAATAGCATGCTGTTAGCAGTGATAAAAAAATACAGTGTGAAAAGACTATTGATCTCAGAAAATTAGAAACCATTTGTGACAAGAACCAGGGTTTTCAAGATGAAGACTCTTCCAGGGTCCCAGGGACCAAGCAACATGGTTAAGGGGATAACACAATGAACACTTTATTTGGGGAAATACACAGCCTTTTAACAGTTCAAAGAAAACCAATCAAACAAATTTGGTATTAGGACAAAACAACCAACAACATGGGATTATATAGAGCAGCCAATGAAGGACGATGGGCATGTGATCAGTGGTAGGGATCAAGCAACCAATGAGGAACGAGCCTACTTTCAACAGCACCCAATGAAAGGGGCACCTACCATCTCTGTTATACTATGGAGAAGAGCAATCAGATAAGTGCCTGCTCTCCCTATTATTCAGTGGGGATCAGCAAGTCAGCGAGTTTAATCCTTATTGTATATATAAATTTTGGGGATCCAACCCCAAGGATACTATTAACCAAGATTAGCTCCCACTCCCATCGCCCTTGTCATTGGCACTCCCATCACACCATTGTAGACATCAAAACAATGCAAGAAAATGTCAGGAGATACATAATCTTCACAACCACAATTACATAAACCAAGATCACAAAATAGATGCCATTTATGAGAGTGATGTGTGTTTGAGTTAGTGTAATTTAGCTGAAAGACTGTTGGTTTGCTGAAAGTAAATGTTTTTGGGTGTATGTCAGTGTGGTTTAGTGTGGGCCTAATTTTAATTAAATAGTTTATTTTAATTTTTAATTCATTTTAAAGAACCTCTTGAGAGGTTGCTAATTAAAATGTAAAATTAAGTAAATAATTAAGTCTCTATAACTTAATTTATTTCTTTAAATGGGTAACTAAGATAATAGACCAGGGAGGCGCTGTTGATATATCTAGATTTCAGTAAGGCATTCAACACTGCCCCCCCCCCCATAGAAGATTTATAGATTAATTGCAGTTTTGGGTTGGATACCTGAATAGTTGAATGGATAAGGCAATATAGTTGAGTGACAGAATGCAGAAGGTTGTAGTTAGTGGTGTATATTACGAGGAAGGATTTGTCCCGATACTGGGAACAGTATCGCGACCTGTACTTTTTAATATTTTTATTAGTAATAGGGTAGACAACAGTATAGACTTTCCAGGTGGAACAAGTCAAATGGCAAATGATTTAAGTAAATTAGAAGAATGGCCACAAGTGAGGCACAATGCAGTTTCATGTTGATAAATGTAAAACAATGCATCTGGGACATAAAAATCCCAAGGCAGAATATAGCATTGGGCACAGTATTTTGTCAGTAACAACAGAAGAGAAGTGCATGGTGCAGCGTTATAACAGAAAGATGGAGGTGGTTCTGCCACTTTTCAGATTTCTGGTCAGGCTTCACCTAGAGTATTGCGTACAGTTCTGGTGACCTCCATTTCCAGAAGGATATTGACACATTGAAGAGAGTTCTGGAGAGCTACAAAACGGTAAGGACAGAAATTATCAGGAAAGGTTTAGGGATCTTAAGATGTACGGCTTGGAGGAAAGAGAGAGGAGGGATGCAACAGTAACATTTAAATACTTCAAGGGATTTAACAAAGTACATAAATCAAGCTTATTTGAAAGGAGAAGCAATATTAAAACAAGAGGTCATGGTCTAAAACTAAAGGGTTGGGGGTTTAGATGTAACACGAGGAAGCTCTAATTTACTCACAGGGTAGTAGTTAAGTGGAACAGTCTCCCAGCAGAAGTGGTGGCAGCTAATACAGTTAATTTAAACAGACATGGGATAGACATAACGCTATAGGACCAAAGATTGATAAGAGTTTAAACCCCGTACATCAGGACAAATGGGCAGACTAGATGGACCAAATGGTTCTTATTTGCCGTCAAATTCTTCTTCTTGTTGTTTCTATTGCACCCCGTCTGGCTCTGTGCAACCCAGTGCTTTTTTCCACGGAGTAATACGGCCCTAAAAGCTTTCTTGGTTGTGCGGGCCTGATATATGGACATGTCTAACTGTGTATTGTGTGTGTGCATTGTGTGCGTGAGCGTCTCCTTTTTCCATTCCATTATAATGTCACTGGTTCATGGTATGGCTTTGTTGTGCCAATATGATGATGGCAAAGGTCAAAAGCCTGCAAACACCATGATAACGAAACCATTTTCATTATGTTTCAACTGACTTAACATGGCAAACCTTAGATAAGAATTAAACCTAATACAATCATGGAATAGTACAATATCAAGTGTCAAGGAGGTTGACATAGACTGTGAACAGAAATCCTAGGAACGCTTTCCAACCGCAGCCATTAGGTCAGGTCACTGTGTAGTGAAAGTTAATGGAATAAATAATGTCTTCTAACGCTGTGCACCCGTTTGTATCATGCAGCCAGAATGTCAGAAATGTTAATTTCAATTAAAATGTGGTCATATATATATTTTTTTATGTATTTATCAATTGATGTTGCAAGCAGTAGGGTAGCTTAGTGAATATGACCCATTTTGTGCACGTAAAAGTATATTCCAGTAATATCATTTGGGAGGACAATGATGGATTTTGAAAAACAAAACTCATAGGGATCAAATCATATTAAAAATGAACCGGTTGTGAATTCATGATGAAGAGGCGGAAACTAGAGACTCGCTTGCTGCAAATATAGCCACAGGGTCTAGAGGGAGAAATAAGCCTAAACTTGTCCCACTCCTGGGATCAAATCAAATCCTGCTGCATTTTCATCAGCTGTCAGAGGCAGACAGATATTTCTAGAGGCCAGGCAGGAAATTAGGCTATTAAATTACAATTTTTTTTCCCTTCCAGCCCTTGTCACCCTTTTTACTACAGATGTTCTATCAAAGCAAGTCCTTAGAATCATTTATCTTTCGCAAACTTAAAATACCTTCTTACAAAACTAATTCTTTTCTGTTCGTACTCAAAAAGACTTTGTACCTTATGTTTTGCTTCCCTGAACTTGCATGGATCTAGGATTTAATTTGCGCAAGTACCGAGTTCAACAACAAAATCAATTTCAAATGGGTTGCAAGGGGTCACATGACACTCAGAAGTCTGAAGCAGAAAACAGATTATTATCACTCTGAAAATACAGTACCAAGTTACTGACAAAACAAGACCGAAGCAAAATAAAATCTCAGATGTCCAAGGAGTTTGAGTAGTTATAACGTGACCGGGGGTAAAGTTCTAAAATAAGCCATCACCATAGAAAATATGCTCGCTATGTCCACATTTCTTTCTTTCTTTCTTTTTTTTATTAAAACAACAGTTTACTGTCACCTGACACCTCCGCTATAGATTAACGCATATTAAAGCACTTACCTGACCTAGACGTTACATACTTGCTGCAGCAACTGCCCTGCTCCTCCATGATCGGCATTTCTTACCACTGATTGGCTGCTTGAAATGTGGAAAGGGTTAAACGCACGCATTTGCAAAATCAATACAAAAATATAAAGGGGCCACACATTGCATACGATGGCTGCAATGTCCCTTTAAATTTTAATTGCATTTATAATTAACAAACAAAGCAATCCTGGTGCTACTTCCATACCGAAGCTATGTTAAATATGCAATATTTTCATTGTGCTTTAATATCTTTGATAAATATGCAGGTCACTAAACTGTGAAAAATGCTGCCTATATTCTATGGAAGACTAGAATTATGCTTCTGCTGAGTATATATGGGACATATGTCATTAATTAAAGACATACATGTACAGCCATCTAATAGGATGCAGTCCTTTGCGCGACATTTTTTATCTGGGATGGGATGTATCCCGAGCCACATTTTAGTATTTCCCCTTTCACCTTAAATCAGATTGTGCTGATTTAGTTTCATTAGTACATTTATAATTTTGGCTTTAAGGCCATATGTTTAATGCATGACCATCTGCCCACAGCAAAACAGTTATGCTAAGCAAAGGAAGAAAATATCCATAGTGCAGTAGAAACTCTTACATGCTATGACATATCCACTAAAGCACTAATTATCTGGATAACCGAGTGTTCTTTTGGAGTTTTACAAATTTATTCCAGTCTCTGACTATTTGCTGAATGTAAGAAAAGAAAAATCGTAATTTATGCTACGCTACAAATGCACCTTGCATCGGATTAAATAAAATTGTGCAGATAGACTGAAATCATATTAAGTTGAATTTTTTTGCAATAGTGAGTAGCTATCTGCATATTTAACCTCGTCGAATTCAAAGTAATGTATTAAAGTAATAGGGTTTCCAGAGCTACATTTCATTTGATTTGTTTTGGAGACCTTTTATAGGTTTCTCTTTTGGGGTCACTGCACAAGTGACTTACCATCGGAACCAACATGTTCCCAAAATTGCAGAGACAGTTTAATCAATCGATATCCCTGAGCAGCATTTCTTTTCCTTTCGGTAGTGACTATTACCAGATCAGTATATACATAAAACTAATAAGATCACTCAAGACTTTAACCCTTCATTGGCTTCTTGGTGTAATACTCGAAGTATTGTATAGCTTCAGTGGCATGGCAAGATGCTCTACAAATCAATTGCTTTGAATATATGCATGTTTATTTTCAGTAGTATGATGGCAGGACTACCACAACAATCCAGGTGCTTTAAATATTTAGTATAATAAGTTTGCCCGCAGGAATTCCTCAAGGCTCCTATGGGTGTTGATGGATTGTGTGGTTCTTAGAACTATACACTTAAACCAAGGTTAGAGATCCTTCCAATGTTTGCATTTAGGAACTCCTAAGACATAGAGCTCACTATGGTCTTTATGTTTCTAACTTAATCATTGGATCTGTTTGGAAAAAAAACCCCTGCAAACTCAATTCTCATTTGTTCATTAAGTCCCAAGTATTCCCTAAAAATTATATTGGTCCTGACTAGTGCTAATTTTATCTGGTGGTTTGTAAGCAGAGGTAGGAGGAAGATCAACTGTTCAGTGGTATAGGCAGAGGAACCTGGTAAAGCCCTCCAGAGCCTGTTTATTCTTTCAACATTTTTCTCCCCATAGCTTGAGCCCTCAGGTTGTGGGACTTCAGATGGACCACTAAGCAACACAGCATGAACTGGCAAAATGGGATGAAGCTGGGTTCTGGATGGATACCAAATCAGCATAATCAGTCCCAAGTAGCCAGGCTGGTAGTGGTCAAACTAAAATATAAGTATTCACACCTGCCAAGCAGAGTGAACAGTTCCTTCATGTTCCAGGGAACTCCATTCTGCAGTTTACATTAGTAAGTTTGCTAGTCCATAACATTCATTGCATTCAACAAATGTAAGATGAGCCTAGATAATGGCAGGCTGTTGCCGAAACCCATCAGGAGCACGGCAGTTTCGTTTCTGTACTTATTGCACAGACGAATAAATCAAAACATAAGTTGTTACCGAAGAAGTTGAGATTATTATTGCAATGTGATACAATCTGTCTACAAAGAGTTACACTTGTTGAATGTTGTGGGCTAGCAAATGTATTGCTACATATTGCAGTTCCCTGGAACCTGAATTAACTGTTTACTGTCAGATTATTTACACCTCATTTGAAGGTAGGTACATTTATTTTTCCATCAGATCTGATTGAGTTTATTGTTGTATTAAATTGGCATTGCTAAATATATAAAGTGATCAGTGGATATTTATGCTTTGAATAGGTGATCAAATCCAGTAATACAATATCAAGAACAAAAGCGGAGTAGCAAAGTCGAAAGGGAATCCAGTCCACAGCAGCAGGCTAAACACAATTAATAAAAACCAGAGCACACTAGAGTGTATGTTAGCATGAAGGTTTATGTGTAAGTGGTTGTGTATTAGCATGAGTGCGTATATGTGTTAGCAAGAGTATATCTATAAGTGTGTGTTAGCATGAGTGTGTATGTGTAAATTTGTGTGTGAGCATGTTTAAATGTGTGTTCAAGTGTTAGTGTACATATGTTTGTAACATCAGTGTGTATGTGTGTGTCTGAGAGTGTATAAAATGTGTGCAGTGTATGCTACCGGGGAGGGGACAAGGGGCTGAAGGGACCATATGGCTTTTCCTGCTGCCAGGCCAAAAGGTGCCAGCACCCCCCTTCATAGGGCAACATGAGCACCGAATTAAGGATAAACATGCTGGTGGTGACCTTAATATGTTTTTGCGCTGGTGAGATAAAATCTAACAAATCAGGTAGACTCCTTGTTGTTCAAAACCTTAATAACCTTACACTTTCCAGCGCTGCTTCAGTTGCCACACCAAGACACATCTAGTATTGCCCAAAGTCTATTTGAAGATTTATCACATAACATATTTCAAAAAAGTAATGAAAGTATCTGAAAAATATAAATCTGTCAGTATACTTTATTTTATTGCAGAAAGTAACATGACATCGTCCTTGGGATTTATGATGCTACTGCTCCTTTAAAAATGAATGCCACTTGAAACCGATTTAAAAGCCCAGCGAAAAAGCACAGAAATATTTTGAACTATGTAAGATTATATTAGCATTTAGTATTTAAAAGATAATTTTGACGCTTGCTGTTTATGTCTAGAGGTTTCTACACACAGAATGTTCCCTGATAACATATTGAAGAAACATTTGTTGCTTAGCTCAGCTGCTCTGCTGTTAAATTGGCACAATGTAGTCTGTCATTATCTATAAAACAAAACACAATATTACATCATCCAGGACCCATTCTCGATCATGACTAAGCAATCATAATTCCCTTTATGAGGATTAGATCTTTAACTCTTGGAAAACTAGTCTTTTGCAGTATTGTGTACCACTCCAGAACTTCCTCATTCAACATTATTAGTATTTAGGGTTAAAAAAAAGTTCTACAAAATAACTGCTAGCCCTTCCTGGGTCATTGGTTGACTAATGGCTGTGAGCAATACGAGAGGGAAATGTTACTTGTTAAAGTAGTAGCTAAAGTTAAAAAATAGTAGGGTAGTGATTTTTTTTTTGGTTTTTTTTGCTGATTCCCCGCCCGAATGTTCAGGAGTGACCTTTTACGGCCTACGGTCAGCTAGCCAAGCTTTCTATTTTTGTGTACACTCCACCTCTGCAAGTATTTCTCGATGGTTTGGTGGAACGTAGAAGGTCATGGAGAACGAGGTTGAAGCTGAATGGAACCTTGTGGAAGTGGGCACAGCTAAACACCGCATAACACACCTAGATGTGAATGACCACCTCAGAGGACCAGCAATCAACTGTGATAGGCAGAGGGTAGAGGCGGTCATGCTATTTATAATTACAGTATTATAAGTATTAAATCTGAAATCATGTAGATAGAGTAGTACAAATGCGTTAGATGTCTGGTTAGCTAGTCTTATAGATCCTGTGAACATGAAGTTAAGGTGGCTGTTTCCACGGTATGCACATAACTAATAAGGAATGCATTATAGCGAATAATACAAATCTCCCAACATTTTAAGTAATCAGCAAACATTATGAGCTCCTAGAAAAGAGGGACAACAGGCAAGGAAAAAGGGCTTGGCTTCCAAGAGGGGACTATCCCTTCTAAATAGGGAGAGGTATAATAAAAATATGGGGAAAGTGTGTTGATGATGGGTTAATTAACAAAAAAAAACTAGACAAATGAAAAAAGGAAATGGTTGAATTCTAATTGTCAGTACCAAGGAAATAGACCAATAATTACCAAATAATGGTGATGCAGTTAATTGTTTACATGATTTAATAAATTATGTGATTTATTGCTGTGTACAGTGTTTCATGCTTCATTAAGAGAACAGACAACACATGGCTGTTAAATGTGCATCTAAAGTTAAAATAGATTTACAAAATGCTATATAATGGAGATCTCTGTGTACCTTTTCTAAAGGAATTAAAGAGTTAGGGTTAAGATGGGGTTAAATTAATTATGGTGGTTTGGTGCCAAAAACAATCATGTTATAGCATAGGCAAACACAACACATGGTGCGCTATGTTTACCCAGAGTGACCTGGGTCTAGTTGTGAAGCATCTCTGCCACTTTTACACGTGCATGGCTCTGCTTAGTTATCTAGTGGCTGGCAGTGTCAATAAATGGGAAATTTGCCAAGACAGATGGGACATAAGCCTCTTGCCTTTGTAAATTCAGGCCTGTTGGTAGCTATGCGTTGGCTTATTATATATTACATATTCACATACCTGGGAATCTCCCAGGCCAGGCTACTAAGAGCTCTCCCTCTTCTGGGGGTTTATTTCTGCATGGCGTTAGCCTCAGATAGTTTCGAGTAGAAGCAAAGTGGTCAGTGGGTGGGCATGCTCCCCCTGTCCAGAAAGTGACCCAGAGACATGGAGAAGCAGTACTTTACTTATGTTCGCTATATATGCTGCTAATGTATTTTATTTTTTTCAACATACTATACTTTTGGGGTATTTTTTTTTTTGGCGCTTTAAAAGTTTCAAAATCCACTAACAAATAATTTTTACCACCAGCCATGATGCCTGTTATATTGGTTAACTTGGTGATAATAACTGGAAATGTTTAGAATTACTTACAGTGTTCCCTATACAAACATCACAGGGAGCCACATCAAATACGTTAACCCACTAAAGTACCCACTTTAAATGTGAACTGAAATGTGTATAGCCTTTCCTGCTGGATTTAGGATCTTGGGATCTGTCTTACATTCTAAGCAACCATATTCTGCTATCAAGAAGAGTCCCAGAATGAAGTGTGATACACAGGAGGCACTGCACCATCTGTTTCATGATATAAGTGCGTCTGGCTAGTGGAGGTTGCTGTCAAAGATACATGCAAAATGGAAATGAATACATGTATGCATGTGGGACTGAGGGACAATGTTTGCATGCACATACTTAGTGTATGTGAGAATGTGTACATGTGTGTATGTCAGAGTGTACAAGATGTGTAAAATCATGTATGTGCATGATAGCAGATTAGGTACAACGGTACTTATTTGGGACCCATATCAAGCCATCTGGTGCACAGTGAACTGCAAGCAATTGATGTTTCAATTCGTGGGTGCAGTGATTCACTGGGTACCGAGTACTCTGAGGCCCTACTAAAGCTACAACGCCCACTAAAAGCAAATCACCCACCCATGATTCCAAAATCCCAAGTAAAAAAATCTTCTTGTTCCACAGATTCCACAAATCAGATCACGCCATACAGTTTTACAGTTTAAATGGCTGAACATATCATTTTTAATCAATCCAACAGCAGTGGATTCTATATTGGCTGTTCGTAGAACAGGAGTGTGCCTATACACACTATGGACTAAGGGATTATTTTTATCATGTATTTATATTCTCTTAAATTTTTATGACATTGTTATTTAGTTGTAGGCAAGGACTTATGAGTTTTAAATCAAGTTACATGACCTCACCAGTAACTTGCATAATTTAGAGAGTGAATATACAAGCTATCTGTAAATTGGCATACAAGGCCATGCAGAGTCAGTCATGTCTAGTTGGTTGAATTGACCATTTAATCTACTTTTTATTGAATCATCCCACTATGTAGAGTTTTTTTTTATTCTATACTGATTAATGTAACATCTTTGTAGGTTTGTAGGTTGACAGGTCATCGTTAATCTGATTCCTTCCAGTACTCCAAACATTTTCTGGTTTTCATGAAACTATTCCATATTTAGTGATAAAACTTTCTTAGTTGCATTTTTCTGTTTTCTATAAAGAAAAATACAGAGCAAGGGCATACATCATATTAAACACTATTGACAGATTTCTCATTCAGTCTGCTATTCCTCCAACATAATTAAAACTAATTACTTTCTCTATCAAGCATACATGCAAACATTATTGCATGTAGTTTAATCATTATACATCCTTCTATGTGTAGCGCAACAAAAACAAAAGTAAATTACTTGTATGGTGAAATAATAAAATTAATTTTGAATGAATTCTGAATGGTGTTTTAAAATGTCGGCTTAGGATGTTCCATCACATGGTAGTAAAAAACTATATTACTGTATGCAAGTGCTTATAAGAAGGGTATATTATATATATAATATATATAACACAAAATACAGCTAAATGATCATTTATTTTATTGACGGTAATGAATCAATCAAATGTTCGAGGCTGGCAACGGGTCTTTTACTCCATTGTGCATTTCGCCCCACTCTTCTTGGCAGAATTGTTTTAATTCAGCCACCTTGCAGGGTTTACAAACATGAATTGCATTTTTAATGTCATGCCACAACAAATGGATTTAAGTCAGGACCTTGACTAGACCACTCCAAAATCTTAATTTCATCTTTTGAATGGATGGATTTTATTCTGTGCTCTATAAAAGTCATATAAAGTATTTTCCTTAAGCTTTTAGTAAACTGCTATATGAAGTAATGTAATTTAGCAATGCAGAAAAACACTTTATTTCATTTTGTTCCAATAAACTACCTTTTTTGCCATTGCAGTTAGTTATTTTATATCTTGGGTGACTTTCTCTGATCAAACACCACATTGAGCCGACTCTTTATGCAATGCTAATAAAAGTCTTCCCTCTATATCTTTAAGATTCAGAGGAATTCTCTAATTAAGACTAATATATATAATGTTGTTTATCACAAGACAGTATGATGAAATCTAGATATTTTCAAGCACTTTCTCCTTAACAGCTTCTCATTGATGCATATGGTACTCCTTGAGCATAATCTTATGTGCTTGCATAGATGTTCTTCTGTTCCTCTCTTACTATATGTGATGCCAATTTCCTTTTAAAGTACTTTTTGAAAGTTGGCACTTCGACCAATACATGGCTTTACAAATAAAAAAAAAACTGGCTCTTCTTCTAGGGGTCTCATGTACTCCAACCTTTAACATTTCCAGGAGTTCCATCATCTCTCCACCTGGAGCTTGATGGTTAAGCTGCAGAACCACTGCGTTTCCTCTCCACTGACCACTGTTTTATTTGTCAGACATTATGTTAAAAACTGCAATTTTTGTAGCCCATTAAACATTGACCATTTGACGATGAGCAGATGTTCAAGCAGAGTGGACAGAGGGTTACCAGGCTGCTTTTAATGAGTTCATTAATCAAAAACCAATTGGTATTTAAGCTAAACATAACAAGGTTTTTCTACTCTTTTGTTATTACGCATTGCGTTAGGGTTGTATAGTTTCTGGACCGTGCTAGACTACGGATCTGGCATTCTTGTCACCGTGTGATAGTTTTTCACATAAAATATCGATTTGTGGGAAAATGGTTTATTCAGTATGTGGGAGCTTGTCATTAATTTTAATGTTACAATTACCAGCCAAATATATGGCAGAGAGGAGTTAAAAGACACCAGCTGCAATGCATGAAGAATTGAAGTAGCAGATGGAAAGGCAGAGCACCAAACCAGATATGCCAAATTAGAGTGTGACAACGTGAGATAACAGAAGTTTCAGCTGAGGGGTGCATTCTTCATTAGATAATTCATAATCGTGAAGAAGACTTAACAAGACAAAAAAAAAAATCTAAATACACCAAGACCACTAAGTATTGACTTTTCTTTTAAGGAAAACGTGAACCCAAAATGACCTTACCACGATCAACACTTTTCCTCATTTTAGAACAAATTTTTGTTTGTCTGAATAAGAAAATTCTGGACAGCAATAATGAGGCACTTGTATTGAAGGTGGTGCCACTCAACCCTAAGGTTTGGTCAGAACCTGAAAATATGCAGAGCAAAAAATATACAGAAAATGCATAAAAGACATACACACTTATGAATAGTACTGGCCAGGCATTGGCTGAATTCCTGCTTTGGTTTGTGGACTTATTGATCATTATTAGACTGGCAGAAACCCAGGAATCTGAATGTGTATGTCTTTGATGCTTATTAGGTTGTGCGCTCCACTTTCTTTATAACTTTTTCTTGAAAGCTGTTTATCCACAAAACGCTCAGTAAATAAATACTTAATGTAAATATATTACATCTGGGACTCTAATTATAGTGTGAGCTCATCCTAGTTTTCCCTCATTTAAAATGTACTTTATTTAACCCCTTATGCCCTTATATAATGTGTGCAAACATGACAAAAACTCCTATAGCCCTCGAAAAATATTACCTGAAATGATGTAGTTATAGAAAAACACTTCTATTAATATATTTTTCATTAGTGGCACATATGCCACATCTAGTCATATTTTCTTCCATTTTTGCCTTTTATATGTTATTGTAAATAAATATTACATATGTATGTATCAATATGGTTTAAAATGAAAGACCTACTTGTATTTAGGTGAGTAGGCTATGCACAAAAGAGGTGAATTATGGTTAAATATACATACAGTTCAATTTAAAAAAAAAGAGCTACAGTATTGCGGGTGTGATGTATCCCTCATCATGAATAGGTTAATATAAGTCAATTTCACTTATTTTTGACCCATTCTGTTCAATCGTTTTGTCTACAACACACATATGTAGAATTATATTTATCTCATGGATAAGTGTCTAAAGCTAAATTGTTATTTGAATGAATGGACACTATTTAAGTAGTCATGGGATATACATCAAACTTTGGGGTCTATTCACCAAGGAAGGAAAGAAGTGATTTGCAGAAGAGTTGAGAATGTCTACTCTCGGATATCACTGTGATTATGAAGGGCAAACGCAATGACGTTGTCCTGCAACGCAATGACGTTGTCCTGCAAAGGTCTGCGTTGGCCCTGCATCTTGCGTAGGCTATATGAGAGGATTTCTAAAAACCCCACTCACTGATTTATTTACAGTTTATTCAGTGCTAATTCAATCCTTCTGATAGACTTGAGTTTGCCCCTTCATATTGCATAGCAATGTCATCGGGGCAAAATGTTCAACTCTCCCAGGGCTGCTCCCAAGGTTTGTGGGGCCTGGAACAGGAAGGGACATTCCTAGAAAAGGTAAACAAGATCCTGATCTCCCTCCCACATCATTGACATCGATGGTGTCTGCATTGTGGACAGAGGTGGCAGACTGATGGAATATGATGTCTTGGTAGGGAGTGAGCGATAAGCAGTGTTAAGCAGCAGCACTGCTGGACCTCCCTAAGTGCAGGACCCAGGGCACAAGCACTGCTTGCTTTTACATAAGGGTGTCCCTGCAAACTAATTTAGTGAACTGATCATTTAAAGCCTTGATTTAGTTGACATATACTGCCTTTTAGTAATCTTTTGTAATACAAAAAATAACATAAAATCAAGGACTTAAACAGTGGCATGTCACGAGTATGATCCCTGGGATGAAACCATTTTATAGTAAACTATAACAGTTTACAGATTATAAATTATTCATGTAAAGATTAATGAAAATATGCTAATATGGATCTGCTGTTAAAAAAGGTATAAATGTATTTCACATTTCCTAAAGTAATTAGAATAAGTAATTACTTACACATTATGATTCCAAAGTTAAATAATTACACTGGTTGAATATTGCATGCAGATAACATACAGGAATATTATGAATATAATTTGAAGAGTTGAACCTAATCATAATATTTTCAAGCTGTTTATGGATATGCTTTATGAACTGTATGGCTGGTTTTGATAAATCTAAAAGTAAATGTGTTTTTTTGCATTGTAGTCACTGTTATGCTCTAAAAGTTACTAGTGCATGACAATGTCAAGTGGTCTCACCCCACACACCCATGCCCCAAATAAAGTAACATACGCCTAACATTGCTTTGGACAGTACATTTTATTTTTAGATGGTTACCCCCAATAGCCAAAAAGAACACAACCCATAACATAAAAAATAATCCACCAACCACTGACCTCCAGCTGCACCACACCAGCTCAGCAGTCCCACAACAATGAGTCCATAAAACGATCTCCAACTCTGGAGTACACCACTTTTCCCAAAGGAAGTATAACCTGAACTTGTGAACTAAGATCATAAACAACCCCACCAACACCTACAAGTAGAACCTGGAACCTGCCATGTCAGGGTAGTTTGACACCTTAAACTTGCGTGCTCCTCCACACCTGCACAACCTTCTCAATCTTATCTTGGAAATCCAAACACCAGATATAATTATCCATTATCGTTTAAATGGACCTTAACAGCTACTCATACTTTGTCTCCATCGGTATATGCCTCCCCAAAATCCCACCATTCCTCGCTACAAAACAGGAGGCTGACTTATCCACTTATTTCCTGGCCTGATTGCCACCAATCTGGCGTTGCTCCACCGAATCTTAAGAACAATCTCTGACCACACAATAATTTAACCCGGGTATCATGATATCAACCTCAACAAATCGTATTTCATATTCTGATCCAAAAAACTATATTAGGCAGAAGAGCATCCACCACCCTACGCACAATTTCCTGCTACACCATACCCTGCAAGGCAATCCATTCAATCTCTGCCTGAGCCCATGAAAATCCCAGCATCACTACCCTGTTGACGCACAGCCGCTCTCCTTTCGCCCAATAGATGTACGAGTGGCCCAAAATCCAAACTACGGAGAAGAGGAATCTGCAACAAAATCAAGAACACTTAATCAACCCTGAAAACAAGACCAACTAATCCAGTAAATGTGGCCTCATGTAAACTTTAACCCCTTCGTGACAAAGGCTGATTTTACTTTTTGTACCCTTCGTGACAATGGCCGTTTTAACATTTCTGCGCTACTCGTGTTCAGCTGTAATTTTCTTCTTTCCCGTTTACTGAACCCACACACATTAGATATTGTTTTTTTCAGGACAAGAAGGGCTTTCTTTAGATGACATTGTTTTGATTGTATCATATTATTTACTATTAAAAAAAGTATAAAATATGGTGAAAAATTTAGAAAAAAATGACTGTTTCTAACTTTTAGTTGAAAAATCTTTTACTCATCTATAAAAGGTAATGAAAAAACCTGCTAAATAGATTCTACTATTTGTCCTGAGTTTAGAAATACCCAATGTTTTTATGTTTTTTTGCTTTTTTCTACACATTATGGGGCAAAAAGTACAGGTAGCGTTTTGCTATTTCAAAGCCATTTTTTCCAAATATGGTAATTCTTCCCCCATGTGCCATTTCGGGTATCTTTGAAGCCGGCCAATGCAATTTACCCCATCAAGTCATATATTTTTGAAAACTAGACAGCCCAGGGTATTCCAAATTCTAGTATTTTAACCCTTTCCAAGCACTAATTCTACCATCAGCCTTTAGCAAACTTTATGGTAGTCATTTTTTTTGCATTTGTTTTTTCACACACATTTTACTTCAGGTATGAATAAACAGGTTCTGTTATATGTCACTATCATAAAACACCCCAATATGTGTTTAGCAACATCTCCTGAGTACAGCAATACCTCACAAGAATGATTTTGCCTGGCTGTTTGGGGGCAAAAGGGCCACATTTGGGGCATGCGCATTTTCAATGTTGAACTGTGGCGTTTGGCGATCAACTGCCCATGTCCTATTTGGCACATCTTTGAGCTGGGCCATTTCAGTGTGCCCAATAAAGCCATATATTTTTGAAAACAAGACACCCCAGGGTATTTCAAATGCTAGTATTTTAACTCTTTCCATGCACCATATCTACCACCAGTCTTTGTCAAACTTTGTGTTAGTCATTTTTTTGCATTTGTTTTGTCACACACATTTTACTTCAGGTATGAATTAAAAGGTTCTGGTATATGTCACTATCACAAAACACCCCAATATGTGTTCAGCAACATCTCCTGAGTACAGCGATACCTCACATGAATGATTTTGCCTGGCTGTTTGGGGGCAAAAGGACCACATTGGGGCATGCGCATTTTTAAATGTTGAACTTTGGCATTTGGGGATCCACTGCCCATGCCCTATTTGGTACATCCATTTCAGTGTGCCCAACAAAACCATATATTTTTGAAAACTAGACACCCCAGGGTATTTTAAATGCTGGTATTTTATCTCTTTGCATGCACACATTTTACCACCAGAATTTTTTCAAAGTCTGCAGTAGTATTCTTTTGTGTGTATTTTTCCCCCACACACCTATGTTATGTATGAATTTACAGCTCCTTGTATATGCCGCTGTCACATGACACCCCAATATGTGTTCAGCAACATCTCCTGAGTACAGTGAACTAAAAGGCCACATTTGGTACGTGTGCATTTTTCTAATTGGAAATTAGATGTGTGGCCATCCTTCCCCCCGTGTTAATTGGGACATTGTTGAACCCGGCCAATTCAATTTACCCCATCAAATCATACATTTTTTTAAAAAAAGAAGACACCCCATGGGCATTTAATATGCCAGTATTTTAACTCTTTCCATGCGAGAATTGTTTTAAGCTAATATGCTAATTTTAGGACTTGCTCACAAAAATATATTTTTTATATATATATATATTTTTTTTTGCCTTTTTTAAAAAAAATTTACATTTTTTTTAAACTTGAAGGTTCCCCTGATAGTGACATCAGTGGGAAATTATTTTTACATTTTACTGTTTTTTTACTATTTTTTTCTAATTATTATTAATTTTATTTTATTTTTTAATTAATTTTTACTAATCACACTGTGATTAGAAAGCTGGGCTCCATTGACTTGCATGGTTGAATGCAGTACCTGTATTCAACCTGCAAGTGGAGCCAGAGTTCTCTAGAGGGTCTGGCGACCATCTAGCGAACTTTTTCATCTTTATTGTTTTTTTTCCCGGAGCGGTCACAGTCCATCCCGAGGTAAGTGGGTAAGTGTTTGGTGTCGCTGGATGCCTCCTGATCGAGGCATTCCAGCGACACCATTTAAGTTTAGGAGGCGATAGTTGATCGCCTCCTAAACGCTTTTAAAACAGGCGTCCGCCGCCATACAATGTATGGCGGATGTTGACGCCACGGGGAGGGGCCAGAGATGCCCATCGTGGCGTTGCTGAATGCCTCAATGTCGAGGCATTACAGCAACGCCGTTTGGGTGCAGACCCGGACTGGCAATTGTCATCAAGGGGTTAAATCATCCTCACACAGTCCCCACCAGGAAGCCTCCATGGCAGCAACAATCCTAAAGGAATGAGAACCAAACTCCTCCACGCCCAACCCAATAACCCCAAACATAGCCTAAAGACAGGAACAATCCGGAAACGCGACCCTCCCCACTGACATTATATCTGACAAACACAGACTGCCAAATCACCCGCCTTGTTCGCACACACCAATTTCCCTACTCTGCACATCCCAAAAAGGCCCATGAAGAAGTCAACCACAATAATCTCGCCTCAAAATCCAACCTACATACTGTAAGGAGCCACTCCCCCAAGCCCAACAACATAGGGAAAGATACAGGACGCCTGGTATCCCTTGACATCTGTACCTATACTCCTTTAGGGCCTGCCTAATCCAAAAGACCTTTATAATATCATGAAGACCCAGATATTGAAACAAAAAGGCCAAAGCATGCATCCACCTGTTCATGGCCGACACTCCTTTAGCATATGCATCACCAATGTACAGAACCAGCACCGCTGTGGGTTCCCGATAAACAGCAAACCATAGAAGCAAAACATGAGCACCCCATTGCCTACATAATCCATTGTAAGCCACCCATGTACCTGGAGCCACCGAACACTGAATCAAGGAAAAGGCTCGACTTAGTCCATTCTCCAGAGCCGCTTGGTAAACTGCTCCCCAATGGATGTAAAAAAAAGATGTTACTCATTTTTAGCTTTTGAAATTATCATACCTTGTTATTCTTCATCTAAAACCAAAATTGACAGAATAGTAAATGAAAGCGTAATCACAATAAAAAAAGTAAAATAAATGACAGTATCATTTGTTATATCAATTCCTGGAGCTATTGCACAGATCAACTGCAATGTATATTAATGAGCAAAGTGTATTACCTCCAGTAATATACGGTATCTAAATCACACAGGAACACAGAATGATGAAACTGGAATGAACATAAGTAAATCTCCATAATCCAATTATTATTATTTTTTGTGCTAATTAAATTTTTTTTTCAGAAAGTATTTAGTACATCGCGGCTACATTGTAGGGGGCATTGACTGCACACAAATTGGTTATATAGGAATCACTAAACAAAAACATGATACTTTTATCTGGATTTATTCAGAGTGTTTCTAATGTTTTAAATTTAGCACTGTGCATCAGAACAGATCCAAGTTTGTCTTTAAATCACTCACTCATATTCCAACATTGCAGTATATTTCTGCATTCATAGAAGTACATTTCCAACACAGAGTCTACCCAACCCAGTTTAAACAGTTAGAGTCTGGCAGGTTCTGTGCAAAATGTGAACATTTTAGTCATTTTATAGTAATGTCTAATGATTAGCCTTTTAAACTTAAACTTGGATTAGCTAACCAAAAGTGCCATTAGAACACTGATGGGAGTGATAAAGGGACACTGTTCGTCTATGAAGATATTCTATTAAAAATCAGCAGTTTCCAGCTACAATATTCATTTACAACATTAACACCGTCTGCTGTGTATTTCTTTTTTTTTTTTTTTTTTTTTTTTATATATCAACACCGTTTATTGACAAAGCAGATGATAAAATGACAGTGGACATATCAAGTATATCGGTACAAAGTAGGACAAAAGCAACATGAGTACAAAGTTGCAAAGGAGCATACAAATGCGGGTCACATAGCGCCAGCAAATACATCAAAAACTGCAATAGGCAGAGACACAATGACCGAGCCGTTGTTATCTGTAACCGCAGAACGACCCAGCAGCAATGCAGCGAGCAGTAAAGTAACAAAATAAACATTATAGCAATACACATGTTACAATGTCGTTATTCCAAGATAAACAGTGAGTGGAAAAGAACAAACAAAAAAGAAAAAACATAACCATGCTCCAGGGAAATAACACATCTGAAAACAAAATGTATAGTAGCGCAGACCCAAGGGCCCAAAGGCGGAAGACTAGGAGAGTCCCGAAAGTAATATCGACCCACCAGCCACACCGTGAGGCGGCCATAATTAGTGCAAAAGATAAAGGTCCACTACGCGAGGAGAGGAGACGAAAGTCGACCATGGGAGCCATTTGAGACCATTGGCATATTCACGGCCCTGAGCAGAGGCCACCAAGTCCTCCATGTGAGACAGAAAGTTAACCCTCGCTACCCAAGCAGATAGTGGGGGGGGGCCGCGGGTTTTCCAGAACCGGGGGATAATGGCCTTCGCCGCTTGAATCAGGTGTATGGTCAATGATTTTTTATAAGAGGTGAAGGAGGAGTGTGTGTGGTGTAAGAGGAGACCCTGGGGAGAGGCCACATAGTCGGGATCTATAACATCCTGAATGACCTTCACAACAGCCTGCCAAAAAGGACGGATATCAGCGCAGTCCCACCATATGTGCCTATAGGTGCCGTCCTCGACCCCGCACCTCCAACAAAGGGGGGAAATTTGGGGGAGAAAACAATGCAATTCAGCCGGAACTTTGTACCAGCGGGACAGGAGCTTGTAGTTACACTCCTGTACCAGACTGGCAATGGCACCTTTGTGAGTGAGCTGTAATATCTTGTCCCAGTCAGCATCAGACAAGGAGATTTGTAAGTCCCGTTCCCACAGACTGAAGTAAAAGGGCTTAGAGTGCCCATAGGCCTCCTGCAGCAGAGAGTATAGCCGAGATAGCAAATGAGCGGGTTCAGAACCCAACAGGCAAAGTTGCTCAAAGCCCGTTAAGGGCCTAGTGAGCCGGGTGTCAGGCAATAAAGAAGAAATATAGTGCTTGAGCCCATGGTATGCTAAGGACAACTGGAAGGACGGAGCGCGAGGGTGTAAGAGGTCAGCAAGGGAACGGAACGCGCCCGACTGCAAGACGTGGCAAAGCCGCAAGGTCCCTGTCCGCGTGGAAGTGAGTAACCGAAGCACGTCCTGAGGGACATGAATAGGCAAATCAGGATTGTGTGTCAGTGGGAGAAGCGGGCTCGGGACGGAGGTGAGGGCAGTTCCCCTCACTACTCTACGAAAGGCCTTCAAGGTGGCCGAAATAGTGGGGTGATGAGGGAGCGTGCAACCCCCAGAGCCATGTAACAACCAAGGGGCTGCAGAGAGATCAGCACCAAAAAAAGAGTCCTCCAGTTGGGTCCAGAGCTTGGGGACCGCTATCGACCACTCCACCACTCTACGTAAATGGGACGCCAACCAGTACCACTCCAGATTCGGTAGAGCCATGCCACCGTGCATTTTGGACCGAGAAAGGTGACTAAAGGACAAACGAGGAGTCCTCTCCCCCCAAACAAACCCTATGGCAGGCACGAAAAAAGCTCCTGGGCAGAAATACTGGCAAACATTGAAAGAGATATAGAAATCTTGGGAGGATGTTCATTTTAATTACCGCTATACGGCCAAACCAGGAAATATGGGGTACAGACCACCTGCGTAAGTCCTGGGTCACGGTAGTCAATAATGTAGAAAAATTTAGTGGAATAACCTGGGAAAGATCGGACGGGATCCATAAACCCAAGTATTTAAAGGCCACGTCCTTCCACTTAAAAGGAAAAGAACGGGACAGGTACAAACGCAATTCGTCAGGAATGTTTACGCCAAGAATTTCTGATTTCTGTAAATTAATTTGGTAATTAGAAAGAGTATTAAAATGTTTTAATTCCGAAATGATGTGGGGCAAAGAAAAAGAGGGATTGGTGATCATACACAGCATGTCATCAGCATAAATGGCAATTTTGTGGGTGGTGGAAGCAACAGTTAACCCAGTGATCAAATCGTTATCCCGTAGCGCCTGAGCCAGGGGCTCCATCGCCAAGATAAACAATAATGGGGAGAGAGGACACCCCTGTCGCGTGCCATTCCGCAGGGTAAAGTGCTCCGAAAGGATGCCATTAATTTTTATGTGAGCCGAGGGGTTAGCATACAAGGCGGTGAGTAGGTTAAAGAAAGGGCCCCGGATGCCCAACTTCTGTAAAACCCGAAACAGAAACACCCAGGAAACCCTATCAAACGCCTTTTCGGCGTCCATAGAGACCAAGGCGCAAGGGACGTTGTGGGCGCGTGCATACGCGATGAGATTAAGTGTGCGGATCGAGTTGTCTCTGGCCTCCCTCCCCGGCACAAAACCGACCTGATCCCTATGAATAAGGGAGGGGATGTAGCGTTGCAAACGAAGGGCCATCACCTTAGCTAAAAGTTTTATGTCCGTATTAATCAAGGATATGGGGCGGTAATTGGCACATAATTCCGGATCCTTGTCTGGTTTGAGGATGACCGAAATGTGGGCAACATTGGACTGGGGATCAAGCTGCGCTCCAGCGGCCAAAGTATTGAAGAGAGTGACTAAATGCGGGCCCAGAACGGGAAAAAACTTTCGGTAGTACCCAGTGGTGAAGCCATCCGGGCCAGGGCATTTGCCACGAGGGGTGGATTTTAACGCTGTCTGAATCTCATCCCCGGTAACAGGGGCATTTAAAAAATCTAACGCGTCCCCGTCCAAGCGCTGGGGTAAAAATTTCCCTAAATAATCCTCAATGCGACGTAAGTGGTCAGGGGAACCAGCAGCCGGGGGAGTTAAATCATAAAGGGCCTTGTAATAGGAGTGAAAACATTTGGCAATGTCATGAGATTCATAGTGAAGAGATCCGTCTGGGGATCTAATTTTGGGAATATAAGAGGAGGCTCTTTGGACACGCAAAGCTCTGGCCAGTAATTTACCTGATTTGTTCCCCCATTCATAGAACAATTTCCTAGTCAAAAGAAAATGTCGTTTTGTAGTGCTATCGAGAAGGGAGGCCAGCTGATCCCGCAGGGTATGCAATTGGGCCAGAATCTCAGGGGCCAATGTGAGTTTGTGTGAGTGTTCTAATCGGTGGATCTTACGTGTGATGTCGAGGATAGAGGCCAATTTTAACCTCTTGAGAGTGGCACCAAGTTTAATCAGGTGACCACGTATTACCGGTTTATGGGCCTCCCACACCACAGGGAAGGGAAGCTCATCTGTAACATTATCCTGGAAATAATTGCGGAGATGCGTTGTAAGATCCTCAACATGGTGGGGATTATCTATTAAATTATCATTTAATCTCCAACACCAATGTTTGGGTGCACGTACCCGGAGGCGTAGTGTGAAGTGCGTCGGGGCGTGATCACTGAGGGTTTGTGAGCCGATGTCAGAATCGTGGAAATGTAGAAGGTGGTGGTGGGAGAGGAAAAGGCTATCAATCCTCGTGTAGCGGTCATGGATGTGCGAATAATAGGTATAGTCCCTAGCTGTCGGATGCTGGGACCGCCACGTATCAACCAACTGGTGAAGGTGCAGGGCCCGTTTAACTTTCTTAATGTTGGAGTAGGGAATGGATGAGGTGTGTGCGGAGGAGTCCCTATGCGGATCCAAAATCATATTTAAGTCCCCCCCAAAGACATTCAGACCATCCTGAAATGAACCAAATCGATTCAACATGCCACAAAGGAAAGAAGACTGATTACGATTAGGAGCGTAAACATTACCAATCGTGACCTTTAGGGTACCAATGTAACATTTCAGGAATATAGCCCTACCCTCAGGGTCCCTCCAGACGTCCAGGAGTTGGAACGGAAGGGATTTGTGGATAAGAATAGCAACCCCTTTAGTTTTCGAGTCAGGGGCACTTGCCAAAAAAGCGTGTTGGTAATATCTATTGGTCATACGAAACTCCCTGGTAGCTTTGAAGTGAGTCTCCTGAAGGAGAGCAACATGGGTTTTTTGGAGTTGTAAAGTGTATAAGACTTTCGACCTCTGCTGGGGTTTATTCAAACCTCTAACATTGAGAGAGGTAAATTTGAGTATGTCAGGAACCATAAGGAGAACGTCTGGAGGAACCCCGCTGGGACAGTGTCAACCCTGGAGCCAAAAAGAAAAATAAGAAATAATAAAAGAAAACAAAAAAAAAACAACCACAAAAAACAAAACATAACAACAAATGTATGTAACGACAGAAGATGCCGTAGCATCGAGTATTGAGCCAGACGACCTTAGGAAAGGCCGAAATCCTGTGCCTGAACCCAACGAATGGGTCAAGCCAGTAGACTCTCGGGGGGTGGGCAGAACTGCCCGGTAAGAGAGCCGCCAAAGGCGAGTGCGAGAAAGGGTGGTACGGGAAGATAGAGGAGAGGTATCCCGCTACACCCAGCCCTAGGGAGACAAGCCCCCCGAAACAGGAACAAAACATACCGAAAAACAAATATATGTGTGCAAGTATACCCCACTAGGGACCGCTATAACGGGCGGTAAACGAGGTAGAAACAGCTACCATGCGGCAATGGAAGTGAAACACCCGTGTACAGGTAAGTGCAAGTGTAATAAGGACGATGATACGGTAAAAAACAAAAGCCGACGAGCGAAAAAAGAAAAAATACCCTGTGGAGACGACGAGGCAACAGTAGGACGAAACCGTACAGCATAGCGTCCGTGGGTCCCAATAACAATCAAAACACAGCCGAAACAGCGAGAAAGGCCCTGAGACGCAAAAAGGTAACAGAGTACCGTAATCAGTGGGTGTCGTGTTGCTTGTGCTTCTTACGCCTTTGCGGCCTGGGGGACCAATCTTGTGACGGGTCCAGCAGAGTCTCCGGTGCAGAAAATGACGGCTCCCAATCGGTGACCTCGCACGGCGGTAGACCAAGATCCTCTGTGAACTGGCGGACATCACAGGCATGTCGGATGACATGAGTAGCGTTGCCACGGCGGACCAGAAGGGCAAACGGAAAGCCCCACTGGTAGGGGATATTAGCCTCGCGCAGGGCCTGTGTGACGGGACGGAGCAGCCTCCGGGCCTGCAGAGTGAGCGGTGAAAGGTCCTGAAAAATGGTGATAGGGTGCGAGTCCCAAAAGCAGGTTGCGTTACTCCTGTAATGGCGCATGATCTCTTCCTTCAGGGGATAACTTTGGAGGCAACAAACAACATCCCGTGGGGGTGCGGATCCCGTAGGCCTCTGACGGAGAGCTCTATGAGCCCTGTCAAGATGGATAAGTGTGTCAGTCGGCCTGTTGAGAATCTTATTAAAGATGGTTTGTAGCGTCGGCGCAATCTCCTCATGAGTAACCGATTCCGGTATGCCACGGACCCGTAAATTATTTCGCTGGCCTCGGTTATCGAGGTCTTCCAATTTCCTGGTGAGTTGCACTAGAACATCTGCCTGGCCCCGCAGCTGGGAAGTCAGAGCGTCAACGGTTTTACAAATCTTTGGCTGCGCGTCTTCCAGAGAGGCCACGCGGTCGCCAATATGTCGTATGTCTGCTTGTATAGCAGAAAGACTCACGTGGATGCCTTGCGTAGCCCTGTCGACAATCGCCGCGATATCATCCTTAGAGGGTAGAGAGTCGAGCTTGTCGTGCCAAAGGCGGTCCGCCCGGTGAGTGTGAGGTGTCTGTGAGGTACCGCAGTCCTCATCGGCCGGTTCACTTGCCTGGCTCGCGGGAGAAGATGGCGGCCTCTGCGAGGAATCGCGGGAGTCCTGGTCGGACGGCGCGGTGAAAAAGGAGCGCACAGAGGTAAGAGCGGTCCTGTCCTTGGACCCCGACGGCTTCGGGGTATTGAGCTTTGAGTGTTTGCCCATCTCGGGGGGTATAGCGGAAAACCGAAGCCTATTTACGAGCGTGGTGAGCGGGAGCCCAGGACTTATGCGTCCATCTTGTTCGCTGGTCGGCCACGCCCCCCCGTCTGCTGTGTATTTCTAATCCATTTTCATGTAATTGAGGTTTAAAAGACAGTTCTAAAACACAGTCCTTGATCACATTTTATTATGCGCTTTATCATGATTTAAATAATTGTCCAATGCAACCACAATGAGGTCCTTACATTCTGGCAAGTCTTTACATATAAAGCTTCTTGATTATTTCTAGCACACAATATACCTTAATATTTAAAATATGTTGTACAAGTACACATTTGGTATCAAATTGCAATTCTACTAATAGTTCTGAAAGATAAATAAAGATTGTATGAAAGAAATAATATGCTGTGTCTGTGACAAAGCATGTAGAAGTCATTGGTGCCTATGTGGCATTTCCTGAAAAGCCCACCACAAAAGGTGTTTCTCTCTTCAGTTAAAAGAGGCTATCAGTACCTACTTCCATGACCGGTTTGTGAAGAAATGACAATCTCTGGCAGCGTTTATTTTTTATGGGTGAGTAAGTACATTAGAGCCATAGAGTGTAGTAAATTTGGGTTACATAATGTGAGTTTATATAAAATGTTATCCATGGCTTGGTCTACCAAGGTTGACTTTGGTGTAATAGCTCCTAATCTGGAGGTAACATGTAAGAACATATTCATCTTTTTTGCAATGTTGGCATACCAGTTAAAGCTGTTATTGTGCTGGTTTCCAAGTTCTGGACACATGTGAAAGCAGCCATGTTACCTTATCTGTCACTGCATGTACTTTCTGGCTAAATTTCTCATGTATAGCTAGATCTTACCTACTTATGAGCCATACTCTCTACATTCTAATGTTATCCTTGATCTCATGGGTCATTTTCTTTGCTTGTCCCTATAAAGAGTTTATTTCTCTGCAAAGTGATGACATTTATTTTAAGAACTGGAAACATTTTTCTGCTCCAAGATTTTGATATAACATGCTATAAAATTTGTCTACGTGTGTACTGTATGTAAGTAAGTTAATCCTTGTTTGAGGATACAGCAATATCCATTTTTATCTCCTAAATCCCAATGGTTTGGATACAACGGGGTTTATTCATAAAGGTGTTGCAGCGACAAAAATTAGACAATCGCACAATGATGTCTCAAGTGTGATTTACGCCATTGTACCATCATGCATCTGTGACATATTTGAGATCACTACCCAATTTTTCATTAAATGTTCATTGCTTTCCAAAATCCACATCAAATCTAAAGCATTACAAAAAATTTTTAAGTTCTCTATCTTATATTGAATAAAAGCACTATAACTATGAAACTCATAACAGAAATGACTATAATCTTGGATATATTATCTTTCCTATTCTCATTGTGTTTAAACAATCTCGCTTGACTTGTAACATGAAGTCTTTATTAAGCAAAATTGTGTTCTCTCTCTCTCTCTCTCTCTCTTTATATATATATATACACATATACACACATGCACACACACTCTACTCAACTTTCTTTAGTAGAGAGCATCTGTGAAATTGATACAATATCAACATTTCAAAACAGGAAAGATTTCATGCAGCAAACTTAGCTTAAAGGATACTTAAAAAATGGAAGGAATCTTTTTGTAGCAATATGATAGGATATTTGCAAATGGTATATTAAGCATTATAATTGTGTCTTTTATCATTTCTAAGTTTTACCAGATGCAGTATCGTTTATGTTTTCTTTTGTGCTTTGAAGCTTATTTTACCATATGCATGAAAGGTATAAATATTATGAAGGTTGTAATAAGGACAAGTTCCTAAAATATAGTAAAATTTCAAATCTATATTCAAATGTTATCAATGTATAATGCCAGCATTGGCATACATGCATAGATGCACGTCACCCATGGGTTGTACTCCTGCCAGGTACCAGATCAACTCCTACTCATTGGGAGCATTTGCTATATTGACTGCTTGCAACCCCCCAGTCCAGGTGACCAATGGGAGATGTGTTGCATTTGAAGGAATACATGTTTTGGGTTGTGCCTATTTTTAAACATCATTGCATGAAATGGCCTATTTTGGTTGGGGGATGTTGTAGGCCTGACCCAGGGCCATATCATAGCTGCCACATACTTCCTTTCCCTTCTCTTCCACTCTGAGTGGTGGGATATAATGTTGGTTCACCCCTTAAGGACGAATGGCACAGATACAGCATGTTGTCAATGCTGTTCCAACTAAGAACGACCTCTATAGTATAACTGGGTTGAGTAAGCGGTGCATCAAGATGTCTGATTGTGATCTACCCCTTGTTATCTGACAATGGGTTTGCAGTCCTCCTGGACCTGCCACTTGCCTCCTAGACCTGCAGCTCGAGGCCTAGTTGACAATTAGCCATCGGTAACATGGATTTATTTAGCATACTTCATAGTGAATTGTAATATGTGGGACTGAGATCTCAGTGGGTGGAAACAGGTAACGACGGAGCACACTGAGCAATTTCTCCAGGGCCCTGGCATTCTGATGGCTCTATACCTTTTATCTGTCCTACAAAGACATAAGAGAATCATTCTCCCTCACTGACACTGCGTGCCAAGAAATGATGTGATTTCCGGTTGAGCAGCACCATGACGGAGTTGCAGGATGCATGGAGCTTATAGGAGGGAGGTGGGGGATCTAGTAAGTACTGTGTGTGTGTGTATATGTATATATCTGTGTGAAATATATACATATACATGTGCATGTGTCAGGTTATGTATGTGCGAAAGGGGGCAGAATAGAGGCGAGAAAGAAGATGAAAAATGTAAAAGGCAAACAAGCAAAATAAAAGGGAAAAAAGAGTAAAGCATGAGGGAAGTATGTTAGCAAGTATGGTTTCCCTGAGGACAGGCAATAGTGCTATTTGGTTAACACACGAAATGAGCCATTCTATAGAATCTTCACAATTGGGTTTTTCATTATTATTTAACCCACCATACCTATTCATAGGGGGTAGGGAGAGGGGAGTATAAAGGGTCATATACTCTCCAGGTAAATTGACCCCCATCCCATCTTGCACATGTTGAGGGAAGATAGGGGGCAAGCATTAAGATGTCCACTGAAGTCTCTTCTCGCATCAAAAAGTAATAAATCATTCTTTTTTTTGACATCTCTGCTTTCAACTTGATTTCAGCTTGTTTGTGTTCACTTTACTGATTTTCACACTTTCATTAATGCCTAAGTATTCTGTACCAAGTCTATTAAAAAGGAAGTAGTCAGGAATTGCATAGAAGACTTCCCTTTTTACTGTTACATACACAAATACTTTGAAATCTTTATGTAATTAGCTTTATTCTATGAATTTCCAATCCCAGTTATACACTAATGTTAAATACAAGATTAGGACATAACTCGTTTGGTACAATGTGAATGTTTCCAAGTATAAAAATACCCGCTATGACTACTTTCCACCAGAAGGTGTTGCTGCTCCGTGGGATAATTCATGCATTACTTCTAGAGCGAGGTTCGAAGAATTTTCAAAAATATAAAATTGTTGTGGCTGGTGTTTCTACCTCCAAAAAATTATGTTTTTGAAAATGACCTGCCATGTTGTATAAATGATTAATCTTAGGTAGAAGCATAAAGAATGTAACCCTATAAAAAAAGTGGTTAACCACGCCAGTAAATGGAAGTTTTATTTTAGATAAAAAACACCGGTAAATCAAATCAAAAGTAAATCTATATTTTGTGTTTTACATTTATTGGGGCCATTTTTTTTTTTTTTAAAACCCTCTTTTTAATATGAAAGAGTAATGTTTTGGCAAAAAAAGAATAGATAAGCATTACAAGTCAGTAAATGACATTTCCATCATCCAATCCCTAGAACCGTTACATGTTGCATAAGATTTGTCTGGAAAAGGATAGTCTCACATCTGAAGTGCCAAGGGCAGTCGGGGACGTTAGAACTATTTAGGACAAGTGGGAGGCCCTGTTTTTTCCCTTGTTTTATTGGGCATCTATTTCCTAATTTTATTGTCTGGATGGCCCCATTCCCTAGACCAATTATGAGAAAGTAAAGACATTGTTTGCCAATGCTTGATGGGCCCTAAAAAGTTAAGTGCAACAAAATAAATATTTATTTTAAATAAAATATATATTTAAAGATATTGTGTGGGGGGTGATGCTAGTGTATTTTGTGGTTTTCAGATGAGGGCATCCAAGTTTTTATCACTTTGCAGGTTGCAGGCACTTTCAAATAACTGGTATATTAATGAATATAACAAAGAAATACCAAAAGAGGTGCATGATGTATGTGCTCTAATAGATCACCAATAAATCAATAAATATACTGTGAAACGCTGCCCCAACTAAACAAAAATACACTAATTATTATTATAGTTATTATTATTATTATTAATGGTGTTTATTGATTTATATAGCACCATCAGAATCCACAGCACTATCACTGTTACGAATTATATTCTGCTCCAATATATATAGTGGTACCATTCTTGCTTTAGAAAGTCACATCATGCCTGTCTTCATTGCTTTACGCAGTTAGTATTTTATACTATAGAAGGATAAATTACTGGCAGCCCCAGATATTCAAACTAAGTGGATACATTGCAACATTAGTCTTCCAGTGTCTTTACTACTGCTACTATGGGGGTAACCAAGCCGAAGACCTGAATCCAATTTTTAGTCCAAAAGAAGGCTACAACAGCTTTTTAGCCTTCACTTCTGACCATAAAGGTAAAATCTATTATCTATTAAAATTCGGCCACTGTGTAGTGTGTGCGTTCCACAGTGTCACAGCATGCTGTGTGTCAGACAATAGAAAGTACAGTGGGCACACTTGCTGCCAATTACTGTATCTATAAAGTGTCATATTTACCAGCATTGGATTTATGGATAACAAGTTGCAGTTAAATTGAAAGCCACTATTATTTTGTTATTAAGAACTTAATATGTGAAAGGATTTGGCGCTAAAAAAAGAAAAATGTGTATTTGCTGCAAACTCAACTTAAACTGTTTACCTTGAAAACACTTAACATGCCAAAAAAATTCAAAAAACAAAGAAAGTGAAAGTGAGTGAGTGTACACTATTATTGTTATTGATAAATTAATTACTAATAATGGATATTAGGGCTGCCTGAGCAAGGGCCAGGTACACGTGTTAACATTGCTATCTGGAGTCCATCAGAAGAGCTTGCAGTCTAGATAATAAAGTTAACATACATTGTAACTGCTCTCTAATTTTTTTATTTATTTCTGCACTAATTTGATGACTGTAACATGATAAGGAAAAGGCTGACAGCTAATTTATCTTAGTATTAATCAACCCTCCTCCCTAAATAATTCTAATTCAAGAGTTAATGACTATCCCAGAATGCATCTTTTAGACTATAGTGACTGCCTGAGGCTATACCTATATATCTCAGTCTAGTGTAATGAAGCATGAAGCTGGCAAGTGATGGGAAGCCCTGCATAGTCAGAGACTGATAGGTATTTCATTTTCTTCAATCCCAAGAGCCCTCGCACATTTCAGGGTCATGTAGTATTTATTTTAGGCCCTCGCACGTCTCCTCTGAATTTCACACTGGATTCAATGAATATAATGCTTTGCATTAAAAACTCTCCAGGCACCTTCAAATGTACCTTGATGCACTGGGATACTGCCTTCTTCTAATATATAAAACTATAGATATAAAAACTATTTATATATATATATATATATATATATATATATATACTCACTGGCCACTTTATTAGGTACACCTGTTCAATTGCTTGTTAACAGAAATGGCTAATCAGCCAATCACATGGCAGCAACTCAATGCATTTAGGCATGTTGATGTGGACAACTTGCTGAAGTTCAAACCGAGCATCAGAATGGGGAAGAAAGGGGATTTAAGTGACTTTAAACGGCCTGGTTGCTGGACTGAGTATTTCAGAAATTGCTGGGATTTTAAAACATTCTTAAAATCGTTAAAAGGGACATTCCAGCCGTCATATGCACCTACTCATACTTATACTAATATTCTGTAACAGTGACACTGGGTCATTTTCTAAAGATGCCATATAAAAATGCACTCTATATTTGTCTAAGCAAGGTTTCTTTTTTCAGGAGATGGTTCTGGGGCGCCTAGAAATCCCTAGGATTTAGAATATTAGAGATTTTATGAAATAACTGATTTTATATTAAAATAATATACATGAAAACATAAACAACACAAACTCTTGGTAGACGTAGCGCAACAAGATGTCATGGCCCTTCATTCTCTCTTCTCATACATTTTTGGTACTTCAGAGGTCTCCTGAAAGTTTAACATAGATTTGTTGGCTTAAACTTTGACTAAAAACTAAATTTTCTCATAGGATAATACTGCAATACCTTTCGCAGCCAATGGAGATCATGGGCCGGTTGGAGAGATCCTCTGATATTTGCTGACTTGCCCAGTGACATATAAAATCATTGGAGGTCTGTTTTGTTGTAGCTCCCATGTGGCCACTTCATGATGCTCTAAAGTTTATAGCCCCAAGGTGGCTCGTGGGGAATGGTAAGCGGGTAGCTCCACTCTGACCAAGCCTTCTTCCAGGCGTGCCCACACCTATCTCTGCCTTCCTTATTTTGAAATATTGAAGGGAATGTAAAAGAGAGAGGCCTTAATGGTAGCCCCTTCTACTTAATGGGAATGGGGAAAGTGGCATCTGCATAAGGGGTTCTGCTGAAGATGGTATCTGATGGCTGGATGCCTTAAATATTGTTGTCTTCTTGTTGTCACATATTGTAACAGCACAACATTTCTTGTATCTTAAAACACCCTTTCCCTGTTTTCAATATATATATTTTCATTTGCAATTGTCTGAACTTTAAATGATTATCTTCCTTATGTGAGCTACATTTTCAATATTTTATAATCTTGTATTCATACTGATTATGCTTGCCTCCCATCAAAAGTACAAAAGAGTTTAGCTTCTAAATTGATCTACATTTGGTTAGAGCTTTAGATTTTTAACAAAGTTGCACAGAGAATAACTCATTTGGTCTCTTTATAGAAACTGAAACCCAGGATCCTAATTTTTAATGGATAACATGATGAAGCAGCATTAATTGACAAATGCATAATGTTAAATTATGTACAGACTGACAGATAAGCTGCACAGTACATAGGGCTCAGTGTTAGAACATCTGCTGAGTCCTAGTACAATAAAATGACATGCCTTTGGGATTAGACGTTTCACAATAACCAAAATGTGGCTCACTATATTATGGATTATGTTTTATGAATATTCTGAATACCATCGCGTGACATAAATACTGAGGTTTGGGTCTGACAGGTGTATACCATTCAACCATGGCACAAAAAAACGATTATAAAATCCTTGTCACATCTGTGGCAATAAAATTGCATTATGGCTTTGAGCAGTTTAAAGTTACAAATAAGTGATTCTGGAGACTGGGGCATTTTTCAGTTTGGAAAATTTACACTTTAATAATTAACTATTACAAGTGAGAATATTGTATTTCACCATTAGTTTGATTGACTGATCCTAATCTAGAAGAATGTTAGTTCTTATATAGTGTGGTAGAACACCATTACTAAAAATCATCTTCGCAATAGAATACAATTATACAAAGTTAAGAAAATACCATAGAATTGGTCTACCCAGATTGCCATCTTGGACGATCAGTCTCCCTGTAGCACCAAAGGTTAGAGGGCCTGTTGAATGAAAGTTCACTGATCTCCTCAGCCTACACACTAACACTGTGGAGGCATAGGCCTCCATAGTTCACTTCCGCCCTGCTCCCCGAGGGCCGGAATAGGATAGGGAACTGCCTAGTGGGACATCTGGCACTGTTTACATCTAAAAAATAAACTTTCAGATTAATAAAAAACATAAATCAAAGGAAAAAAAACCATCAAAATATTGTGCTTTGGTTTTCTATTTTTTTTTCTAAAACTGTTTTACTGTTTTACAAGGTGATTTAATCATTTTACAGCTGCTTCTGAGATTGGGCAGGAGGGGACTATATGTGTCCATTTCATATGCCTTTAAACAGGATCCAGTTTTTCTATACCATATTGATTATTGTAAAGTAGTTATATGTGACATTTACTATTTGAGTGGGTTTATTTTCGCAACCTGTGACATTGAAATGTTATGTTTTTAAATTATATATTGTGCAAAGTCTCTTCTACATAATGGACCATGTCTTTATAAACTATAGAAGACCTTTATTACCTTCAAGGGTTTAAAATATAACGCCAAAGTGGCTTTCTCTCAGGCAAGCAATCTGAATATTTTGTGCAGATTGTAATTGTGAGCTTCTAAGAGGTGACAGACAAGCAGCAGGATACCTTGAACATGTGTGCCGCAGTATGTCTGAAGACGTAAGCTCGTAAGGACTATGTCACTTGGGTGACCTACTTATGCTGTCAATTAAAAGTGACAGTAATGTTCCATATGAACTGGTCTATGGCACCTTCTTTCCTATGAAGCAATTTAACCGTGTATTCAGACTGTTTTTAATCACAGCTTAGCTGCTAGATAATTAATCACCAACTCACCAATAGTGACACTAAAGATCAAGTAACATGGTACAACTGATTATTACTTTTTAGAATTGAAGCTCCAACCTCTTTACACCAGAATTAAGGATAATTGAGTATAATGAATGCATTTTACAACAGGCCTACTCAGAGTGTGTCGGTGGAACGGCATAGAAGGGGACATTCCTCTATTTGTTTAATTAGTATTCCTGGTTTTCTAGGTGATCATTGTCCTGAGTTCCTGTGTAGGAAAAAAGAGGGTCCCTGTATCGTGGGCCTGGGTACACTAATGTCAGTGAAGGGGCTAGTGCTTAAGGGCAAGGGACAGTTGGCATTTTTAACTCGGGGGGGGGGGATCCAGCTCACAAACCAGTAGGACAATGACCCCAAATATATTTGTACATTAACAACATTTATCTAAACAAACTCATAAAAACCACAGAAAAGATGGAGCCAGTACGTAATAGTTGCCTGAATTGTTTCTTACTCTAGACCCCCTGATGGATAAATGTGGATTTGGAAGCTAAAAAAACTAAAAAATCCTTAAATCAGGTTTGCTCAGGAGAGAAATTGCCTACCACTATAGCTGACACAGCTTTGTTGAGACAGGACCAGGTAAGAGTTTATTCCATCCCAAATATTTACTTCAAAGGGGTAGCTTTGTCTCAAGTTATTCTCGTAAGGGAAACAGATATAGCTGTATTGGTTCAAGAACAGATGGGCTCTTTACCCAAGGTAGATCATAGGTACCTTACGCTACATGTGTATAGTGTGCCGTGTAATGGTGGTTACACGCAGAAACAGTGAAGAGTAAGTAGGAGGCCAGTTGAGCTTTTGCAGTCTGTGCCTGCTCAGATGGCTCTTCCAGCTGAAAATTAGACTTCTGACGTCCTGAAAACTAATGTGACTTCATTTTTCTCTAAGTTGGTCCAATAAAGAATATCATCTAATCACCAAAATTATTAAGTGACCAGCAGAAGCCAAAAAAGCAGACACTTGGTTGCCTACTAAGTTGGCTACTGAGATCCGCTTATAAAAATAGCACTGGGAAAATATTAACCATTTTAGATGTATTTACAAAAGGACAAAATGTTGTTCCAAAAAGGGTATTTTAGGTATATATTATTATATGTACTTGTTCATTATGTAGGGATTTTGCAATACTTAACACATTTATTTACCTAATGCTCGCCTTATCTGTACAGTTGGAAAACCCAATTAGAATTTGCTCCTAGTTTATCAGTCTGTAACACTCACACAACGAAATATTCATTAGAGACCAACTGTGAACAGTGATAAAACCACAGACAGCTGAATTATAGAGTCAGTGTCAGTAGCCTCACAATAATTTTACATTTGCATCATAAAGAAGAAGCAATCAGACATCTACGATATAATTTAAGGCTTACTGGAGCTCTACCCAGAGGACTCAGTCTCTTTTAGAAAGTTAACATCTTTTCGCATTGATGACAAAAGCCATTACAAACCGTATAATTCCTCGTACCCCCAGCTGCATGCATATTTTATCCTAAGTAAAAACAATTGTTAGAAAGTCTCCAAATATATTAAACATATATATATATATCGAGATGTAAGTAACATAAATGAAAAATTATTTGATACGTTTTGTTGGACATTTGCAACACTTTCAGTACTAGAGCTATAATTAACATTTTTCTTTTTGGCATATGGAATATTTATTGATTTATATAGCACTATCATATTCCACAGCTCTATGCATTGGGTAAACATAACAAGTAGGAGATCACATAACAATTGCTTATGGGAACAAAAGGTGAGGAGGGCCCTGCTCAAAAGAGCTTACAGTCTAGAAGGGGTAAGGAGTACATTATACAAGAGGTAAAAGTGCCAATTGTAGACAAAATCTATTACTGTGAGTGAATGTAAAATGTCATTGGGCTAGCAATATTGTGTAATATGACATTTGATGCTTTTTTAAACCTTTCATTAAAAGTGCATATGCTGGCTGGAGTGTCCATGCATGGGTGTCCTATTCTGTTCATATGCTACCAATTTACAAGGGCTGGAAGGCAAGCAGTGTGTGAACTTAGCATTCATGAATGTGTGACTGCTTCACCCCAGCCAAAGACACTCCATCATGCCTTTATGGACTATCTGCTGTTGCCAGGCCATAATGTCTATCTGGCACACTAGGCAAATGCCTGGTGGGCTGGTGGCCGATAGTGCTGTATGCTTGATAGTTAATATGCCACTCCAACAGTGTGCAGCTACTAGCTAAATACACAAGGCCTCGCACTGGGTAAGAATAAAAAGCAGCGTGCGGCCACTGGCCTTAAAGTACCTACTTATTTACAGTCTAGCCCTGGCTATTACCAACTCACTAGGGCATTGAAGAATTCCATTCAAAAGCAGAATACTACAAAATTTATGAAAGATTAGCCTGTAAGCTCGTCTCAGCAGAGCCCTTCTTACCTGTTGTTTCTGTAAATCAAATTGTTATGTTCTGTTTATGAATTGTATAGCAGAGCATAAAATGATGACGCTATAGAAAAAAATATTAAAGCACGACAAGGAGATAATGTTGAGGCAAACAGATAGCATTGCTTAATAATGTTTGCATTTCCTTTTTAGGGGATACCAAAAGCCTCTGATGCCACATGTAGATTTCTATCCATATGGAAAATGGAGTGACACCATGACACATGAAACCCACTTCACATAGGTAATGATATCACAGTATACTTTATTATGGAATGCCCCATATTTTCCCTTTTTCTCGGGAGTTGCTAGCAGTCCAAAATTAGGACACTGGCCTCGACAGCTAAGGTACTTGCGCTCTGAAACACCTCTGGTCAATTTGGGATTGCTGGCATTTTATGTGGCTAAGGTGCTACAGTTTCATAATTGTTTTATTCTTTTTGCAAATTGCAAACTTTGGACCTTGATTTTTCCACAAAAGGGTTAAGTGTTGAGAGAAACTCTGAAATGGTCTGAATATTGGGGAATGGTATCATTTTGGAGAAGCCTTGTTGTGCATTAAAAACTATATACTTTCTTAATGCTCAATGGAAAGTGTTATACCTTTTGTAATGTATCATACTATTAATAAAAAAAAATGTCTTCCTAAGGTTCCTTTATTTATCATGGGAAAAGAAAATATTTAATAAATGAGACAGCATTGTCTGTCTGTGCTTCCCTCATTTGTATTTTATTCTCAAATTTTAAGGCCAGTTTGGGAATAAATACAAGATTTTAGATGTTTATCTTTTTTGATCACCAGCCTCTAATGTCAGATTATATACTATTTTGAAATATTTGAGTTTAATAAAACTTGACAATTTATGTCCATTGCTCTTTAAAAGGGAAGCAGCAAGCGACAGAATAATGTGTACTTTTATGGCAAGAAATGTGTATTTACATAATTATCTTAGTGTGTACCTAATTAGTACAATGTTTACGTTAATTATTAAGTTCCATAAAGAGCTTTGTGTTATGTTTAATATCTGAGAGATAATTTCTCCATAGGGAACTAATACATCCGCTACAAACATTTACATATATAATGAAGAAAAAAAGGGGGTCTCACATGGAAGGCAAAGTAATACAGCTTGCAAGAACTTGGAGGTCCTGCTTGGTATTTTCATTGAAAAATGGGTGACTTTGTTAATAAATTCTTAATAAGTTCTGGAATAGTAATAACGTATAATAGCTCCATCTGTTTATTATGGGAAAGTAGCTACTTTAATACATTTCAAATAGCAGTAAATTCAAAATACTGTATGTGTGTGTGAGAAACTGAGAATATATAATATGGGCTACATTGGTCATCAGCTTAAAAGTAAAAAGAACAAATGCTGTTTTTCTAGTTGTGTTGTACTAGGTAAACCTACTGTTTATCATGCAGAATAAGACATATTTATATTAGTGCATATGGTATACTGTAAATGTGCATTATGGGAACCAATGTACATGAAAGGGGCAGGGTTTGAACACTAATTCCGCATCTTGTAGTGAAATTGCTCAGATACACAGATTAGGTTGCCAGAAGTTGCCTCTGCCTCTGGGCAGACAACATGATGCTCACGTGCCAATGAGGCTGCAAGGTTTTTAATTTGTATTTCTTTGCCAATGAGTACTCCCTAAAATAGCAGAATACAGGACCAAAGCAAATGATGCCTATATCACTTTGGCCTAACTTCCCCTTATCGTGTTAACCATCACCTTCTTGGACTCCAAATACAAACAGGTTTTGTCACTTGCTTGTTGTTTAAGCATTATTACTCGCTCCCAAGGGAGTCAACCTTTAGATAAATGCCCTTTTATTTACTTTTTCTTAGGTTTTGCACCAAACACAGGCAGATAAATCCTTCCACCCCGTACCTTTGCCCGTTCCCTTAAGCATTGCTTATTCCATGTGATTTCCCTTTTTAAACTGTCAGTAGTACTTTGCCTGTTCTATGGGCCAGTTATCTGAGCATAGTGTGGGTGACCTTGGCTAGGATCTTGATAACCATCTTGGCCAAATGAAATGAAACGCTAGCTCAAACCATATGTAACCAGATGATGGGTAGCAGTCTCTCCAAAATTGCTCAAGCTCGAAATGCAGAGTCCCCACTCCAACTCTTTGAAAAAGAGATGGTCAAACAAAATATCATTAAAATCATAGAATAGTTACTTTGTTAGGGTCCGTAGTCCCGTAGTAAAAATATATATTTTTTTCGCACCAGTTTATAAAAAACTGGGTTCCCTATAGCGATCACTCATAAAAAAGATTTACCAATACAAAAACCAGGTTGGCCGCACAAACCCAAGGACCCAACCTGAGGAGGACTTGCCTTAAACCCATGCATTTCATTAGTTTGCCATCTAATTAAAATATGTGGAACCCGCTCTATGTATCTTCTGCAAGAAATAAAGAGACCTGGGGACTTTAAATTAGAAGCATGTCAAAAAGGTTTATGGATGAGGAACAGATTTGACATCATATGATATAGTGAAAAATAATGTTAGTTATAAAACATTATGTCTGAGGAGTGAGAAACATGTGGTTTAAATGCAACCTTCTATGAATTATTATTTGAAATGGCTGGATTTATCCCAGCCTCTTCATTGTACATCAAGTGAAAGCATGATATTCTGTGCACATGCAGACTTTGTTGTTCTACTAATCTCCAGTTTATCTGCTATGTTACTAATTTTCACAGAAGCAGACTTTTTGGGATCTTGTCATGGGAAGTTGTAGAAACTTTTTTTTATATATACAATTCTACAGATAGTAACATAGTAACATAGTTCATAAGGTTGAAAAAAGACCAAAGTCCATCAAGTTCAACCTATATACATATTGTGTCCCTACTGTGTTGATCCAGAGGAAGGCAAAAAAACCCTTATGAAGCAGATGCCAATTGCCCCATACCAGGGGGAATATTCCTTCCCGACTCCAAATATGGCAATCAGAATAAATCCCTGGATCAACGTTCTGTCCCTATTAATCTTATATCCATAACTTGTAATATTATTGCTTTCAAGAAACACGTCCAGGCTCCTTTTGAACTCTTTTATTGAGTTTGCCATAACCACTTCCTCTGGCAGAGAGTTCCATAATCTCACCGCTCTTACTGTAAAGAACCCCCGTCTGTGCTGGTGTAGAAACCTTCTTTCCTCCAGCCGTAGAGGATGTCCCCTTGTTATAGATACAGTCTGCATCGATTGCAGACTGTATCTATACAGATGGCTATACAGATGGCTGCATCGATTGGTTATGGTAGTTCTACCGATTTGTTACCAGTTTTCAGATAACAATTTAATTTTCTGTGTTTGTTTAAGCCCATTGTAAGACATAGTCATGACTCATTGGATACTTTCTACATTATAAACAGTTATTAAATATGTGTGCATGCCCATTCTAGTGATGTGTAATTTAAATTTATGTTTCTTATGTAATTAAGGTCTATGTTTTAGCAATGGTTTTACAGGTCCATAGTGGTTTTTTGTATTTAATTGAAATAACTGTATAATCTGTTAATATAATATTTTGAAATATTGTTAATAAATTGTGGGCACACTATAATCATGTTTTTGTATTGTATTTGTAGAGTTTAATAAAAAGACAATATATCATCCATAATATCCATAGATTCCATAATATCCCTCTACATTACTATATTAGAATAATGATATATAAAGCAGTGCATACAAATTAAATAAATCTAAATAATTCTACCAATGAGAATGCAGAGGCTAGTTATTTTTTACAGATAGGATAATAAAATGAAGAATCCTGTAGAATGTTGAGCATTCCATGGTGTTGTAATTGTTTTATATTCTATGCAATCAAATATATTACTCTGTGTAACGATATATCCGCTTAGTCAGCTTCCTCCGCTACACTGACTACTGAACCTCACGCTTGTTTTTAGCCATGCTACCATCTTCTCCTCAAGAAACATCAGCCAAGACTAGATGCTTGAGGGCAAAATCATGAACTCAGTTTAATGGGAAACACACCGGTATTTAAACAGCACAAAGGGTAATTTGCACATAATAGTCACAGCAAAACACACATAGTTCCCAATCTGGCCCTCCTTAGCACACTGCTCAGTATTTGCACTCAGCCCAGTAGGGGCCGCTACTGTAGTCTGTGGGGAAGATGGTTAACACCGGCGGTTCCCTAACTTCTAGCCAAAACAGCCTGGATATCAGATCTTTGTGCAAATACTGGCCACAGAGGTCTCTGTCCTGTAAGTCCTGACCCGATGGAGAGTAACACACCATACATAACCCCCTCCCCCAAAAATGCAGGTACCCCAAATCTATTTCCAAACTCCACAGCCTTTAGAGCCTCTGGTAACTGGGAAAATGTGGCACTCTGTACCAGGGGAAGAAGTAGTTACAATGGGCCCCCTGTACCCACCTCCCCAAAAACAGAACACTGATGGCACTGGAAAGCTTTCTGGGCACATTTCCAAACTCTAACTTACATCCACAGGCAAGCCCAAAGATCTGTTTTTCCAATGGAAAACCTGTGGTGCAGGGGATTCTAGGTAGGTATATGCAAACCAGTTTAACAACGAACAACTCTTTTTGTCTGTAAATCCACTTTATACATGATAACTTAGAGCTCATGTCTGCTGTGCTATACAGCTTTAAACAAAGCCTGGGACAGAGGTACAGAAGCCAGACTGTTCATCTGGCATACCAGGGAAAATGCTGGGTGAGCCAGTGGCTAATGAAAGTCTATGGTGGGACAGACGTTATTAGTCTTACCACAAAGAATCAACTCAGTGTGGTGTTTGAGTAAGAAAATGTCATGACTGACAACCAGGAAAGCCTCCAGAGGTAACACCTGTTTTTTGTCAATTTCTCATGGTCCATGGGACTTCCTCATTAAACTAGCATTAATGAATTATGTATATTGTAAAGAAAAAAACCTTAATGTTTTAGTCCAAGAGACACTTGACTAAAGGCTCTAGCTGCGAATGATATGCAAGTTTTTGTGTTTCCGGGCCTCTATTTCTCTGAAAATCTGTCTGCTTTATTCTGGTCCCTTGGAGTACTTCAGCAAAAGGGCAAAGATGGCACTGACAGTCTGTTTAGTCACAAATATGGTAAGTTTGAGGGACAAAGATGGCAGTGGTAAGCTGTTTGGGTGCATGGCAAAACGTCAACTTACATCCACCAAGCAAGCCCAAAGACTTGTTTTTCCCACGTAAATCGTAGTGTAAGGGATTCTAGGTAGGTATATACAAACAGTTTAACAACGAACATCTCTTTTTTTGCCTCTCTAGACAGCTTTTAAACAAAGCCTGGGACAGAGGTACAGAAGCCAGAGCAGCATTTATGAGAAGCAGTTACATACTTAATGGGGCGCCAACAGACAGGCCCGGACTGGCCATCTGGCATACCGGGGTAAATGCTGGGTAGACCAGTGGCCGAGAGTGCAGCATACTTACCCTTGTGTTTTTTTTCTAGTTCTTCAGTGTGTGTGGCCCCTGGCCTCTGTCACAACCTGAGCAAGGAAGTTAGGTACCAGCCTTGCTGCAGAGGATACTAGTGGCTCTGTCTGTACCCTACGATGACTGAAAGGTACAAACAGGGGCTGGATAGTACAGGCTGGACGGCAGAGTACAGACAGGACCGATAAGCAGTGGCGTCGGCAGGGGGGGCCAGAGGGGGCCATGGCCCCCCCCTACATTATGCTGTGCCCCCCAGTGTGCCCCCCCAATTGAAACGCTATACCACCATGAGTCCATGACCCGGCCCACCGCCGGGAAACCGGGACATTTCCCGGTGTGCCGGCACATTGAGCTGAAATTGCAGCTGATGCGGCTGACCGTTTCAAAGCGGCTGTAAAACCGAAGCGGTTTTACAGCCGCTTTGAAACTGTCAGCCGCCGGCCGCTTAATGGCTTGCCGGCATGCCGATCACTGAGGCTCTTTATCCCGCCCCTTTGAAGATGCACCGTGACGCTCAAGGGGGCTGGCACTTACGGAACAGATGCTCTGTGACAGGGAGCACGCGGTAGAAGAGCAAGAGCAGCGGTGTTAAGGCGGAAAAACGAAGACCTTCAAAAAAGTAATTATTTCATTTAAAAAAATAGTTGAGTTGATAATCAGAAGGGACTTCAAATGTCATTTCAATTTAGAAGGAGAACCCCCATTAAATACGTTTGGGTATTTTGTTAAAAATGCCGTTATTTAAGATTTGTGTTATTTGCTCTAAGAGTACTAACTTATACCTACAGTTTTGCACGCGAAATTTAAGGAGTAATGCACTAGAGTAAGTACACCAGATCTCACTGGAGGAGGCACATTAACAAAAGCTTCACTGAAGGAGGGACATTAACAAGAGGGGGGCTGCCTTGGGAAAATTAAATACAAAAAGATGGTGGCTGGCAGGCTGGGGACATAATTACACATCAGGGGGGGGTTAATACACATTTGTATGGGGGCCATTATAATAACCATTACAAGGGGTTGGTGCATCAATACACAAGGGAGGGGGGCAGGCTGGGGGCATCAAATAAATCAATACACAAGGGAGGGGGGCTGGCTGGGGACATCAAATAAATCAATACACAAGGGAGGGGGGCTGGCTGGTGGCATCAAATAAATCAATACACAAGGGAGGGGGGCTGGCTGGGGGCATCAAATAAATCAATACACAAGGGAGGGGGGGCTGGCTGGGGGCATCAAATAAATCAATACACAAGGGTCCATAGCAAAAATGCACAAAGGAGGGTGGCTGGGGGGGGCACAAATACACAAGGGGCAATACACACAAACAACAAAGCAATGTGGAAAGCATTTTTATACTAGTAGTAGTAGTATATAATTAATAATATTAGTAGGTTATCCCATCCTGATGTGGGGGTCCATGTGGCAGCAGAGCCTGCCCTGGGGTATGTATTTGGGTGTCAGTGTGGCAGACCCTGTCCTGATATGAGTTTGGTCATCTGTTTCCCGGCACTTTGTAATTTTTAGTTATCCAGATTTTGTGGTCACTTCAGAGGACAAAACTTTCTAGGCCTAGAAATCAGTGAGAGGAAAAGTAAAGGTTTTGTGTTATTTACTCTTATTTCAATCTGGATATATCATTAAAAAGGAAACGTAGATGTTGGTTCAGAGTTTGTGAAACTCAATTCTTGATTTCATTATACAGGACACTATTCCCCTTTGGTTTCACAGGCCTTCACAGATCAAGTGGTATTCAGCTTAGTTATATGCAGCTGTATGCATTTTGTTATCTGTGATGAGGTGTTCATTTGGTGACGCAGTGCTAAGATGGTTGTGTTGCATTAATGGCTAAAAGTTTTGTTGAAGTTTCATATTTCGTTTTCAAGAATATTGTTAAGAATAACACTATCACTGTTTTGTTGCGCTGAATAAAACTGGACTTTTTCATCTAAACATGTTTGCAGTAGCAAATGTTTGATTCCATTATGTCTAATCTTAATTTATTTGGGCCTTTTAACTTTTTGATTTCTGGGATTTTAATAATGTGATAAAAAAGAATCATTTATAGTTGTTTGGATGTCAAATAGTGTGTAAAATTCTGTTGATCTGTATCGGCTAAGTTTCCATACATTATTTATGTATACATGCAAATACAGGGTTTTTTTTGTCTAATTCAGTTGCATGTGCTGTTTCCATGTGTTGTTTATTTGATCTATACCTGAACTACAGGGTGTAAGTAAAAGAGCGGTATGGTTTAGTGAATGAGGGGACAAAGGGACTCTGGGGATGATTACAGGGGAGAGGACTTCTCAATGTCACGGTGCAGTCAGAAGGAAGGAAGACTGCACTGACTCTCACTGTCTTCCCCTGATCTGCAGTCAGTGTGTCAAATATATTTTTTCGGCGTGGTAGCGGAGGGAGTGATTGCATGCAAGGGAGCGTTGAGCGGGGCCCAAAGAAATGCTTGGGTAGGGTCCAATTTTTTCACTATAAAATATATTGGCAACAGGGTCTAATATTTATATATATATATGTATTGGCAGCAGGGGCTAATATTTATTTATATATTGGCAGCAGGGTCTAATATTTATATATTGACAGCAGGGTTTAATATTTATATATATTGGCAGCATGGTCTAATTTTAATATATATTGGCTGCAGGGGCTAATATTAATATATATCGAAAGCAGGGGCTAATATTTATATATATATATATATTTATATATATATATATATATATATATATTGGCGGCAGGAGCTAATATTAACATATATTGGCAGCAGGGGCTAATATTAATATTTATTGGCAGCAGGGTCTAGTATTTATATTCATATTGGCAGCAGGGTCTAATATTTATATATATTGGCTGCAGGGGCTAATAATATATATCGGTAGTAGGGGCTAATATTAATATATGTTGGCAGCAGGGTATAATTTTTATGTATATCGGCAGCAGGGTATGTATCCACAGCAGGGGCTAATATTAATATATATCCACAGCAGGGGTTAATATTAATATATATCGGAAGCAGGGTGTTATATTTATATATATTGTCAGCAGGGGCTAATATTAAAGAATGAAAAATAACTGTCACTTAGCTGTTATTTTGAAATCATATTTCAATCACGGTCTTTACTTCAAAGAGATAAGTGCATATTATGTAGTTAAAAATGCATGTCTAACGTGTGTGTATATATATATATATATATATATATATATATATATAGTGTATATGTACCGTTTTATAATTGGCCCCCCTACTTTGGTCCCTGGCCCCCCATGTGCCCCCCCTAAATATGAAAGCTGGAGACGCCACTGCCGATAAGTGCAAACAGGACTGGTTTGCACAGACAGGTAAAAGCAGAGAGAAAGGGCTGCCCCAAGGGAGGACTACGACAAGCCAGGTAGGCAAAACAGACTGGAAACTTACAGACAGGGTAGAAGCTGGACAGTCCTCATCACAAGACAGTTGGCAGGATAAACCATTGACAGGGCGCTTGGCGGTTGCTGCCCTGCGGTCAGGCTGGGCAGACTGGAAACTCTTGGGCAGGGCACCTGGCTGGATAGCCCTCGGGGCAGGGCACGTCGCTGGATAGCCGTCAAGCTCTGCAAATAGCAACAGATCAGGGGGGCAATGACAGAGTCACAACACAAGGCTGCGACACTCCACAATGCAAAAGCAGGGTGGAACTGTGACACATTATGTCATTTAGAGGCCTCTGGCCTTAAAGTGCCAACAGACATAGAATATGATAAATTCAAACACATTTAATGCTGGGAAAATGATATGATGTATTATGAAGCATATTTCGGTATGCTAAACAGGTAATAATAGAAGCCTTAAGAACAGTCTTACGAGAAGCATTGTGTTTCCTGTGGTCCTTTTATAATGTACAGTTGATATATAATGATACCAGTGGAAGCAATTTTTTTATTTAATTGGATGCATACTGAGAGGCATGACTTATGTTCTTTGTAATAATGTTATATATATTTTGTAGGATATTTAAACTGTGGACAGTTTATACAGAACACGTAAAGCTGACTGCAACAAGCCTCTTTACTGTGCTGTCTAGCAGGGAACCAGAGGCTGGGATATAATTAAATATTCAAAGGCTTATTGGGAACAGAACAATGGAACATGCACATTATCCCGTTAGCTGATGCAGATCAAGCATTTCAAATAATGTGTTTTGTCTTCATAAACTGCTGCTGAACCGTGGAAAAAAATTAATTTATAATAAACAAAATCACTACTTCAAAAAAAAGCCCAAAGCAAGGGGTAGAAGAGTATGTCTAAATGACCCTTTTGTAGATGCCATGCTTTCTTTCCTGCACATTGTGACTAATTGACAACTATGTGGTGTTTAGAAGGAAGAATGGATTTGATTTGGCTCTCTTCCCATTACCGCATCGTAGCTGGAGCACAGCCATCTGTCACAGCTGCCTCTCTCTTTAACTGCCATTCTAATTGACAATGAACCCAGAGACCTGTAATAATTGTGTCTGTTCAGTGGCTTCTCCAGGTAATGCCTTCCCTTTAGGATCCATCAAGGCCCATCTGTGCAGTGATAGTGCCTTTCTCCCAGGATGAAGGCTTCGGCAGTAACGATGGGTGGGATCATCTCATTATGGAAGCTGTAAGTAAGCCTAAGGGAAGCCAAGCCCAAAGTGAAATTCTAAACCTTCTAAAGCTGAAGATTTTAATTCTTTTGAAAGTTGAGAAGGAAAAAAAAAATGTATGACATATGCTGCTCTTCGGATAGCTTTCAAATATATCAGTCTTAATTCATCTTAACATATCCATTCCATGGTACTGATCAGACATTTTTCCATTTTTGAATTCGGACTATAATATTAGTGAATGTCTAACTGCTGAGTTAGGAAAGAAAAGGAATTAGGTTTCAAAATTCCACATCTTTTTTTTAATACTCAGCTAAAATGACCTTTATGTATAGTTTCTCATATTATCTCAGTATAGATGACATAACCAAAAACTGCAGTTTTTGCTTTACTGCAGTGCTGCAAATAACAGGGATTGCCATAACATCATAACCTGTTGTTCCTTAAGTCCTAGTTAACAGGGTACATGGAGCAGGAGAACGGAGATCTGTATTGGAACACATGGTCCTTTAGACCAACAAGAACAGGATTCGGGGAATGTTCACTACCACTACTAAACCCCTTGGCTTCAACCAGTGAAGTTTTCTACATGATCAGATCTCAAGATTTAATTAAGTTGGACTATCAGATGGTTCTGTTCCAAATGTAATATAATAGTATGACAGTACACAGTAAGACCATATAATAAAATGTATGTTACATGTTCGGTGTCATGCAAGTATAGGTTTCTCTAAGTATGTACAAATGTCAAAGTCTATACAGTGCAGGCGAATTATTATATGATGATTAGATTCCTACATCCATCTTCCTCTATAACGCATCTATTCTTACAGCTATTTATATTCACATCATTGTCAAATGCTTACGTTTCCAACGATTAATCAAACAAAATACGCAGTTTCCAGTATCTGAGAATGCTCATACCAGATATGTTTTACTGATCCTTGTTGACAAAATTAAATGATGTTGATTTGGTGTTCTGATAGTACTGTCCTAGGTTTAGGCACTAGCGTAACATCCCCTTTTGCAGGAAATGTTTTAATTCAATTAAAAATAGCAGCGGTGTCTTCTGGCTTAGGCTGACTAGACCTCGGGTGGCAGGTCCAGGGTGCAGTAATACCCCAACACAAAGCTGGACTGCTGCCCCCTGGTGTACCACTGCTCAACTGGCCCATTTACAATATGAAGGCTGACACAGCTTCTCTATACTGCTGTAAAAGTAACTGCTGGCCTTTAAATGTCCCACGCACTGTTATGCATAGTAGATAGGATCAGGCCCGGACTTGCCATCGGGCAAACCGGGCGTTTGCCCGGTGGGCCGGGCCGGATTGACTTAGGGGCTGATGGAGCTGCAGCTCCAGGCCCCTACCTTAAAATAGGCCTAGTCAGGACCGTACTGACTGGGCCTATGCGGCCTCTATGGCCGCATTAACGCAGGGCATAAGGGGCACCTGCCCCTTAAGCCCGCCGCAACTGCGACCGGGTCCGCCACTCTTAGGGGTCGGGAAGCCCCCACCAGGGCCGGCCTTACGGGTGTGCGGCCGCACAGGGTTTAAATTAAAACATCGGGGTTTTTTTTTATTTTTTACTTTATTTAACATCCTCCATGTTAAATAAAGTTTTTGTTAACTTTATTTAACATGGAGGATGTTAAATAAAGTTAAAAAACCCCCCCGATGTTTTAATGTAAGCCCTGTGCCGCCGCAGACCCCTTAGGCCGGCCCTGGTGGGGGCTTCCCGGCCCCTTAGAGTGGCGGACGTGGTCGCAGTTGCGGCGGGCTTAAGGGGCAGGTGCCTCTTATGCCCTGCGTTAATGCGGCCGTAGAGGCCGCATAGGCCCAGTTAGTCCGGTCCTGCCGCGGGCCCGGCCGCAGTTGCTGCTTGCTCCGGCAACAAGGTAAGTAGGGTGAGGGAGGGGGGTGCAGTGAGAAGGGGCAGAGGGGGGTTAGATAGTGAGAAATGGGGAGAGGGGATAGATAGTGAGAGGGGGTACATAGTGAAAAGGGGTGCATAGTGAAAAGGGGGAACATAGTGAGAAGGGGCAGATAAGATGGGGAAAGGGGGTAGTGTGAATGCGTATGAGAATGAATGAATGAATAAATGTGTGGATGAATTGTGTGAATGCGTATGACAATTAATGAATTCATGTGTGGATGAATTGTTTGAATGATTTGTGAGACTGCATTAATGAATGTGTTAATGATTTGTGTGAATGAGTAAATGCAAAGATGGTACATGAAGGGTGGGCTTTAACAATAAAAAAATAAATAAATATGGGCTGCTCGGGCCTAAATGGCCGGGCCTATTTTTTGTCCCAGTCCGGGCCTGGATAGGATAATTAGTAGTTGCTGTTTTCTAGAATGCTGGAAGCCTTCTACAGATAAACTACTATCCGTCTTTCAGGCAGGCAGAGTGAGGTTGGTAGGAACATTCTAATGTTGTAGTTAAATTATTAATCGAATGTTCCAAAAAGTCATTCCAGTCTGCCTAATTTTTAACCTCCGTTTCTTACACTTCTCTGTTTCACTGATTTCTCTTTAGATTTGTTGCCCTTGTTTTTAAATATTTTCATTAAACGTTAAGTTTTAAGTTGCTGTTATTGTGTTCAGTACATTTATTGGTTATGGTTTAGGATTTAGATTCTTACTACTAAGAACCGGGTAGTGTGGCATCTTTCACACACACTAACATACCGTATTTGCTCAATTATAAGATGACCCTGATTATAAGATGACCCCCCAAAATCTGAATATTAATTTAGGGGAAAAAATATTTTGTTTTTATTTCTTTTTTTTAACCTGCCCCCCCAGTTATGCACATCTGCCCCCAGGCTTGCCACTCTGCCCCAGAAATGCCTTATACCCCCTATATGCCACTGTGCCCCATGATATGCCTTTTAACCCTCTAAATGCCACTGTGCCCCATGATACGCCTTTTAACCCTCTATATCCCACTGTGCCCCATGATATGCCATTTGACCCCCTATGTGCCACTCTGCCTCCAGAATTCCCTTATACCCCTATATGCCACTCTGGCATTTAGGGGGTTAAAAAGCATATTTTGGGGCAGAGTGGCATATAGGGAGGGATAAGGCATTTCTGGAGGCAGAGTGGCGTACAGAGGGTTAAAAGGCATTTCTGGAGACAGAGTGGCATTAAGGGGGTTAAAAGGCATTTCACAGAGCACTCTGCCTCCAGAAATGCCTTATGCCCCCCATTTAACACTCCCTCCTCCAAACTTACCGGTGCTTCAGAGTCCCCAGTGCTTAGTCCGGGCAGCGTGTAGAGCTCTACGCGATTCGCATACACAACTTCCGCTCTACGCGAATCGCGTAGAGATCTACACGCTGCCCGGACTAAGCACCGGGGACTCAGAAGCACCGGTAAGTTGGGGGGAGTCATAACACAGGAGGATCCAGGTCCCCTGCATCGCTGCGGGGGATCTGGATCTTAGTCTCATATTCAGACCTATTTGAGACGAGGGGTATTTTTCAGAGCATTTGCTCTGGAAAAAACCTTGTCTTATAATCGAGCAAATACGGTACTTACACACAGTAACATATTTAGACACACAGACAGTAACGTATAAACACTAACTCACATGCATAGTAATATGCTTAATAAATAGAAAAAGGGAAATATTTATATTTGAATAAAATGTGCAGCAAAATCACTTTTTCTGATAAAAAATCAGCGAAAAAAGTGTTGCGCATCAATGAATTTGTTGTCATAACTTATCTTCCTTTATATCTGTGTTGTAATTGCAGAGAAATTATTAAGGCATATTAAAAAAAATAAAAACATATACAATACAAATGTGTGGCTCTGTATGATTTCAATAAATAGATATCCTCCATATTCCAATCAGAATTCCACGTACATTCTCCAGAGTCTTAAAAAACAGGCTCTGGTTTATGCAGCATATGTTTTGTAAATCCCAAACTGTAATGGTATCCCTTGTGGTTCAGGAACACTAATATAAAGAAAGTATGGAGGTGAGATATAGCGCAAAACAGTAAAAAGTATACTTTATTTGGCTCCTATATGTGCCAGTTACTTTAAACACATGATAATACATTTTCATAAAATAAACATTGTTAGTCCCTGCCTCAGCCACAAGGAAGAAATGTTTTCAGTCCTTCTGGAGATCCCCTCTTACAGCTTTGAAACTTCTACAGTGGATACGCCAAACTGCTTCCTCAAGTGCACCCACAGTCACATACTAACACACTTAGACACACTAACATACTTACATTCACGTTAACATACTTAAAAATACACACTAACATAGTTAACCCACAGTAACATTCACACACTAATGTACCTATACACACTAAAGCACATAATTAAACACACACTAACATACATAATTAAACACACACTAACATACATAATTAAACACACATGACAAACCCCCAAGGAGCTGTTCCCTTGCAGTCCTTACACACTCCTCCACATGGGGTGCAAATACATAAGGGGAAAAACAAAACAAAGATAGTGTAATATACCGTATTTGCTCGATTATAAGACGAGGTTTTTTTCAGAGCAAATGCTCTGAAAAATACCCCTCGTCTTCTAATCGGGGTCGTCTTCTAATCAGACCTCAAATAGAGTCTGATTAGGAGACTAAGATCCAGATCCCCCGCACCGCTGCAGGGGACCTGGATCCTCCTGTCTCACCCCCCCCCCCATCATACACACACTTACCGGTGCTTCCTGCTGTATTGCCGGGGCAGCGGGTTGACGTCTACGCGATCCGCGTAGACAACGTCCGCTGCAGCCGGAAGGAGGTGTGGCTAGCAGCGGGGGTTGTCTGCGTCCGTCGCGCAAACCTTCCCCGACTGTCAGAGATCAGAGTTCCCCGCACCGGTGCGGGGAACTCTGATCTCTGACAGCCGGGGAAAGTATACGCGACGGACGGATACAAACCCCCGCTGCCAACTCCACCTCCTTCCGGCTGCAGCAGAAGGCGACGTCAACCCGCTGCCCCGGCTGGAAGCACCGGTAAGAGAGGGCTGAGAGGGGAGGGGAGGGGAGAGTGTGTGTGTGTGTGTGTGTGTTAAATGGGGGCATAGGGCATTTCTGGAGTGGCGTTAAGGGGGCATTTAATAGAGCACTCTGCCTCCTGAAATGCCTTATACACCTATATGCCACTCTGCCCCATAATATGCATTTTAACCCCCTAAATGCCAGAGTGGCATATAGGGGTATAAGGCATTTCTGGAGGCAGAGTGGCACATAGGGGGTCAAAAGGCATACCATGGGGCACAGTGGCATATAGAGGGTTAAAAGGCATATCATGGGCCACAGTGCCATATTGGAGTGGCAAGCCTGGGGGCAGATGTGCGTAACTGGGGGACAGGTTGGAAAATACAAGAAATAAAAACAAAAAAAATATTTTTCTCAATCATAGCTTTTATTAAAAAAAATAGTTTACATGAATTAACATTTACTGGTAAAACTTTTTTCCTTTAGGGTCGTCTTATATTCAGGCTTTTTCTTTTTTTCCTAAGTTAATATTCAGATTTTGGGGGGTCGTCTTATAATCAGGGTCGTCTTATAATCGAGCAAATACGGTAGTATGGAGCAATATGTGGTGTATATAGAATGAATTCCACTCACAAATGTGGATGATAATCAGGCCTTTTAGTGGATATTAATATCAGCATACACACAGGTGACAGAGTCAATCAATCATAAGTAGAAAATCCTCTTTATTATCTAAAATATAAATGAAACCAATGGCGCAGTATCCACAAAAAGTGCCTTTTGTATGTAAGTGTATTGCATTTACATACAAAAGGCACAACATGTGCAAAAACAAGCCCGAAATCTACAGAGAGTCCCTCTGCTGCAAATGGTGACGTCCTGGTCCAACCAGCGAAGTCTCGATATGGAGAAGAGTTTCTACGTGTAAAAGGGGCCAAAAACTCAACTTAAAGCCAGCTTCTTCAGGAGACACTAATATACTTAATTAAACACACATCACAAACCCCCAAGGAGCCCGTTCCCTTGCAGTCCTCACACACTGCCTATGGGAAATTGCATCATATGCTGACATATCAGACTCTGCATGCTGAGACTAAGGGAATGCGGCCCTCCAGCCCAGCGGTATACCTTGGTGGGGTTTTGAGGAGCTGTGGTGGTGTTGAAGGCCCTCGGGACAGTCATGCAACCCTTACTTAGATGCATGAATGAACAATTTAATCCAGGGGTAAATAAAAAAATTGGTAAAGAGTTATGGTGTGAAACCATTAGGTGTCTAGGAGTTACATGATTATGTACTTTGTACAAGACTAGAGCACTTGGGAAATGATGACCAATTTTTAGAAACCCCAACAGCCCAGGATTTTAATGGTTGACTTACTGTGCAAACCATTTTATATGACAGTGCAGTCTAGCAATCAGACTGGTGAGGTACCATTAAAACACAATGGTGTCTAACAATGTGGTATATGTAATTTAAGGTGAGATGAAACGATTTGGATTATAAAGATCACATGTCACATTTCACTGAAAAGAATGGCTAAGGCTAGGTTTCCACTTGGGTATTTTTTGCAAAAAGCCCATAATAACGCTAATTAAGCCACACTGCGTTTTTTTGTGAAAAAAGGCTGCGGCCAGATGTAAACTGTTCTTCAATGGGAAATTGTACAATGCCATATCCACTTGGCGTTTTTCTGCTTGGCGTTTTTTCAGTCCTCTTTGGCGTTTTACTGCTTTTTTGGGCTCTGTGGCAGTTTTTCAAAATCGCAGCATGTTGACACTCTGGCGTTTTTTGCAAGAAAATCTTGGCGTTTTTCTCCAATAGAAGTCTATGGGAGAGAAAAAAACGCCATGAAAAACCCATGTGGGTTTTGCCTTGGCGTTTTTTATGGCTTTTTTTCCCCACAGTTACAAAAAAGGGGCAGGACCCAGGAAGAGGAAGAGCTGCCATTTTCCCAGTACTGTGGTAAAAATTGTATCTGCTTGTACACCGTGTGCTGTGTCTGTAATTTATTAGCAGCATGGCACCCAGAATTGTCTTTGATGTGTCCAAACTTATTCAACTAGTGAGTATCCCTTGCAATTTGCACCATCATTTGGGGCCAATCTTCCTAGAGGAGCAGACATTCGGAATAAAGCATGCCTTACAAACCACAGAAAAGAGACAAAAGGGTCCGCCGGGGCGTGTTTACATAGAACTCTACCAAGGAAATGACATCAGGAGGGGGCAGATACTTGCCATTTATCCTAATCCCTTTTAGCTGGGTGAAAATTCTAGCTTGTAAAGGCTGGCAAAACTGCCTAAGGTCAAAAAAGCAATTTCCACAGAAAGGCTAAAACACCAGAAAAAACACCAGAAAAAAAACGCCAAAACGCAGGTAAATGCAGTGGCAGTTTTCCTGGCGTTTTTCATCAAGAAAATAATGCAGGAAAAATACCGAAGTGGAAACCTAGCCTAAATGAGTCATTCATAATGTATAGTCAAACCTGTTACATTACATTCCTGAAGTCTCTTTGCATTTCCCACGCATAAATGCAAAGCAAGTTCAGTCCCTCTAGGCCCTTCATAATTGGTACATCAGTGGGGTGCAGTCTTGCAACTCTCCACAACTAATGGATTAGTGTATAAGCAATAGTGCCATTTTGACACTCTATACTACTCCAATAAGCTGCTGTCAGACTTCCTTATGTCAGGAGGAAAAACACAGGTGAGTTTATGAGTAAGCGCTAAGTTTAGCGTGAAATGTGTTTAGGAATTAGTCCGTCTGGATTTCCTGGCACTTTATTTAATAGATATATTTGATATTCCTTACAGTTGGAGAGCGGGATGTGTTTTTTTCCTCATATTGTTCCAGGTCATGACCTTTGGAGAGGCACCATGGGTCCCAGACACCCGTCCCTGTGTGTTTGTTCATGCTGGTGCTCCTGGCTGAGGGACTGGGAAGGTGAGGAGTATGGTGGTGAGCAGCCACATTTGCTCTGCAGGAGATGTGTTTGGTGACAAACATCTCCTTACACATGATATACTACCAATCAGCTCCAGTGATGGCCAGGGGTCTAATTAAATGCCTATGTGCATGTATGTAAAGTGTTCCCATTGATTTCAGTGGGATCACTTTCTTGCCATTGATTGGCTGCTTCAACATTGCGAAACATTGGACTACAAGGGACGCAGGCTCTCCCTTGGGTAAATTATATTATTATTATTTATAAAGCACTTTCAGATGCACCCCATGTTTGGGGGGAGTGTCCCTTTAACACATGGATCTATAAATTAGCACATCAATATTACACTAAGTTATGCATTACATACTATCAAAATTAAATGGATATATTTTTAGCCATTAGAAAATCTTAATGGACAATAAACTGTCAGGATTCTTTCACCTGAGGTTTGGCTCAAAGCCCAGATGTCCGTGAGAGATTAGTCTTAATTGACTGAGGATTTCAACCGATCCTTAGGTTAAAAGCTTTCTTTTTGAAATTGGGAATGGAAATTAAATTTGCTTGAATGATTAAAGAATCTGTTGGAATTACTGTTTAAAAATTACTTTGTGTAACATATTTGATGTTACATATCCTTATTAAAACTGTGCAAGAAAAGTGTATCATATCTTGTGCTGCAAACCATATATTTATAATTAAATACCTAAGCAAATGACAGATGTCTATTCTGTTGGAAGTTGCTTATTAATTTGATTTATGTTAATAGAAATAGACAATTGTCCTCTTTCATCCACCTTAGATATGGTCTCATTCATGACATTCCTCAAACACACGAGGAACGTTATTAGAACTTCATTCATTAAGACCAGCAATCAGGAAAGGAGATCATTCCATATAACCCAGGCTAAAGATCTTATTAATATGCCTTAAAAAACAATTATCTTATTATATTAATATATATTATGTAGTCTGCCAGTGATATAAATATGAGACATGGAATCCTGTGTCTAACAGATTTTGGGGGGCTGCAGCCATCGCTTGTGCTCTCCTATTTGCATTTACCTAGTTGAGAGGCTGGTGATCACTAAATTTTGGAACAGAGAGATCCTTGCTGAAATTCCATGTTAATAATTAAAAGCCCTGATATTTTAATTAAGTGTCCTAGGTAGAAAGACAAATGCGTTAGTGCGCATGATAGCTGCGTGGTCTCTTTAAAATTTGGTGGTGTCTCCCTTGAAAATCCATAGGGGGATTCTGCATATGGAAATGCATTTGCCCCTTCCCTAGCTATTCTATATATATATTTGTGGCATACCGTAGTTATACATAAGAAAAGGACTATACTCAGTTGGATTCCCTACAGGTTTATTACATAACTCTACATATCTGTTCTGTAATGAAGCAACATTAATTACTCTATGTGTTTCATTTCCCCAGGGTTGAGCATGAGGAGACAGGGTCACCATTTCTGCTCCATTTCACCCTTTTTCCGAGCATCCAGACATGGCAGGCATCCTGTGGTAGTGTCTTTGGTTATGACTGCAACTCATCTGTCTCTAGTTAGTAGATGTTTAAACTACGCATCTGAGTTTGCGTTTATTTACTCCAGAAGCAAAATTCTAGCTGTGTTTGTCTAAGAAGCCCCAACGTAGAATCCATATGGCAAAAACTTGTGCATGTTTGCTACATATGTGTGTTAATCTTATGGTCTGTAATGAACTTTAACTGTCTGGGAAATGAAATACATTGACAGCTACACTTTAAGCAGACAACACTAGATTTGTGACCACTATTGAAGTTAGACTTCCACCATCCACTGTGTAATATTTACCCTATAACGGCCAAAACAGAAGAACATCCTTAGCTTTTAGAGTGATTTCCAAAACCAGGCAAGTTAATGAATATGTTTTGGCTTTTTTTCCCATTGGCTCTAGCTGTGTACAATTTATATATACAAATAAAACTGTAATTTAAAAAAAATCCAATTTTTAAAAATTGCATTAAAAAAATATATGTCTTACATTTATGAATATGCTTTCAAAGACAGCCTTACTTGTGCGTGGGCACACTTATTGAGAAAGAGGGACATTACAGCTAAACAGGGACAGTTTATGCTTCGGTCCTATAGTGTAAAATAGCTCTGTTCTTGAAGGGGTTAATTAGCATATTCAGCTTCTGTGTTAGGATGGTAACAACCTATCAGTACCTGCTTTTGCATCACATGACAAACATTCCCTATAAAAATAGGGATGAGGTAACATTTCAGGGAAGGGTTTGAGGATTCAACAATACATGGTATGGTGTGTCTAATGCTGCATTTAGTTATAAAAAGTGATGAAGGATCACTTCCTCAATCTTCTAAACATAGACTTGATTAAAACATTTTTAGGGTATTCACAGAGCAGAATAGATTAACTTGTACACCTCTCTGATTTAAAGGGTTAAAGTGCCCTGTTGGAATTATCTGAACCATTAAACCCAAATGGCTAGAAATTATCTGAACCAAAACAAGTCACTAAAGATCTAACATGTCAACCGCATCCAATCTATCATGTTGATTTGCACTTGACTTTGAAAACAGTAAATCAATACTAGCTTGGTGACAATGGTATTGTTTCAGGAATTACTAGCGCAATCATATTGACTGATTTATGTCACAACGCAATGTACTGTTGTGTTTTCGCCATAAAATATTGTGAATTACACGACAATGCTGTTGTTGCTTTGAGTTATGCACCTCTTGTTGGCATTTTTATACTGTTAATCTAACAGCAAGAGCCTAATTCATGTAATGATATGAGAAGTTGTTAATTCATGCAAAATCTCCTGGTACTGATCAGACTCTATCACTGTGCCATACAGCAGAGTGTAAATACTAATTATGAGGGCATTATTTTTTCATGATGTCACCTTTTATATTTCAGAAACCAGGAGCAGGCTGCACATGTTCACTAGTATGGTAGGGCCTCTCCATTGTTGCAGAATTGTGTATTTTTTAACACTTTTGTAAATTGTCTTGTTTTCCCTGGCGAAGCTGATGTTGTTAACTCGGCAGCATGCATGTTGGGTCTAGTTTGCCATAGTGTGTGGATATTATATGCATTTTACCACTATTCCACACTTTATGGTCATTGTCCAGAATGGTGGCAGTGAACCAGAGTTTAGACAGATATACTGGGTCAACAGGCACCATACTTCTGTACCCTTACTGGTTTACCTAGTTGCCTATTTTTTATATTTTATATTCCCCCTCATATTAAAATGTGATTACATTTTCAGATTTTGATATAGACAATAAAAATTATGTTTTAAGGACTTGATACTTTGTTTCCAGTTTTCATCACTATTATAAATTGCCCAGTTTATTTTGCTTTACAGCTCTATTGCTTTCTCAGAACTAAATTATAAAACTTAGACAATGTATTCTATAAACCAAACATCTTAAGTGATTTAATTGTTTCCCTGTAGCAGTCAGAGGTTGGTGAGCCGGGATGGGTTCAAGCTCAATGCTTAGCTTGGCAAGACTTGTAAGGAGCTGAGCTGAAAGGTGTGAGCAGCTAAATTAACTATTCCCCTTAGGCCATTTGGTTTTTAGGTTTGCCCAGTGAAACTCAGATGATCAGATCACCCTTCCAACTACTCTGCACCAAATAATATATACATATAAGTTGTGTTTAACTGCATCTTCTATGATTCTTAGCTGCTTTGTGCCCAAGATAATCCTAAAGCATAGATATCATATTCATTGTTGGACAGGCTCTAGACAGTAAGAAGGAGAATATCAAGGTTAAAACATTATAGTCAAAAGCCATTAAAAGAAACAAAAGTGTGCTGGTGACCTGTACAAATTAGGCCGACATAGGTGATTGAATGAAAAATACTTCGGAGAGCATTTAACGTTCAAAGAGAAGCATGGAGCACACTTCTGCCTTATGCCACTTGCACATCAAATTACTATTCCTGAGGGAATCTTTGTGGTTAACTTAAGAATGTTTGGTTCATGTCTTTTAAAGGGTAGTCTGGATTTAATCACGAAAGGTGGTACAGGATGTCTTTTACACGTATAAGTTTCATTTTAGCTTATTTTAAACGTCCTGTATTTAAATCTATTTTAACATTTAACTTATAGTGAAAATATTTATTGAAGGTCTCAGAGGACAAATTTAACAGATATATGTACTTTAATACATAGAATCCCAGTAATAAGTGGATAATTGCTCTCTTTTTTTGTAAATGTGTGCAAATAACATTTAATCTTCGACAGGGCCGGACTGGCCCACCGGGATACCGGGAAATTTCCCGGTGGGCCGGAAGGTCCGTGGGCTGGGCGGCCGGCAGACTTACCATGAAGACAGCCGCTGAGCGGCTGCAAATGGCAATGAACGCCTCCCTCGGTGCCAGGGGCGGGCTGGGCAGGGGGGCAATTGCCCCCCAGGCTTCCCGAAATCTAACCAAAGCGGCCGCTGGGTGCTGATGCGGCCGGCCGGCATCAGCACCCAGCAGCCGTGTGCGATGGCCGTCTAGTGATGGGAGCAGTGTGAGGGGTGAAAGCTCCGCCCCCTCGCACTGACCTTTCACCCCTCACGCTGCTCCCATCACTATGCGGCCATCAGATTGCTGGGAATGTAATCTGAACGGCCGGTGCGTGCTGATGCCGCCGGCCGGCTCTGCTTTAATACTTTTTTTTTACTTTATATGGCAAGCCGATCCAGCTTACCATATAAATTAAAAAAAAAGTGTTAAAGTAGCTCCGGCCGGCGGCATCAGCACGCACCGGCCGGTTAGATTACATTCCCAGCAGTCTGATGGCTGCATAGTGATGGGAGCAGCGTGAGGTGGAAGCTCCGCCCCCTCGCACTCAGACTGCTGCAGCACCGGATGTCAGGTCAGTGACATCCTGTCAGCATAGAGGAGAACAGTGTGCAGCTACCAGGAAGTCAAGACAAGTAGAAGGTGAGTAAAATAATGTATTTTTTGTACTGTATAATGTTTTTTGTATTTGTTAAAAACAAAAAAAATCGGCATGTGTGTGTATGTAAGTGTGTCCCCCTATATGCCACTCTGCCTCCAGAAATGCCTTATACCCCCCTATATGCCACTCTGTCCCATGATATGCCTTTTAACCCCCTATATGCCAGAGTTGCATATAGGGGTATAAGGCATTTCTGGATGCAGAGTGACATATAGGGGGTCAAAAGGCATATCTGGAGGCAGAGTGGGATAAAGGGGGTTAAAAGGTATATCATGGGGCAGAGGAGCATATAGGAGGGTATAAAGCATATCGGGGAGGCAGAGTGGCATATAGGGGGCATAAGGCTTTTCTGGAGGCAGAGTGCCCCATGATATGCATTTTAACCCCCTTCATGCCACTCTGCCTCCAGAAAGGCCTTATACCCCCTATATGCCACTCTGTCCCATGATATGCCTTTTAACCCCCTATATGGCAGAGTGGCATATATTATTTTTTATTTAATATGGCAAGCTGGATCGGCTTGCCATATAAAGTAAACAAAAATGTCCCATGATATGCCTTTTAACCTCCTATATGGCAGAGTGGCATATAGGGGGTTAGAAGGCATATTATGGGACAGAGTGGCATATAGGAGGGTTGAGGCATATCAGGGAGGCAGAGTGGCATATAGGGGGGTATAAGGCTTTTCTGGAGGCAGAGTGCCCCATGATATGCCTTTTAACCCCCTTTATGCAACTCTGCCTCCAGAAATGCCTTATACCCCCCTATATGCCACTCTGTCCCATGATATGCCTTTTAACCCCCTATATGCCAGAGTGGCATATAGGGGGTTAGAAGGCATATCATGGGACAGAGTGGCATATAGGGGTATAAGGCATTTCTGGATGCAGAGTGAGGGTATAAAGAGAGGGTATAAAGCATATCAGGGAGGCAGAGTGGCATATAGTGGGGCATAAGGCTTTTCTGGAGGCAGAGTGCCCCATGATATGCCTTTTAACCCCCTATATGGCAGAGTGGCATATAGGGGGTTAGAAGGCATATCATGGGACAGAGTGGCATATAGGGGGTATAAGGCATTTCTGGAGGCAGAGTGGCATATAGGGGGTTAGAAGGCATATCAGGGGGGCAAAGTGGCAAGCCTGGGGGCAGAGGTGCATAACTCGGGGGTAGGTTGTCAAATGAAAGGAAATAAAAACCAAATATGTCTCAATCATAGCTTTTATTAAATATGGAAAAAAATAGTCTACATGAATTAATAAAGAAATAAAAGTTTCTTACCAGAATATCGTGAAGAATAATGTGATCAGTGTTTTGTTCCACTAAATAAAATGGAACTCTTTCATCTAACAATGTTCGCAGTAGTAAATGTTTTGATCCTATTATGTGTAATGTATTTAATTTATTAGGGCCTTTTAACACTTTTGCTTTCTGGCATTTTAATACAAATAATGAGATAAAAAGAATTGCACATAGTGTGACTCGGGTATGTATAAGGGGTGCGTGTGGGTATAAGAGCTTCACCGTGAGATAAACTATATGGGGCTGGTCTCCAAATTTTTCCAGGGCTGCTTTTCAGTCCCAGTCCGGCCCTGATCTTCGAATCAAACACTTCTGAACTGTCAGTCATACAGCAATTCGTATAACATGTGTATTTCATGTGGATTACAACACTTATGCACTTATTTCTGTGTGTGACTTAAAACTATATATAAAATAGCAGGCATATACAAATGTGCGTGGGTGGCAGGTAAAGCCTAGTGGCCCCATTGCCTCCTTGTGCCCACCCCTCCCCCAGTAATTTACATACACACTGTCACACATATTTACACACATACTTTTACACATACACACTCATGCTAACACACACACAACTCATACATACATACACACATACGCATTCATAGTCACGCAAAAACACTTACACATACACATCCATGTTAACACACGGACACACATACACATTCATGCTAATACACATACGCGTTCATAGTCACAAAAAAAACACTTACACATACACATTCATGCTCATACTCCTCACACGCATACACATTCATGATAACACACATACTTAGACATACACTCTCACTCCAACATACATACATTCCATAACCTCACACTCACACTCCCAGTTTTCTTACCGGCTGCTCACTATTGCACGAGCAACCTACCTTTTAGTGCAATTGCCTAACATCACTCTATGCAACATTTTCTTGGACAGGCATTTCAGAAGCATTAGTACACAGGAATTCTAATGTATCAAAATAGTCGTTTAGTGTAGAATGCACAACTTTGAGTTGTCATTAGTCTCTGCCTAGAGACTTTTTGCCTTTCACTAGTTATTGCCCTATTTACCTTCATTCATATACCGACACAGAAATTTGACTTTTGCCATCAGTAAGCTATCATACAGTCACCAACATACTAGGTTGACTAGGGCTATAAGCCTAGATGGCACATTGAGGTAAGCAGCAGTGCTCATCCTGCAAAAATGTTGTATAAATTGCAGTCCCCTAACTGGCCCATTTACACCATGGATGCATTACAAGGTGCCTTCAAGGCATGGAGTGCCAGGATATAACATTATATCCCAGTGCTCTGTAGTGACGATGGCAGCCCCAGGAGGGAAAGCTGGGGGTGTTGCCCTGGGACATGCTTAGGGTAACACCCCAGTTAAATACTTCACTGGATACAATGGTGTTTCAAATTAAAACACATAAGAAAATATATACAGAAGGAAGAATGCTCATTTACATTAGAGTGATAAATTAAATGTGGTCTTTAACCGCGGAGGTTTATGAGGTAACACACCTGGCTATATTAAAGTCATAGCTGTTTTACAGGATGTATCTTTTAAAGAGTCCCCAATTAAAAGGGGAATTCTAGTCACTTAAATCTTAAAAAATACATATTTTATGTTTATGTTAAAGTCCTATTAGCTCCACTTTGTGCAGAATGTGTGTAAATAAAAGTATAATCGTAAAAATAATATATAGTTGATAGGACATCAAACATTGCTACACTAGTGCCTAAAAAAATGAACTTCCTCTTTAAACTGTGAATATTTTTTGCAGAATATTTAAATATGGCATTTTCCAAAACACATTGCATTTTTTTCATTAAACCATTTTCATTTGTTTAAAGTGATCTGTAATGATTTGGTTCAGCTGTAGTTGTCCCGCAAAACATTGCCTGTGATAAAAGAATTGTTTTTATTGAAAAAAATTGATTATTTTTTCTCAAATAATATAATGCAAGTCAAACTTTCATAACTTTTGGCCCTTGAAAACAATATGAAATGTGAAAACTGTAGCTGGTATCTAAAGCCAAGAATATCTGGATGAATTTATGGGTACTGTTTTGGCTAGAAAAGAAAAAAAAATAATAACAATAATACATTTTATTCTTACAGCACAGCAGATTCTGTTATCCTATTACAATTAAATTAAATAATTTAAATATTCTGCGTGGCAGGGCTGTTTAAGGTAAACAATTATGGAAATGTCTGATGATTTAATATTTCAGGATAGTTAGACTAAATTACTTAAATTGCATCATTTTCATAATTGTTCTCATGAACAATATGTATTAATGCTAATATGTATTAATATGTATCTCCTTTTGCCCTTTTTTCTCCAAAAAACTTTTAAAAAACACAGATTTATTAATATAATGACTATAATGGGGCATCTTAAGACAAAATGCAGTCTGTCTGCATGATGTATCTTATTTTGGATATGAACCAGCCAGAGCAGGGCTCACAGCTTCCCCAGGCCTTAACTTGATCAGATACTCTTCCTCATGATGAGTCTCTATTTGCAGTCTCTAGAGGTTACCTGTCAAGAACCATGTATGCTAATGATCTTACCAGCTTCACCAGCTTACCTGGGCATTGCCCTCCTCCTTAAATACCTGCTCTGCCTCAGTCGAGGCCTTTGCATTGCATTGTATAGCTCCTGTTCCTTTCCTGCTCTGTGTTTGGTCTTGTGCTACTTTTAGCACTCTTTGTCCTACCTGTTCTGGCCCAGCTTGCTCTGGTCTCCTGATTTAGCTTGTTCCTGTGATCTTCTGGTTCTAACCCGGGTTGCCTGACCAGATCTTCTCTGCCCTATCTGAGTCTGAGGTGCCTGTCCTACTCCAGAGGTCTTCAGCCATGTTCCTGTCATGTGCCCTGCAAGAGTGCTCCAGTCATCTTCCGTGTGGGCTATCCAACTACAGCACCCGGTCCATGTGGGCTATCCAGGCAAAGCGTCCTGTGCGGAGACTTTCCAACCCATTTGTTTATATACAGCCTGTATCATATTTGTCCAGTCCTGCGTATACATCTGTTTAGCCAGCACACTCAAATATAGACTTTTTATAAGAATTCAGCCCTGTGTGTGGCTTTGTGCGTGTCTGTACTAACCAGTTTGTTGCCATGCATCATGGTGTACAGACAGACCCACAGGTATCCCCTGAAAACAGGCTTCTACCTGACCTTCTTACCTGCATCCTGACATACTGTCAGAAGGCTGCATGGTGTGGAAGAAGACTCCTACAAAGTCTATGCTGGCTAGGCATATAACCCCATAGTATAAATGGGGCCATTTAAGAGTGAAATTCAAGATTGGGTTAACACAAATGACAAGTCTCATAATTAGTCTTATACCCTTGTATGCTAATCTACTGTGCCGTTGCAAATCAGGCGAGGACCTGTGAGTTACATGTTCCCGTCTAATAGCTGAAACATTTAGTATAAAAAAAATACATAATATACAGTATAATTAAATAAAATAATTAAAATATTTTTGCCGTTTGAGTGCCAAGGGGAATAACAATATCCCCTTTTATGACTTTCACAGTCCATTTTTATGACACTGAAAGGGTGCATGCTTGGACGTAGTCATTACCTGCCAGGGGACAAAACATTGGGAACATAGGTACATTTTAAAACAAAAATAGCTTTACCGCCTCCATACTACAGGGTATAGATGGAGTCAGATGGATAGGCACATAATGGGGTCCACTCTGCCCTAAAGGATGGCGTAAAAGGCCTTTATTTCAAACCCTCATTCCATTGGGAGGTGGCAAGCCCTTGGGGTTCATGCCTTCTGTAGGGTAATTGTATGAAAGTGAATTCTTACATCCCTCTGAGCAGGGAATGGGATTGGGGGATATGTTGTAGCACCATAACCCGCCCAGGTTGAATGAATTACTTTGTGGTTGGGTAACAAGGAAATGATTAATGCCTCCTCTTTGGTTGATAGGGAGTCCTGGGAACTTGTGTTTCCTTTTTTAATGAACAGCACCAGTTCAGGTCGGAGGGGCCATTTCTAAAGTATTCTGAACCGGCACAGGTGATCGTGAACCCGTGGTGAAACTGAGGCTTGCCCGTGTGTGAGCAGCAGGACATAAAGCTGCAGGAGGGATGGGAGATTGTATGTATGAGTGTGAGCATGGATGTGTAATTGTGTGTGTGTGTGAGCATGGATGTCTAATTGTGTCTGTGGGAGCGTGGATGTCTAATTGTGTGTGTGAGCATGGATGTTTAATTGTGTGTGTGTGTGTGTGTGTAAGCATGGGTGTGTAATTATGTGTGTGAGCATGCATGTTTAATTGTGTGTGTGTGGGAGCATGGATGTCTAATTGTGTGTGGGGGAGGAGCATGGATGTCTAATTGTGTGTGTTTGGGAGTATGGATGTCTAATTGTGTGTGTGTGGGAGCATGGATGTCTAATTGTGTGTGAGCATGGATGTGTAATTATGTGTGTGTGAGCATGGATGTAGGGTGAGCTGGTGTGTGTTAGAATGAATGTGTACGTGTGTGTGTAAGTGAGTGTAATTTGTGTAAGTGTGTTGGAAGGGGGGGCAAGTGGCAAAGAAGGTACACACAAGGTTTTGGGGGGCAATGATGATACAGATCAGCTGTTAGGGGGCCCAGGGCAATTTTCGCACCAGGGCCCTGTGGTTTCTAGTCACGCGCCTGGATCTGATGTTGACTGACCACTAAGCAACAGAGGAGCCTCCGCGATTCCAGTGACGTGGGAGCAATTTGAACCAGTAACGTACCATCTGCACCAGTAGCCACCAAATGATGTACACGTGGCCACGTGTTACATTTTAATATTCATGCAAAGTGCAGCTACACACATCTAGCCAGTGGCTGCAGGACACTATTCGCCACTGGAGCATTTGCCCATTGTGCCAGTCCAGGTATGTCCACAACCATATAGATCAGGATTCTCTGGACTTTACTTAATTCTGGGTAATTTGCAGGAGGCCCAATATGTAATCATAACAATTACAACTTGGGACATGTGTCAACAGCACTTCTATAAGTAAGTACTTCTATAAATAAAGACCCCATTTGTTAAATAGGTATGCAATCTAATCAAGTAACATTGAATATTTTGTGAAATAAAATTGATTTAACTTAACAAGGCTTGAGTAATCTAATAACATTCTTAACATGTTCATCTCATTTAGAACCATTTATACTTTAATGTGACAATTATCAGACAATAGAAAAACCCAGCCAGTATGATTATGCTAATGCCTCTTGGATATATTTCTTCTTAAACAGTATAAAGTTCTTTGATATCACATCAGATTTTTTTCCTGATGATCAATGTTTAATTTCCCAAAATGTCTCATTACTAAAAGAAATTACATTTCTAAGGGAATTTTTAAAACAGTTTTTGCAAAGCTCGAAAGAGATTATACGAGACATTTGATGAAACCATGCAATATATAACTTAATAAAGTTACGTAATAGATTTGATAATATTATAATGTATAGTTCATTGTTTTACTAAGATACTTTACCATTCTAAACCATGTCAGCTATGGATGTTCCTTTGCTGTGTATGCAGTGGCATCTCCAGGTTTCATATTTAGGGGGGGCACATGGGGGGCCAGGGACCAAAGTAGGGGGGCCAATTATAAAACGGTACATATACACTATATATATATATATATATATATATATACACACACACACGTTAGACGTGCATTTTTAACTACATAATATGCACTTATCTCTTTGAAGTAAAGACTGTGATTAAAATATGATTTCAAAATAACAGCTAAAGTGACAGTTATTTTTCATTCTTTAATATTAGCCCCTGCTGACAATATATATAAATATTAGACCCTGCTGCAGATATATAGAAATATTACACCCTGCTTCTGATATATATTAATATTAACCCCTGCTGCGGATATATATTAATATTAGCCCCTGCTGCGGATACATACTTATATTATACCCTGCTGCCGATATACATAGAAATTATACCCTGCTGCCAACATATATTAATATTAGCCCCTACTGCCGATATATAGTATTAGTCCCTGCAGCCAATATATATAAATATTAGCCCCTGCAGCCAATATTTATTGATAATAGGCACTGCAGCCAATATATATTAATATTAGCCCCTGCTGCCGATATATATAAACATTAGTCCCAGCTTCCGATATATATTAATATTAGCCCCTGCAGCCAATATATTTGCCACACTGACTGCAGATCAGGGGAAGACAGTGAGAGTCAGTGCAGTGTTCCCTCCTTCTGACTGCACCGTGACATTGAGAGGTCCTCTCCCCTGTAATCATCCCCAGAGTCCCTTTGTCCCCTCATTCACTAAACCATAGCGCTCTTTTACTTACACCCTGTAGTTCAGGTATAGATCAAATAAACAACACATGGAAACAGCACATGCAACTGAATGAGATTAAAAAAAAACTTGTATTTGCAGGTATACATAAATAATGTATGGAAACATAGCATTGCAGGTATAAACCAACAGAACACACAAACCCAGCATTGCAGGTATATATCAACTGGAAATCACATGTACACTCAGCACTGAAGGTATAGATCAAATAATCAACACATGGAAACAGCACTCCAGGTATTGATCAACTGAATAAGACATACAAATCCTATATTTGCAGGTAAACATTAATAATGTATGGAAATATAGCCGATACAGATAAACAGAATGACACAAAACCCAGCTTTGCAGATATAAATCAATTGGAAATTACATATAAACTCTGCATTAAAGGTATAGATAAAACCCCCTAAATTACAGGCATAGATCACTGGTCACACACCCCAAAGCCAACGCTGGTGTCCACACTGCCCACATAGAACCTGACCAGCACCTAAGTTACACATTATGTCAACTTTGTCCCCAAACAGCTGAACGTACGCCGTTTTTGTCCCATAAAGACCTCTCCCTCCCAATCTATCCTATCTACCTCCTCTCCCTCCCAATCTATCCTATCTACCCCCTCTCCCTCCCTATCTACCACATCTGCCTCTCTATCTACCACATCTCCCTCCCAATCTATCCTATGTACCCCCCTCTCCCTCCCAATCTATCCTATGTACCCCCCTCTCCCTCCCAATCTATCCTATCTACCCCCTCTCCCTCCCAATCAATCCTAACTATCCCCTCTCCCTCCCAATGTATCCCATCCACCCCATCTCCCTCCCAATCTACCCCCTCTCCCTCCCAATCTATCCCATCTACCCCTTCTCACTTCCTATCTACCTCTTCTGACTCTCTAACCCCCTCCTAACTTTCTAACCCCCCCCTTTGAAGTTCACTTACCTTGGGCTTGTCCAGCGGTGAGATCGCGAGGTCTCTGTATCCCTGGTTCTGCCGGCTTCACTGCTGGGCGCCGGATATGACGACATATACCGGCGCTCGGCTTGAAATGCCGGCACTGCGAACCAGGAAGAGGCCTCGCGGTCGCGGAGAAGAGTGAGAGGCGCCGAACGGTTGCTGAGAACTTATTCCTCAGCAACCGCTCGGCGCCTCTCACTCTCTCCTCCGGGTCTATTAAAAAAAAAAAAAAAAAGACGGCGTTTCAATTGGGGGGGCACACCGGGGGGCACAGCATGATGTAGGGGGGGCCATGGCCCCCCCCCTGCCGACGCCACTGTGTGTATGTGCTTCGTTTGCACTGTATTGAAATTATCAGTTTTCAAAATGTGATTGCATTTCACAGACTTCTTTAGGCATAAGAATACATCTAAAAGGTTTGGTGATAAATAAAGGAACATACAGGTAGTGCATAGTTTGAAAAATCCGGCCCAGGAGGCAGGTAAAGCTAAGTGACCCTTTTTGCAATTCAGTCCCTATTTTGGCCCAAGGAATGGGGCCATCCAAAATAAATCCAAATAAATCTGCAGATGTATTTCCTTACATTACATTTATTTATAAAGCGCCAGCAGATTCTGCTGCGCTGTTACAGTCAGTAGAACAAAACACATACAAAAACACATACAATAACAAACTGGTACAAAAGGAGAAGAGTGCCCTGCTCTTGCGAGCTTACAATCTAGTCGGTGGTTAAGGGGGAACTGAGACAATAGGAGAGGACTGCTTGGATGGGGATGTGTTGATCTGGTTCCAATGGTGTTGTAGTCGATTTCTGCAGTGGTACCTGGTATGTCGTTTCCCTAACGTTTAACTCCAGTATAACTTTTACTTAGCCACTTATAAGGAGGCCACTGGGAGTAAGGCCACAGCAGCAGTGGCAACTCTAGAAACAGTATATAGGGATGGCACACAAGATACCACAGTCAAACTGGGGGGCATTAATAATTTCCACCATTAAATCATACCACTGAAAAAACATATATATATATTGCCAAAAGTAATGTGCTATGGAATGATACTTTTGTTATTGGACAATACAATACTTGATCATTCAACATGGGAAGCCTGAAGCCACAATTTAGTACGACTAATCCTTGAAATCCTTTAAACAACACAATACCTTAACTTTTGCACTAAATGATTTCAGGGCCTAATATTAGATCCTGCTGCTGATATATATATTAGGCCCTGCTGCCAATATATATTAATATTAGTCCCTGCTGCCGATATATATATATAAATATATATATATATAAATATTAGACCCTGCTGCCGATAGCAGGTATAGATCAACACATTAACACACAAACCCAGCATTGCATGTATAGATCAATTGCAATTCACTTGTGATCTCAGCACTGAAGGTATATATCAAATAAACAGAATCAGACATACAAATCCTGTATTTGCAGGTATACAATAATAATATATGAAACGTAGCATCGCAGGTATAGATCAAATAAATACATGGAAACAGCATTGCAGGTATTAATCAACTGAACAAGACGTACAAACCCTGTATTTGCAGGTATACATAAATACCTTATGGAAACATAGCATAGCAGATATGGATCTACAGAATAACACAGAAACCCAGCTTTGCAGGTACAGATCAATTGGAATTCACATAGCAACACAGCATTAAAGGTATATTTAAAACCCCCTAAATTACAGGCATAGATCACAGGTTGCACACCCCAAAGCAAGCCCTGGCGTCCACATTGCCCACATAGAACCTGGCCAGCACCCAGATAATACACATCTTTGTCCCATATACACCCGGGCTGTGCCATCTCGGTCCCCAAGGCTCAAACATCCTGCTAGTGCCATCTTTTCCCTTCCACAATTATACATCTATGATACACACAAACACATTAACTCATGCTCTCCCTCATTCAGACAATTCATCCATTTAAAGAAACTACGCCCCTTGGAGCTTCAAATAAGGGGCTACATGTATTTCTAGGACAAAAGTTGAGTGCACAAATAATGATGGAATATGTCGCTTTGGCTAGAAAATATGTTTTTTCTATCCATAGCGACATGTTCATTTGTGTCTAGCGCACTCCAGGTTTGTACTAGAAACACATACAGCCCCTCATTAGATGTGCCAAGGGGTGTAGTTCTTGCAAATGTGTACTTTTTGTGCCACAATTTAACTTCCTACATGAGCAGTAATGCCACGTCAAGGCTTCAACCCTAATTACTGATCATTCACATGCCTTTCATATCTCCATTCACTCGCAGAAGCACACACCATACTTTCCATACATTCACTCACAGAAGCACACACACCATTCTTTCCCCTTACAATCCCAAAGAAATGATGGTAAAGGGAGAAAAAAAATCACTTTTACAGGAAAAAAAGGTTTGCAGTAAAAATGCAAGGCGCTGCAGGGATGAGATGGTTACTCACGTGCCACACAGGCTAAATGGCTGATTTTAATAATATGTGCAGTTCATCAGGATTTCAAAAATTGCCTCCCTCTACCGTTGGCTAAATTTAACCCCATGATCAAAGGGATCATGGGATTAAAAATTAGTATCGGCCATTTTTAAAAAGGGAATGTGACTTTTTATAGCTATATGATCGCTGTGGTAACATTGGCTACCACAGTGATCATTTAGCTAGAATACTTAAACTTTTTTTTTTTTTTTAAGTTTAACTACTTTATGTTTAAATCATTTTTTTTACTTTTTTTTTTAACAATTTTTTTTAATTATTTTTTTACAAGCTATATATGGAAAGGTGAGATGATTAGCTTTCTAACGGTATATGTTGGGGGTCTGTAGCTGCTTAGATGCCTGAGATACTGGCATCTAAGCAGCATTCCCCCATATCGCTTTAACTGACAATTGTCAGTTATTAATAAAGTTGCGCGGTGACGTCATCGCGTCATTGCGCGTGCCGTCACCGGCCGGATCGGGTGGCCCCGGTGATGCCCTTCAGTGTGAGGGGCAGATCGCCGGGGTAGGTGGTGATGGGGGTCCACAGACCTCCATCAAGGTAAGATAGTGCTAGCGACGGCATGGTGCCGTCGTTAGCACCTGACTGGGACTGCTAGCTACGGCACCATGCCGTCGTTAGCAGTCAAGGGGACTGTACTGGGTGGCTCCAAATTCTGCGGGGGGGGGCAACAGGGGGGGCAAGTAATATCCTAGGGGGGGCAATTGCCCCCCTTGTCCCCCTGTAGCGACGCCACTGCACAGCAGCTACATTTCCAAGCAAGCTTGTTTCCAAGTGAGGCCTAGGAATTTATAGGGCTGCCTCACAAGTGGTCAGATAAGGTAACTGCATACAAGAGGCAGATGTTTCACACTTTGGCTAACAAATGCAATTAAGCTAGACTAGAGGGCACCAAATTTAACCCTTTGATAGCAGCAGGGTGTGGAGACAGGCAGGATAAAGACATACCAGGAGGAAACAGGGGTAACAGCAGAAGATGAGGGGTTCAAATAAAATATGGGATATTCATACCAGGTGGAAAACAGGGGTAACAACAAGAGATTAGGGGTTCTAATGAAATATGGGATATTCATACATAGCCACTTATAAGGAGGCCACTTGGGGAGAGGCCACAGCAGCTACATTGTCCATCCACAAGATAATGGGCAAGTCCTGGTCCTGGACTGAAGATGAGGACCTGACAGGATCATTTAACACTACAGGATAGACCATTAAAAGGCATGAGCTTTTTTCACCTCTTGCTCCCTATGAGTGCCAAGAGAATAGACTTTCAGAAAAGGGTGCTTGGATGGATCTCATCTCCCACCTGGAGGGTTAGGCATTATAGTTTTTAAATGGCTACCGGCTTTATTTTTGACTACTTTATCTCCTCACACCCCATGGGCAAGTATAAAGGGGAGTCCCCAAGAGCTTTTCATATTGGCATGGTATGGCGGTTAAAGGATGAGGAAAGAGGTGAGGGTGATCTCCTCTGATAATGAGGGACCCCAATCTCATCTTTTAACAGTTGATGATTTTTTTGTTCTTATGTTTTTTTATAGGTTTTTTTAGTAGTTTTTTAACTTGAATTGTGCAGGTTTTCATTCATGCACTCATCATGCCCACAAAATTTAACATTGCACGCACTCACAAATTTAGGGAAAAGGGTCCAATCATAGTGCTCTATGACTGAACCTTAAACTTAAGTGCTGCCCACCATGCAATGCCTTTTATATGTATAGAAATGTAGATATATTCTATATGTGCATTATAGATATCAATATTTTTTTGGCCACATCTGTGAAACAATATATTCTAGAAACAACATCCTGGCAGATATAAATTTTGTAATATAAGCCACTTTTCACTAAGCAATAATTTTCACATCTGCTAAGAACTATAGTTAGAACATTGTTGAACTTATTTTACTCCTGGAACATATGGATAGTTCTTAAAAAAAACAAAAACATCTGGAATACAAAAAAAAAAAACATCAACAATTCTGCTGGAACATTAGAAAAATATGAACCTGAAAATTATGTTTCTATATGCGTTTTCAAAAATAAAAAAAAAGTAAAAAAAAAATGAAACAATATGTTTATGGTCATAAAAAGCAAATAAATATTTTTTAATTCTTTAAATGATCTTTAATTTTAGTTTAGCTACTGGGTGCTCACTATTACTTAAAATGCGTTGATGCTTGTATGTACAGTACATTGTAATTTTTTTTGACTCCTTTAATATATTATGGATTGTAGTATAGGTTGTAATGTCAGTGTAACTATCTGCATTCTCAGCCTATGTTCAATGTTCCATGACAACTAGGTGAGACAGTAGAGGTTATCCGAACAGCTGCTTTGTAAGCCGAAAATTCCGGGCATTGAAAACCATCTGTCTATACATTCACAAATGTATATAAGGTCAATCTATCAGGCTGCGGCACTGCAGCTGCCAGTCCATCAGGCCGGCTTTCTTTCTAGACACTGAACAAAAAGAGCTATTTCTTCACTTTGTGTCACACAGAATGCCTGATTTGATTAAGTCCCCAACTCTCATTATGCTAGGTAGGGGTGTAGAATTTCAATGATAATCCATAATGCATGACCAGTTTCTCACCATGGCAACATAAATTCAAGGTTACCGGCTCAGACACATAATTGGGTGTGCACAGAGTGCTCGATGAGGGCTGTTAAAATTCTTGTCATAGAAAAGTAGCATCCATCATCCTGTCTGAAATTGCACCAAACTAATAATCAGAGGTTAAAAAAAAATATACAGCACCGGAGAAAAACATAGAAATAGAATTTTCAGAATTTCAATTGATTTCAAAAAGAAAATGATCAAGAGAAGAAAAAACTGCAATACAGTATTTTTTTAAGTGTTTTACTAATAAATAAAGGTTTATTTTTTATTTATTTTTTTGTTAAAAAGGGACGTTTTATTATTCTCCCCAAATCCTGTTCATTTTGTTATATGATGTTCTTAGGAGGGCTCGAGAGAAGCCATGACAGGTCAATATCTGTCTATCTCTAAACTTGCTTGTGCTGTCTCTAGAATGTTGTTTTATAACACTATCAAGAATACTCTTTGTAGCTATGTGAAAATATGAGATCGTACACTATGGATTGGATTCAAATGCCGGAGATAAATCTGTCACAGGTAAATGAAAAGCAATCCTCCCATAGACTGCAATAGCAAAAAATAAGACAAAAACAGTGGTATATGTTATCTCAGTTAATAAATCTGGCCTAATACCTCTCGTTATTATCACATTTTCCTGTGATCGTCTATGGGTGGCATTTTATGGATTACTATTTAAATGATTATGATACATTTATCTCTGTATTGAATCCAGGGACTCTGTTCGAGACCAATGGAATGACACCTATTATTTAAATACACAGAACAGTGACATCATACTAAGGTTTTCAATCCGTAATGAGTACGTTTTAATGAAAAAAATGATCAATAAAGTAAAATTAAGCTGTAAGCATAGTTCTATCAATGGCAAATTGATCATGATGATTACATTCTATAATTCGGTTTCAATTATTGCTCTCATTCTTCTACACATTAAAGGCTATATTTATCAAGGCAAAACTGGAGACATTATGATACAAACCAATGTGCCTTTTCATTACTCAGGTTTTGACCCATTATTTTTTCTAATTTGCCTTGATAATGAGGTTGTGTATCATTTTAGAAGGTGAAGCTATATCTGTAACTTTGCTCTTTTCATTCATTTTTTTTTGTACATAAATCGTCCAGGGTCACTCAAGTCCCATCAAGTATGAATCTTTAAAGATAGGAACCTAACATTATAATTCCAGGTAGAAAGGGTCCTGTAGACCTGACATTATGATTGGAGTACAATAGATATCCATACATTAGGGAAGGATGTAATAGCTCTATATAGAGTACATTTCAAATTGTTTGTGATACACGCAAGCACTCGCAGTTTAGTAAATAGACTCCAATGAGAATATATGAAATTCATTAATAGATAATAAAGTCTAAAATGCAATGAAAATAAATTACAAAATAATGACATTGTGTGGTTATGAAACCTCTGCCAATTTCCTCTAATTCCCTGCTAATTTGGTTGCTCACATTTTCAAATATGTATAACCTGCAACATTGATTAGTTCTACAGTGTACACTTTCACCCATGTTTAAGGTTTAACTTTGTACAGTCATATTACCCTCTTGGTTCTTTTTCATAGAATAACAAGCACCATCTGTGGCCAGGAGGCCATACATGAACACCAGCACTGTGGGGGGATTCAGAAGAAGGATTAACTTTTAAAGCCCACAGCGTAAACTCGGTATCGTAGATCAGAGCTGTCAAACTGGTAGCCATTGATCTCTCACTTCCATGACTCTCAGTGAAATCAGAGACTGACCGAGAAAGGTGGGAATTATTCTTCAACGATCATAGATGGAATATCATATAACAGATCTTATATAGGTGATAGCTAGATAGATAAAGCCATGGTTACATATTTACCGAACAACGTGAAATGCTAAAAAAAAAATGTCATTTTATTATACAAAATAACCCATTATATTTGAGACTTATTTATGCATTCCTATTGGTTAAAATATGTAAAAAAATGACCATTTATTCTTCCTCTTAAACTCATGATGATGGATTCTATTATTCCACAGCCAATATCAATACATATTCAATGACAAAATAATACAAATTGATATACATTGTTCTTTTGCTTCTTTAGTTTTTTTTCCCTTATCAAATCTAGTGTTGAATATAAACTTTAAATTAAACAAACCCTTTCCCTTCTTGTTTTGCATAAAAAGTCATTATTGTGAATGTTAATGACAGATTTTAGAAGCTTAGTACAGGGTGACAAATGATTCTAGTAAGTAACAAGTGCTGTGTCTGTTATGAATCATTACTTGTGAGCGATATTAAATATGTTAAATGTAATGAAAAAATGTGTATTAATAATACATATTGACATACTGTATGAGGCATAATCAAATTAACTGCAAAAAAGGAGTTAAAAATTAACATTAATTAACATATTTCAGCTTTATAATGATAATGGGCTTTGCAGGATACCTGCCATGAATGGTATTTAGCGCTGGGTTTAATCTTCCTGATAAGTGTGATTAGCATCTATAGTGCTCTCACACTTGTTAATAAATGTTTGTTCTTAATCATTTGTCTCCAAGGTGTCAAAATGCTGTACCGTACTGGCAGATTAAATACATGCCCAATTTTGTTGGAGAATTGACAAAACGCACAAAAAATCTAGAGACACGCATACAAAATAGCTAATATAAAGCAAACATAAAATATATACAATATAAAATGATGCGGTATAATTTAGCATTAATTCACATTAGCTCCATGGAAACAGATGGCACTCTTTACATTATACTACTACTACTACTGCTGCTACTACTACTAATAGTATAATTTAAATGTCAACACTATTCTTATCATTATTATTAGTGTTGACAATACAAGAATGTACTGAATTGTCACCATTTAAATGTTTCTCCTTAAAACACTTGAGTGTTGCTTTAGCAGTTTGCTTAGGGTTGTTGTCCTGCTAGAAGGTGAACCTCCGTCCCAGTTTCAAATCTCTGGAGGACTGAAACAGGTTTTCTTCGAGCCATCCATCTTCTCCACAACTTTGTCCCTGCCCTTTATGGGGGAGCTCCTTGGTCTTCATGGTGCCTCTTGTTTGATGGTGCTCCTTGCTCAGTGGTGTTGCAGACTCTGGGGCCTTTCAGAACAGGTATATATATATATATATATATATATATATATATATATATAATGTAAAAGGGTGAAGCCGTATTAGTCCAGTAGACACGATGTCAACTGGACTAATACGGCTTCTCTATTTTTATTAAAAATTATACTCTATTTTTTGACATCGTATATATATATATATATATATATATATATATATATATATATATATATATATACTGAGATCATGTGACACTATAAAAAGCATTTGGCCCTTCTAATCTTACCATTTTTCTTGATGTAAAGACTTGGACCTTAATCAGTCTCCAGTAAAGTAAAACTTCCTTACGTTACATCTAAACCTCTGACCCACTAGTTTTAGATTATAGCCTCCTGTTCTAACATTTCTTCTCCGTTGAAATAAACTTCCCTCATGTACTCTGTTAAATCCTTTTAAGCACTTAAATGTTTATATTACACCTTCCCTTTCACTTCTCTCCTTAAAGCTATACATATTGAAATCCCTTAGTCTGTCCTAATATTTCTTATCCTGCAAACCACTTACTATTTTGGTAGCTCTCCTCTGAACTCTCTCTTATATGTCAATATCCTTCTGGACATGGGGTCTTCAGAACTGCACACACAATACTCTAGGCGAAGTCTGACCACAAGTTACTGTTAAGTAGCGGAACAACCTCCTTTTTCCTGATACTAATGCCTCCAGCTATATAACACAGCACTTTGTTGCATTGCCTGCTTACCTTTAAGTCCTTAGAAATAAAATACTCCTGAGTTAATCTCTTCACTGACAGAATTGTGCCCTCACTGCTATACTCTGCTTTAGGATTTTTAGGTCCCAAGTGTATTATTTTATGTTTATCAGTGTTCAACTGCAGTTGCCACATTCTCAACCATTCTTCTAATTTACTTAAATTATTTGCTACTTGGCTTGCTCCACCAGAAATGTGTACAATGTTGAAGACCTTTGTATCAGCTGCAAAAAACCTTTAGAACTTTTGTAATCACTATTAATATATTAAAACATATGCGACCATCTTGTTTGTGGCATGAACGTAATCTATAAGTATATGAACCTGCATTCTGATCACTTGCGCATTGAGGGATATGGAGGTCTTCTTCTCCTCCATGGTGGCTGCAGCAATTACTGACGAAGATAGGCAACAAATTTTCCTTTTAACTCAGTTACACCCACCTTTGACTGTCCTGTTTTTCTATATAGTAACAGTTCAATTTATGGGAAAATTCTCCTTAACATTTAAATACCAAAATCCACTGTGTCCTACAAACATATTAATGAGATTTCAAGATTTCCCCCTGAAATTAAAGTTTTTGTCAATTCTTTGTCTTTGGTGTACTCTCTTCACTTTGATAACTATACACTCTCTGTCCTGATCCTAGGATTTATTCACAAAACATTTCAACTCAGCTAGTTCACTATGCATTATGAAAAGGCAACAGCACTTACTTTCTTTGACAAGAAGGGCTGTGTTGGACCCGCATAGGACATATGTCATGTGAGGAGCCCTTCCTTGTCTTAATTCCCAAGATCCAACATTCTGTCCCTTCTTTTTCATCAGTATATTAGATTTTATTTGCCAGATACATTGGAATTTCACTGGTTTAATATGTTCTTTTCTAGATAGCGGTGAATGAGTTAAAAACGTAAATGCTGTATCCAGATGCTAGGGATAATACATCCGTTTTTATATATAGAACAAATTGATATAAACCAGCATTTAGAAGTACACAAACTCTGTAGTACGCTGAACATTTTAATGAAAATCTGATTTCCAAATGTGCAGCTAAAACAAAGTACTATGAAAGTAATTCTCAGTAAGATTTGTTTTAATAGAGTACAAGTATATTGTTGATCAGATGGTGGATAATGCACTGTGATGCTGCATCATGTCAAGAGCTGAAAACAAAATATGATATGCTTGATGCAGTTGAGTTCAAGTACGAATGGAAACATTGTGACTATGCTCATGTGTAACACTTGAAATTCTATTTCGGGTCTATTTTTATCTGGTAAAGTTAAAAAAGTAGCAATGTTGTTAAAAGACTGTTCTACTTCCATTTAAAATAACCAGAAAAACAAAATTAGAAACTGGCTGAAGTAGAAAGTACACAAAAACATTCACATAAATAGTACCGACTGATTTGAGTGAAATGATTTGTAACTTATTTTCTTAAATTATGACTTCACATTTTTCTTAATTGCTACTAGATTAACTGAATAGGTCTCTTATTTACCCGTGAATGCGGCATAAGTTAACACACCACATTTTCTATTATTGTTAATATATTTTTCCAAACTCTAAAGATGAGTTACCAATGTATTTTATTAATTTGATAATAAACCTTTCATGGATCAAATCATGCAGAAATATTGTAATTTCTAACATTAACCATCTACAGAATACCAATACTTTAACATAAATGTCAGACTTTGATATAAATAAAAATAAAAACACTTACATGTTAAAAACACTGCAGTGTACCTTCCCTTCCGCAATTTGTAACTTTCGTCAGTTTGGGTTGGTTAGATCCCTTGGAAATCTCCTGCAAGCCATCGCTGGAGCTTGCTGGAAGTGAGTACTATGGGCTTATATATTGCTTAAAGGGAATGTGTATTTGATTGCATCTCTAGAGGTTGGCGTAATAAACTTCTGACAAATCCCTCTAGAAAAACACAATTAAGTAACACTCACCAATCATATGCATTAAATTGCATACAAGGGCTGGAATTTACCATTAGGGCTCAGTGTGGAAAGAGTTGATATTTTAAACTAGAGCCACTGGAGGGATTGACAGAATTTGCTCAGAATGGATTGGAGTGGAAAGGAGGGAGAGCCGTTAGTATGGCGTTGCAACAATCCAGATGGATATCATAAGAGAACTAGTCAGTCTTTTAGTGGTTTCTTCTGAGAGGAAAGCCCAAATACATGACATATTTTGTGTGAAAGATGTAGGATTTAGGGAACAGAGGTGAAGGATGGCCAGTAGCTCATTTGTATAGGTGCTAAGTTTCCTTTAATGTATGCTATCCAAGGAGGCATTTCTAGAGAGACAAGTTCATGAGGATGGGTAAGCAACAGGTAACTTTTGATTTGATGATAAGGATAGGATTAAAAATGTAGTTAGGGCTGTCCATATAGAGCTTGGAAAGGGTCAAGCAGAAAGCTAGGGGTAAGAATGTGGTAAAGCAGGTCAGGTAGGAGCCCAGTTACAGGGGATATCAGGGGCTCTGTCTGTACCCCAAGATGCATCATAACTGGTAGGTAGGTACAGACAGGCAAATAAAGACACAAGAAGCTGTATATATATATATATATATATATATATATATATATATATATATATATATATACAGATAAGTCTATATTGGAGTGTGCTGGCAGAACAGGAGAAACAGGAGTGATCAATAAGCGTGATAAAGGCAGATGCACCAAGGCAGGATACGGACTTCGGATAGGGGACCACGGAGCGGACTTGGTCCTCTGGCAGAGCACAAGGAACACCGTTGGAGCACGGCTAGAAGCCCACAGACGGGGCAGTGGACTCACAGCAGGGCACACGGCAGGGATCCCTCAGGCAGGACACACAGCCGGGTCAATACCAGGAGATCAAAGAAGCAAGAGGCAAATCGGAAGCCAAGAGCAAGGTCAGGACAAGCCAGGGCAGCAAAGGAGGCAAATGATAAGAGTTGTGGAGAAAACACAATAGAAATGGAGTAAGCCAACTCAAACTTGGATGAAAGCTGTCACTTTCCCTCTCAACTGAAAAATGATTGATCCAATAAAAGGCAACAATATGCAAAATTTGCATCTCTTATATACATGTTTGAAATTCTACAAAGCCGAACTTCCCCTTCAAAGTTGTCCTGCAGGATTTTTTGAGGTTGAACCAGGTTGAAAGTGAAGTGTTATTTTAGGATAGGGTTTCCTCTGGGCTGCTTATATGTAGAGTTCAAAGGAAATAATCGTGTGAAGTGGACATTTTAACATTCTTTTGTGAGTTGAAAAGGTTACTCTGAAAAATTAGCCCTTCTGTTGTGAAAAATGGTTCCCTGTAATGGAGACATTGGGCTGGATTGAATGCTGGAGATAAATGGATCGCATCGTAATTGAATGATTAGCCCACCTCACATATTGCAATGGAAAATGGCGTTAAAACATTGTGAGAATTGCCTTTCAAATATTTGTAATACGTGTATTGCCAGCATTGGCCCCTGCCCATTATGTTTATGTGAAAACATATTCATTTTAATTTGTAACTACATGTTTAAACTGAGAACTGTATTTTGTAATTTGCATACATTGATGTGAAACTTTTGTCAATCTGCTTCCATACTAGGTTTTTGAAATGTAGGTTCTGTATTTCATCCAACAAGTGTCTGTAAGGTGAAGAACAGGATACTGTAATGTATCATAAATTATTAATATCTTAATCCTGTAAGGATTTACATCCGATCAAACTCCCTAGGAAAAAATTCAAGCGGTCATATCTCTAGTCCCTTGGTGCAACTCCAAATTTTGGAGGTTTTATAGAGCTTTTCCAGACTTCATAAAGTAAGAGTTACTATTGAAGAAACTGTGTAAGAAATTTAGGAAATCAGTTTAATATTTTGCTATAGTTATGTATGTTATAGTTGAAAATCAATGCTTTATTCTTTAGGAAGGATGTCCCTTTACTCGAAGTGCAATAACATTACGTTTATTGATAGAGCGCCAGATGATTCTGTAGAGCTGTTATAACTGGTGAACAGTGAGAATTAACAATATATAATTTTAGTATTAGATGAACGCATGTAAAGACCTACTAGTAAAGAATGAGAAGAAGACTGGTCTTCTGAGCTCAGAATCTTTTATTGTACAATATTGCTATTAAAACAGGAAACATGTATTGTATCAGAGACACAGCTCAGTAATATAGTATTAAATCAATATAATAAGGTTCTGTTCACTTCAACCACCACTCTCTATTGTATTGGTATCCTTGTTGTAAACCAAAAATAGAGAGTAACGCTGCATTTCATGAATGTGTAACTTACAAGATTTTGTTTTATCCACCCACACCACTAAGCATGGTATGAGGGGGTAAGAGGCAAAATTGGTGGGCTTACCATTCACTATGAGCTAATTATTTCATTTCCCACTACCCAACTGAACTATATTTCAGTGAATATGAATGTGATATCAGCCAAATGCCAATATCCTATATTGTAATGGTATTATTTTGTGGCAAGCTATAATAATAATAATAATAACAATAACAATAATAATAATATTTCAGCAAAATTCCACATTGCTACTTCCGAAACATAAAATAATATTCTACTCGTGAAAGTTACCCTATTCATATATGTAGATTTTGGACCACTGGGTTATTGCTGGTGTTTTTTTTTTATTAGCCAGTATAGGGAAATCATTAGATTCATATGACATAATAAATACAGTATATTGCTATAGATATAGACTGTAAGGTCTATATCGCATTATAAATGCATTACACTTTGTAACACAAGATTCAAAAGCTTGGTTGTGGAGCATATTTTAATATAGAAAGTTTTAGATGACACACTCCATGCGATACCCCAAAAGGATGACCTTCATTGTGCAGACAATAATGGCTTTCAATTATTGTGACCCGTATTTTCAAAAGGGTAAAATAAAAGAGTGATCATTTTTAGAATAGAACAACTCATAAGTTTACCCCCATTATTTCTCTAAGAATGACCTATGCATGTGTTTGCATGGTTTACATTAGTCATACTTAGCTGCACTATTCACTCCATTGTAACACCGTCTGAAAGGTCAGTTAATTATAGTATTGTAGGAAATCTGTGATTCAGGACATGTTCTATAGGATAAAATGGTGCAATTGACACTATTTTCATGGTAATCAGTCAAATTCAGTGAAGTACTTATTCCATATGTGCTAGATTTACTATATGATAACGTGATTTTACACATAATAAAATGAGCTAATTCGGGTGAACCATCTTTCTATATAAAATGCTTTAATAAATCCACATTTACAATATATTGATATAAATACTCAACTTTAATTATGTGCCAACTTTGTTATCAAACATTACTGATATTTGCTTCAGTTTACTGCAAAATAAAGCAAAATACCTATGTAGGGAAGTATCTATGCTACATTTAAATATTTAAAAAACTTTTCAACATTAACTTTTTTGAAACAATAGGGTCCTGATATGGATTACATCAACTGGCCAGACAACTGCTCTCCAAGAGCCACCCAGCCAATCAATGGAATACTTAACTTGTGCCCAAATCTGGTGGGGTATGCCCACACCCTGGCTGGGGCTAACGCCTTCCAGGCGAAGGTGCTGAAAAGATAACGTTATCTGTTGATCATTATTTGAAGTGGAAGAGGATTTTAGTATTGTATCCCCAGCTTGTCGTCTTGGTCAGGACAGATCTATCAAGAGCGGTGGCCCCCTAACAAAAAGTAGAACACATGGTACTATATGGGTATCCTCTGTCCTAATCTCAGCAACCACTAGGGCTGCTTAAATAAAAAATCTTAAATTTACATTAGATTATCTGAATACTCATCTTAACCCCCATTTAGTAATCCACCCAATGCAGACCTCCAAGTGCACTCCTCTAGGGCTAAAAAGGGTTCAAGGGCTTTCCATACCCAGAAGCAGTTGAAGCTGCCATATAAGAGGGAACTATACCATGAAAACCAATCAACCCAGGCCACTCTAGAAATTTAGAAAAGATCACTATATTACTCTATCTGGGCAGAGAAGTTCAACATCTCATGAAGGAATCAATTTTTACTCACTATTTCCTCAAATGAGGGCGCTTCCACCTTCCAATGTTTTGCTATACAGCATCTGGCACATAGAAAGATTCTAGCTGTCTACAGATATTCCGTTATTTAGAATGTGTGAGAATTTGGTTTCACGGAAGAACCAAAAGGGGCGTTTGTTATGATTGGTCTCCAACATGTCCAAGAGTAACTGAAATATGCTGTCCCAGAGGATCCTGAGTTTGCTGCTGGTCCATGGCTGCGGCCAGCACCACAGAGGTCCCTTCTGGTTATTTCCAGATTCTCTCAATAGCAACTGGGATTGTCATGGGCAAAAACATACATACATAACCACAGAAGGTATAGAGTTCTGAAAAAACGCCCAATGGAAGAACAACAATCTCAATCCCCTCTATTAATATTGTCTGCTGGTATTCTGACTAATAGCCGATTTCCTCCTAAAGAAAAAAGTGTTCTTTCATCTGCTCTCTCCATTTTCAGTATCTGTTTTGATCTAATTTTATTTTGTATTTAACTTGAATTCTAAACGCATCAACCTGATTTCTAAAAAAAAGAAAAAACACGGCTACCATATTCTTGTATTTTCACAATTTTCTTCTGAACGTTAACCTGAAACCAGAACACATTTTGAAAAACAATTTAATTGTTGCATCTTACTATGTAGGATATTATTTTTATCTTTATATTACTGTACTCAACCGGGCAGTTTAGCTCATAATCCTGTTTATATACTTACTTTATGGACCATTTTGTCCTTGAATGTTAAAGTAATCACGGTTAGCATGTGCACTCCCTCTGCATACACTGTCTATGCTTCTTTATTGCATTATTCTCTGAATTATCATATGCACCTCAAAACAGGATTTTTTGTTTATGTTTGTGTGCTGCAATTTCAATTGAATTGTAATGAATAATTACCCGTAGTTGAAATATCATTGTGGAATCTTTTTTTTTTTTCTTTTCATATTTACATAATTTAGTTTTTCATACAAATTTTACTAAAAGTTATATCTTCCAAAAAAAGCAGGTGGGCATTATTATTTTTTGCAGCAATAAGATACCATCATAGTGTCTTTCTAGCAGAATGCAAGTTCAATAGAACAACCATGTAGCAGATTGGGAGAATCATCTGTGGTGTGCACTGCGGGGCAAGTAGACAATTTCATTGCTTTCCAGCAGCAGGAGGGGACATGGGAGGTCACAAAAAGCAGACAGAGAGCAAGAAAGGGAGACGTGCAACCTGCTGAGTGAAAATCTCTATTCTTCTCCCCGTTGTATATATGACTCTCAATCTAACAGCAGCTGCATGCATATTCAAGAGCACAAGGAGACACAAAGTGCTGCCCAGCCTGACACACAATCTGCACAGCGCAGCATAATCACCGCAGAAGTCCTAATTCATTTTGGTACTGGGGAAATCACCTATGGACGACAAAAGGGATGTCAGGAATTGCATTGCTTTTTTCTTAATGTGAAGGACATTCTGTTCTTTAAAAATTGGTTAGATATGCTTATTTTATTATTACTTATAAATAAATGAGCAGATAGTATTCATGATTTGTGCTAATTATTATGTGTGAATATAGAAAGTGATACTCACTGTTCTCCATTAAATTCGTATCAGTATGTCGCAATGTTTAATATTGAGCTGCTGCTCCTTAGTCCACATATAACGAGAAATCCATCAGTGCACCTGTGTCACCCATATTTAAGAGCAAAAACTAAACACAAGTGTTTTAGGGTCTCCTACCCCTTCATCATGTGCCATCTATCCAGTGCTTATTTTGTACACAGAAGGGAAAATTATCAACATACTTGATACTTCGATATGCAAAAACATACAATTTAGTTGTTTGGGAAATTCATTAGGGCAACTAATACATTTGTTGTTTTGGAATATAGGTTTTGTAGAAAACACAAAAGTTTTTATTTTTTTATTAACATTTGATTCCAGTATATAAATTAACAGGTACATACCTTCCTTATAGTAGCAAATTAACATTTTTGCTGCATCAAAATCTATGAAGATATCTTCTCTGTACCAAAAGTGCAGTTTTTTCTAATTTTCACAGAAATGTCTCTGCACTTATTATATTATATTGTGGTTGTGTACACTAATGCATGTAAAACAGTGTCTACACATTTGCAGGCATTAAAAAATAGTTATAAAATCTCATATATGTACAATAACATTTGAAATGGGAATTACGCACCTCTTTTCATTTAAGAAGTAACATATATATTATGCGGCCAAATAATAATAATAATAAAAAATATTAAGGTACGAAATAAATATTTTCAAATTATTTGTGTTTGTAACATAGACTATTTTTAAGTCAACTTTATAATGGAACATCAGAGTGACCTATACGAAAACAAATCTATATTTACAAAACAGAGGCCTAAGATATACTAAAGGGGAGCAGGTCAACATCGATGTCTGAGAACAACTTCATTTCCAGAGGCCTTCAATTTTTCCATTGTCTTGTGATTCCTTGATTAGGACTGCCAGACGTACCAAAGCTAGAATATTCAGTAGGTGATAAAGTGGGCAGTCCTGTCTTGTCCCATTAGTTATATCTAAGGGTTTGAAAAGGAACCCCGAACTCAAGAGATGAATCAATGGAACTGAACACAAAAAGTAATAGAGTTTTAGTTCCCTTACAGAGAGTGAATCTCCATAAGGCATAAAACTGAGCCTCCAGGCTCCTGAAGTCAATGAGGGGGAGTATTAATTGCATATTAACATAAGGAAGGTTTTCAGAGATCTAGGCTGCAGGGGAAAAAACTGTGATCCCATTGTGACAATTCAAGTAAAAACCACCAGCTTTAATATTGCAATACAAATAATTAACTTAATAGGCTTCACGGGTAAGTCTTTTTAGGATGTTTATATCTATCCCATGCATGTTTATATTCCCTCACTGTATTAGCCTCTACCACTTCTGATGGGAGACGTAAAATGGACAATGCAAAAGGAACTCTCAAGTGGCTATGCCCCAGACCAGTTCTAAGAGAGTATGACTTCAAATCCCACCCAAGACAAATCAACCTAGTAACTCAGACACTGTAGTCATTATGGCGGACGAGTGGCCCATTGGGCAGGGGGAGCAATAGCCCCCTGGGCTGGTCCATAATCCTTGTTAGAGGGCAGATCCACTCTTGGAGGCAGGATCACAGTGGGGTTATGTAACACTGTGTATGTTATGTGACCCTGCGATAAAAGTGCGGCTGCTCACAAAATGTGTAGAAGCAGCTATAAGGAAAATTGCTCTGGACAATGTAAGGGTGTAAGAGAGTGAGGTATGAGACAATGAGGTGTGATTCATAGAGGGGAGCATGAGTGAGTATACTTTAGTGTGTGTGTAAGGGTGTGTGTGTGTGGATAAATGTGTTATAGTAAGTCTGTACGTGTGTTTGTTAGTGTGAGTGGTGGTTAGGGGGTGGCAATGTACCAGGGGACATCCTTATCCTTGAAGATTAATCCATGTATTGCAAGCAGTCATGAGGTTTCCAGCCTTGTGCCATTTTCTTTTTTACTTGCTAATAATGGTCTTTCTTCCTACTGATTATATTTCTGATTATTGTTATTATTATTATAATTGTTACTATATTTTATTGTCTTATATGGCAAAATCATATTCAGAAGCGCTGTACAATGGGTAAACAGGACTTAACAAGTAGTATATAAAATAACAATTCGACTCACACAAACAATAGGTAAGGAGGGCCCTGCTCAAACGAGTTTACAATCTAGAGATTGAAGGGATTATAGATATTTGTGTCACAACCCGGTGTTTACCAGAGTGATCTTCTTTATAACTAAAATATGACCAACAAACCTAACAATTTGCTGTATGTATCACATCAGTTTTTTATATTATGATATTCTTGAGGAATTTTCTTGCCTTATACTAAAGGTCCCCACAGATACAACACTAATTTTGCTCTGTAGGATGTTACACAAATAATAATAATATTAATAATAATTAAAAAAAGAACATAGTAAATCTACCATTTTATCTTGCCATCAAAATAGAAATGTTTAGGAAGTACATATTTTTGACTACATATTTCAGAATAGGTTAAGGTATCAGCACTTGAAAAATTTCTTTCAATGAAACATTTAGTTCTAAAAAAGGTTAAGTTATGCAAAGTAGGTGGAACGGCACCTTTAGTTCTTTTGATTACACGCTGCATTATTTTTAGCCTGCTTCACTCTGTCCACATAAATTGGTGCCACTTGAACCTGTTGCCAAGCAAGATAGGGCCGCGGAAGCAATAAAAAGACACATCTCATTATAATTACTATCAGTGCTAGCATATTTATAGAGCAGAAACAAATCATAGAATACCAACTAGCTTTACCTAAACATCTAAAGATGAGCATCATTGATTGTTTTAATGGAGAATACTTTAAATATGAATGAAGCAATATGTTTACAAATAATTCCACCGCACAAAACTAATCATAACATATAGTTTTATTCTTCTTTTAACTAATGTAAATCCTCTAAAATTACTGTTCAACTACACCTGAAGCATCAGCCACCAGGTTACCACATACCCCCCAACAGTCCTACTTTCATACCTGGGAACTGTCCTGGTTTCACCTGGAGTCTCCGGGTAAAGCGCTGCTTCACAGGGTCTCTGGATCACTGCAGGGAAACTCTGGGTCATGGGAGTGGCATGGCAGTAGCGGCATGTGTCCCAGGAAGCCAGCGGGACTGACCACTGATGTCACCCAGCATCGTCCGCAGGACCTTCAACCAACATCCCACATGGGAGACTCCAGTTAGCCAGGTATGCCTATTTTGCACAGCCTGATTTTCGGGCACTGTCCTGCTGTGATGCCCCACTGTGGCAGGCATTTGACATCATGGGCTAGTTGGGGAGATCATCCTGCCCACTGAGCTGTAGAAGTGAAGCGTCACAATATAACATCATATCACTCTGCTCTTACATATCGCGAGGTGAATGTAAATTAAATGCTAGATCTTAGCCCCAGTCATGCCCCCAGCATTTTTTCTAAGTGGACGTTCTAAGTTGAATGGCCTCCAAGCGGAAGTTCCGTGCCTGGGTTTTGTTCTGCTACACCTGCAAACCTGTCCCTAAAACGGACCGTTCATCAGTCTTACATAATCCAACTCATAAGCAGTGTTGTCGCTGGTTTGTATGCATATGAGGAGGAGGTGGTGGTGAATCACTATTCCATGCTTCAGACAAATCTGAATCCAGCACTAAAACACAAGTACTTACTGTTCAGCAACTCTGCCATTAACAGATTGTGAATGACTGTCACCTCCTCCAGAATGTTTATACCGTTTATGACTTCTGTTGTTTGTCTGGTTACATCTTGCTTTTTTGGCCATTGCTTAATAGTGCCTTTTATGGGTCCTTCGTTCTCAAAAAATTTAATTTTTATTTATGAAAACAAAGTAAACTGCAATTAAAGCTGTAATTTTAAATTTAAACACAGTCTTTTTTTAATTTACACTTCATGTAATATAGTCTTTATTTAATACACAAAATATATACATTGCTGATGTTTTCTTCCCATGCTATGGAAAGTTATAATCTTTAATGTAGACCAAAGTTGTGAGCAGGTAGAAACGGGTCCCTTGTCCTCTTTGTTTGATTATTATTATTATTATTATCCTTTATTTATATAGCGCCAACAGTTTACGCAGCGCTTAATACAATACATAAATTCAAGGGATATGACAAGACAAGAATTGACAGACTAACACAAACCGATACATTTGGTGGAGAGAGCCCTGCTCGCAAGCTTACAATCTAGAGGAATTGATCACTCATTTCCTTAAAATACACATTCAAGGCAAAAACATCTAATAAAACATATATAGGTTATAGGAACTTTCCACCCCTCTATGCTTTTGATAATATAGTTATAATTAGTGTTTAGTTATTATTCATTGAAAATCCTAATTATACATTCAGATAGTGTGCTAACACTTTTGCGGCTAGGGTGTATAATGAACAAACGCAAGAAACAGTTTAAGAATAGAACTGTATTTCTGTATATATCTGTATTTGAATAATTGGCATACAGAATATTATTAGCTGGGATTCAGAGTAGTCTATATGAAAGTTATGTTTTTTTCCCTTTTTATCAAAAATGTCACAGTCCAAAAACTTGGAAAAATAGCAAAACTGTGATCCGGCCCAGACTGGGAATGACTAAATGGCCCTGGCACTTCAAGGGCCGGGGATGCTAAATGATGCATATGCAGCCACTGGCTAAAAACAACCGGCCACATGTTTTATCCACTCGCAGTGTTTGGTGGGCACACATTGTGGGACCTGATCTACCACCGGAGCGGCAGTAAGAATGCAGTCCTATTGACCACTGGCCTACTGGGCATTTACCAGATGAGCAGTATGTGCCTCACTATGATTTAGCCAAAGTATAAACTGATGTTATATTCTTGAATAAGGCGGTCAAAATATAAATTAGTGAACACCCCATGAATAAATATCTGTACGGTGAAACAACTGAATTATGCACTGTGTCCAAAATGGCGGTATCACACCCACAACGTGACTATCTTTAAAGGCTGCCGAGTCCTTTTTTCACAAGAAAATAACATTTTTTAGTTCTCCAAACATTGCCACAAGCATTCAAAATGTTGCCATGAGAAAGTGATGATTGCACTGCGCTCTGCGTTACATGTTCTGTATCATAGAGGATTATAAAAGGTCCCAGGGCCGGCTTGATTGGCAGCTCATGCCGTTACCTTTAATACAGATATCCTCATTGCGTGGCCACAGGCTGGAATCAGATGGACAAAGAACGAGATGATAATGGTGCGTCCTGCAAACATTGGCTATACTGTCAAAGTGCAGGGTTTCATTCAACGCATTGAAACACATTTTATTTTTTGCGTTGTTTTATTATTTTCTTTTAAATACAACTAAATAACCACAATTAGGTTTTAGCTGTTACCAAGACAACAGTTTGCATGCCTCACCGTGGCTTTTTTTTATCAAGTGAAAACCCTCAAGTATTGGCAAGGAGGGCTTTCAGCTTTTCCTCTAACATCTTTTACCTTCAGGCACCGTCGGGTGTGTAGCTCCAAATACTAGGCCCTGCTAATTGTGGCTATTAGGCTTCTGATGGTGTAATTCAAGATTCTTGTTGTTCAGGCTTTATCTCATCTAGCTCAAGAGTCACACCATTCATAGTTATATTAAAAAAGAAACAAGGATTTTTTTTTTTCCTTTTCTTTCACTCAGACCTGGCAATTATTACCTACATCCTGTCTTTAGGGAGCCGAGCTCCGTCTGCTTTCACTGAATTAGAAAAGCACATTTCTACTGCTTTACCAAGGCCACATTTTGTAAATGGGGGGGGGGGGAATCACACTTTATCATTACAAAAGACCTCATGTTGTTATAAATTAGGTAGAAAATGCATCTCAGCTGCTTTACTTTTCTCAAAACACCAGCCAGACTATTATTATCTACACAATAGAAAGGATAAAACATTTGATCCACAGCTGTTCCAGGTATGAAAATTCTTCATTTTTTTCATACAAAGTAAAGACTGCGTTCTCAAAAGGAAGATACAAAACATTCTTTGTAAAGTATTTATCCTCGCATATGTACAGTAAGCAAGTAAGAAATATACATATTTCAAATGTTCAGATGATCCAAACGTGCGTGTGATAGAACATCTTTCTTTGCATGAGATATTCAATAAGTAATTCTGTGGATTTAGGATATCCATAACCTTAAGATAATGCTTGACTTGTATTTTTGAAGCACAGTTGGAGCTGCGCCAATTATTTATATGGACATTTTTATCCTTTTTTAGAGAAGAAAAGTCAAGACTTGGGGTTAAGAAAATATTTTGGTTGGTTTCAAGTTCTAAACGACTACCAGGGTTTAATGTCGAAATCCATAAAAAAAAATGTGGAAAGAAAACATATGACATGGATTAATGGAAACAGTCATGACTTTTATTATTTTTGATACAAATCCTATATCCATATAAAGAGTATATAGATAACACTCAGCTAACCTCTTAATATAGCAAAGAAAAATAGAACTTGCTTTCACATGCTTTCCAGAATGCCAAAATCGGAATATATATATATATATATATACACACTGTATGGAAAAAAGTATTGGGACATCAACAGGGACTTTTATGACACTGCATTCTAAATACATAGACATTAATATGTAGTTGGTCCCCCCTTTGCAGCTATAACATCTTTGAGCCTTAGTGAGGTCAGGCACTGGTGTTGGATGAGAAAGCCTGGCTCACAATCTCCGTTCCAGTTAGTCCCAAAGATGTTCAATGGGTTTGAGGTCAGGGCTCTGTGAGGGCCAGTCAAGTTCTTTCAGATCTAGGACATTTAAATTATTTTGAACCATAATACAACATATGATTAAATTCCATAAAATATCTATTAATTTAGTAACATGCTGCAACAGTCTACAACCTAAAGCACTCACGCGTCCCACCCTTCCAAATCCATCATCTAGACTGTAAGCTTGTTTGAGCGGGGACCTCCTCACATTTTATTTCTGTATGGAATGCACTACTTGCACTGCCCTGTTTACCCATTGTACAGCACTACTGAATATGATGGTGTTATATAAAGCACTTATTATATAAATACTTTGCTTTATCTGATCTCTGCTCCTACATGAGTCTCTATTCATTACAGTTTTTAAAGGTTTAACTACTTCAAAACATACAAGTTTAGGTAAGGTGTCACTTTATATATGTGTAATATTACCAATCGCCTTACTGTAATCCCACATCAAAACACACACCAAGATTTCTATGATATAACATTTAAATACATCTGACTCACATTCACACAGGTTTCTCATTTCCATACTGTTATAGGGCTCTCATACACCAATAGGGGTACACCAAGGGGTAGCTTTCTCTTCTTCTCTAGCATCCTCTTTAGCTTCTTGTTCTTCTCTGTTTTGTCTTCTTTCTTTATCCGCAGAGCTTCCAGTGACATCCTTTCCTCGATTGCAGGATGTCACCAGAAGAGCTGCCATTTTTGCATAAATTCACCAGGGGAGATGCGGTAGAAGAAAAAAGATGGAAGACAGAAGAGAGAAGAACTAGCAGATGAAAGACATGAAGATGATGAGGACGCTAGAGAAAAAGCAGAACTGTGAGACACAGATGCGGTCAATGGAGAAGGTAGGGAGACATTCAGGGAGCATGAGTGAAAATGTAAGAGAGTGAATGAGATTGTGAGAGAATGAGTGTGAATGTGGGTTTCGGACAACATATTTTATTCCTGAATTTAAAAAGCCCCTCAATTTTAGTCTGAAGTAAATGGGCAGGAAACTGAATTAATTGCCTGAAAACAAATAAGCCAAAAAGAAACCGAATTTTTTTTTGTCTGAATCGTTTTTGGCCCATTTGCACACGGACATTAGGGTAAATAAGAACGATTAACTTATCTCTGTTGATGTATATTATACCGCTTGCTATATTTGATAATGTATGTTTATTTGGGATTTACTTTATCTCAGGATTTACATATAGTTGTCTCTTGCAGCAAAATGTCCTTGGTAGCAAGGCACATTTGACTTTGTACTTCAGGTAGGCAGCTATTGCAAGTTTAAAAGAATTTGTAATGCACACATATGTTCTAGACTACCATATGTTTAGTTATTACAGATATCTGGGCAAAGCAATTTTATTTAAAAATAAAATAAGAAAAACACATATATATAGTAGGTATCTTTATTAGAATGATAAAAAGTATTCCTTTGTGATGCTAATTTAGCCTGGTCTAAACAGAAAACATTGCAAAAAAGGAGAAACATTTGTATATTTATAGAGGAGCCTGATAAATGACCAGAACTAGGCTATACTGTATCCAGAAACAGGATTTCTGACATATTTATTTACAACACCAGCTATGTCCACAGTTTTAAGGGGCACATGTTTTTTTTTGTTGCACACTGTGTGACTAATTAACTGAAAAATGTGGACAGAAAAAAGCAATTCGTGATTTTCCTATAGCCCAATGTCGTCACTAATGGAACAGTTGTTTATCATAATCATTACAAATGCGGTGTTCTTTATTAAAAGAGAATTTGGACTTCATATTATATTTATATATAGCAGGAAAAAATGGGCAGACTAAATTGGCCGGATGGTTCTCATCTGCTGTCACATTTTATGTTTCAATATTTCCAAAAACTGCAGAGAGGGAATATTTGCAGTAACTTTATTTAGCTTTGTCACTTTGTATCTAGAATTAGATTTATTTTGAGCTCACACCATGTATGTAAAATTTTTCACTCTTGTCCTTACAATTTAATGCAACTAGCACATGGACATTTGGATATTAAAAGCTGCAAGTAGACTCATTAGAAATATAGAAATATATCATTTGACATCAAAAACCATTTTGCCCATCTAGTTACCACATTTATTTTGTATAAAGGATAAATATTTCCAAGCATCTCAAGACAAGCATGCTCAAAAGCCTCAGAAAGGATACATATTCATTAAAGAAATTGGACACAGAATCTAACTTGGACTATTGGACAACTGTAAATTGTAAAATGGTGCAGTCAATACAAATCCTGCTACAATGTCACCACTTTTCTATTTGTATAACATCATAATTCGTTTTCATTTATCAAGTGGATGACTCTTACTTTCAGTGGAATGTCACCATTTTACTAGCTTTAGTGGTAACTCCTATAGATATCACACATTTTTTTACATTAACGAAAATAGGTCAGGTTTGTGCCCAGTTCTACTGGTGACACAGTTGGAAGCTATGTTGGAAAAGAAGACACACTAGCTGCTACAACTATCACACTACAATATATTACCCTGATATTTTTAACAGGTTTAGTATACTGTATTCATGTGCGACTCAAAATAAGTGTTTTGCAACAAAGAGATTTTGAGAGAACCTCAAATGTGGTTGCGGACCATTATATTAGTTGGGTTGAGTCCTTAACTCTTTTATGCGCCAGAAGGCTAAACTTCCCCAACGTTAAACTAAACTAAACCCCACTCAATCAAAACAGTTAAAACGATCACTCATATCATTCTATGAATGAGTGAATAAACCCATATGAACTTGAAAAAAAATCTAAACACTGCTCTAATCAAGAAAATGTTACACTTGTACTAGTTACTTGTGGTACAAGTGGTTACATGTGTTACCTCGATAAGCACTGTGGGCATCATGGACCAAGAACTGAAACCAGTGGCAAAGTAGCACAGGAGCTCATGGGATTCCATCCAGTGTCTCGTTGTACCCCTTCAACAAAGTACTATTACTAAACACGAATATGCATTCATTTGTCTAAGGCCAGTCTCCCTATAAAGCAGCCCAAGCAATGTAGAAGGGTTTTAATATGAGCTCTACAATAATCCCTCCTGGTGGGATAGTGTTATTATTATTATTATCTTTAATTTATATAGCGTCATCAATACAATACATATATTAAAGGGGGATGACAAAATTGGAATTCACCGATACATTAGGTAAAGAGGGTCCTGCTTGCAAGTTATGACACACTTACTTTGATTTTAAAACTGTTCCAATTATGTGGGATGAGTATTTTTGCATGGAGGAACTATTAAATTGGCATTAATATATAAATAACTATGGCTATAAAGTTTGTGAACATTATGTATGTATATATATATATATATATATATATATATATATATAATGAAATCAAGAGAAACTTGAGAAATGGTAACATTTTCTTTTATTTTTGCATAAATGTTTACAATATTTGCTGCTCTGAAAATATAAAAGGGATAAAATTAGTAAAAAAAAATGATTACATGAAAAAAACTATTTTTGAAAGTTTTGTAAAGCAGTTGTGATGGATTACATACAAACTCTGTATATACCATATTATGCACATTAAATAAACATGAAAATATGAATACCCAAATAGGACCTAAAAAACAAATTATTGCAGAAGAGCAATGTGTAAATTAAAAACAACACCTTAGAAACAGACCCAGGAAGCCATACGGAATAATTTGGTGAATCTGCGGTTTGAAATGTAAATAATGCTGCAGGCATGCACAGTGTGAGATAAGAAGCTAACAACATGTTAATCTTCCTTTCATGCACCACCAAGCTATTGGAACATAATTGTGACAACATAACACATTTAATTGGGCTTGTTGACCAACAAGTAGAGTGTGAATTTTAAGTATGCAATTACTAATTCTTAAATATTATACACGCAACTTGGAAAGAAAATATTCTAGCTAAAACAGTAATTCGACAAAATGAACCTAATGCATATGCAATTAATATTTTGGTCTATAGCTGGAAAAAAATTACTAGGGAGTTTTGGTAATATTGTATATTCCAACAATGTTACACTGTTACACTGTTCATCTAATATATATGTTAGATATTACCGTATTTGCTCGATTATAAGACGAGGTTTTTTTCAGAGCAAATGCTCTGAAAAATACCCCTCGTCTTCTAATCGGGGTCGTCTTCTAATCAGACCTCAAATAGAGGTCTTATTATGAGACTAAGATCCAGATCCCCCGCACCGCTGCAGGGGACCTGGATCCTCCTGTCTCCCCCCCCCCCCCCATCATACACACACTTACCGGTGCTTCCTGCTGTATTGCCGGGGCAGCGGGTTGACGTCTACGCGATCCGTGTAGACAACGTCCGCTGCAGCCAGAATGAGGTGTGGCTAGCAGTGGGGGTTGTCTGCGTCGTCGCGGATACCTTCCCCGACTGTCAGAGATCCCTATATGCCACTCTGCCCCATTATATGCATTTTAACCCCCTAAATGCCAGAATGGGATATAGGGGTATAAGGCATTTCTGGAGGCAGAGTGGCACATAGGGGGTCAAAAGGCATACCATGGGGCACAGTGGCATATAGAGGGTTAAAAGGCATATCATGGGCCACAGTGCCATATTGGTGTGGCAAGCCTGGGGGCAGATGTGTGTAACTGGGGGACAGGTTGGAAAATACAAGGAAATAAAAACAAAAAAAAATATTTTTCTCAATCATAGCTTTTATTAAAAAAATAGTTTACATGAATTAACATTTACTGGTAAAACTTTTTTCCTTTAGGGTCGTCTTATATTCAGGCTTTTTCTTTTTTTCCTAAGTTAATATTCAGATGTTGGGGGGTCGTCTTATAATCAGGGTCGTCTTATAATCGAGCAAATACGGTATATATATATATATACACCATGCAGGGGAGGGCTGGCAGCCTAAGGCCTGGGGGGCAAGTCAAGTGAAGTGGCTCCGCCCCCTCACACTCACCTTTTACCCCTCACGCTGCTCCCATCACTATGCGGCCGTCAAACTGCTGGAAAACTTATCTAAACGGCCGCTGGGTGCTGATGCCACCGGCCGGAGCTACTTTAATCCTTTTTTTAAATTTATTTAATATACCGGATCGGCTTCCCATATTAAAAATAAATAAATAAAGTATTAAAGTAGCTCCGGCCGGCAGCATCAGCACCCAGCGGCCGTTTAGATTCGATTTCCAGCAATCTGATGGCCGCATAGTGATGGGAGCAGCGTGAGGGGTGAAAGGTGAGTGCGAGGGGGCGGAGCTTTCACCCCTCACGCTGCTCCCATCACTTGGCGGCCGTATGCGATGGGTGCTGATGCCGCCGGCCGGCGCTGCTTTAATACTATATTTTTTTTCCATTTAATAGCCGATCCGGCTTGCCATATTAAATTTTAAAAAAAAAGTATTAAAGTAGCGCCGGCCGGCGGCATCAGCACCCAGCGGCCGTTTAGATTAGATTTCGGGCGGCCTGGGGGGCAATTGCCTCCCTGCCCCCCGGCCCAGCCCGCCCCTGACACCATGCCATACCATATACATCATACTTTTAGTGTCAGAAAAACAACAAAAATTAATTATTATAAATTACTTTCCACTAAGTGCTGTTGTAATACACATATTCCATTCATGACCCTAATGTTGGGACTTCCTATAAGATATTCATTAAATTAATTAGTTCTATATAATTGTATTCTCTTACTTTCCAATCAAAAAGTAAATGGGAACATTTAATTAATGTTAACATTTTATCATAGTACTATTGCTAGCAAACCACAAATTATCATAGAACTGGAATATATAACATGCAAATACTTGTAAACTATTTTTTCATATTTAATAAAAGCTATGAGTGAGAAAAATATTTTTTGTTTCTATTTCCTTTTATTTACCAACCTGCCCCCCAGTTATGCACATCTGCCCCTAGGCTTTTCACTCTGAAATGCCTTATACCCCTCATATGCCACTCTGCCCCATGATATGCCTTTTAACCCTCTATATGCCACTCTGTCTCCAGAAATGCCTTATACCCTCCTATATGCCACTGTGCCCCATGATATGCCTTTTAACCCCCTATATGTCACTCTACCCCATGATGTGCCTTTTACCCCTATATGCCACTCTGGCATATAGGGGGTTAAAAGGCATTTCTGGAGGCACATATACATATATGATTGCAATCACACTCCTATCATGCCAAGCCCCCCCCTACACATCCATGCTATCACACACACTCATTCACAAACATTTAAATACTCATTAATTCCCTTAATCACACATACTTGCTCATAAACCCTCCCCCACCCCTTACCTGAACTGCAGACTTATGCAGGGGCCCGGCTTCTTCTATCTGCAACTTCTCTTGTCCCGCCCCCAAGGGAAGAAGGAGGGGAGCAGAGTCATGTAACGTGCGTTCCCGTTCTCCTGGCTAGTACAAGAAACGCTGCTTGCACACTATGCAACCAAAGCACCGGTAAGCAGCCTGGCCCCAGTGGCCAATTTTTTTTTGCCCGTTTTTTTTTTTTATTTCGGCATTTTGCCGATAATGCCCCCTTTCAACCGAGATATTTCAGCCGTGTCAGCAAGCATGTTCATTCCTGCATTCCAGATTCCTCCTGGTGTAACCGTGGGTCTCACAGATCTCACACTGGATCTACTACTCGAGCACCAACCACCCAAGCATTTGCCTAGTTTGTCAGATGGTCAGGTGTGGCTCTATCCCCTACTCTTCTTACTGTGAGTCGATGTTACATATACTATGACTTGTCATTAGGAAGTGCCTGGTTAACCTGCCAAAGGGTTCCAACCTTCCAACTCTACTTGGCCAACTAAGGGCCATGAGACACAGACAATTATCATTGGCTCTCCTTACTTGCATAAATGTATACTTTACACAAATGTAGTTTAGATTTTGGCTGCCATTTGCTCTAGCATCTGTATGCTCAATGTAATCAGCAACACAAATTCAACCATGGAAACCTGTTTTTCTTGTAGAGGACCATCACCACAATAGTGATTAAATATAAAAATGTATTTAATTTAGATTTTTACCCATTGCTAATATAATTAAAAATTGAAAACATACATTGTAAGCATTTAAAATGTAAAATAGTAAGCAAGAAAATGTAAAATAGTTCATTAAACATTAGACGCATTAATATCCAAAACAAGTTATTACGTACCAGAGAGAAATTTGAGTTTGCTAATTCCAGTAATTGTGTGTTGTTGGGCCAAGAGGGGGTTTAATATAAATTGAGAAAATATAGGACACCAGGAGGGGATATAAAATGTAAAAAAAAAAATGTACTCCCAAGTCTTAATTATATCTCGCACCAAAATGATTACTAGTACAAAACACTTAGATCGAGCCCTTTAGAACAGTGTACGTAAATTTATTGAGCACATTAAATGTAGTTCATGAATACAGAAATGGTGCAAATATGGAGAATATGTGAAAAAATAAATTAATATTCTGAGAGCGTACATTAACAAACCTAAATGTTTGTAATTTGCCTAGATCCTGCAGAAAACCTAATTTGCATATGAAAAAATGTTTAGGATGGCATTAAAATGAAAAGGCATTTCCATCAATTCACACAAGAGAACAACATTAAATGAAAGAACATAATTGTATTGTGTACAAAGCCATGCTCTCTTAGCATTGATTTATAAAAACTAAGATTGCTATCTACAGTGCTGTGTAGACGTATTTGCACCTTTCCCGATTTTACATATTTGTTACACTTAAATGTTTCAGATCATCTAACTAATTTTAATATAAAACAAAGATAACTCGGGTAAACACAAAATGCACTTTTAAAATGATGATTCCATGTAAAGAAGGAAAAAAGCTACCCAGCCCTACCTGGCCCTGTGTGAAAAAGTAATTGGCCCCTTAGTTACAAAATCAACTAATTAACCAAATTCAATTTCACCAGACATATTTTTGTCCTGCAAAGTGCAGTAGTCAAAAAGGAGCATATGATGCCGTAATCTAAAGAACTTCAGGAACAGATGAGAAACAAAGTCATGTAGCGAGGACAGGTGAAACTAGAGTGGCTGGGCACATGGCTTGGTAGCCCCCTGGCAGGGCACACGGCTTGGTAGCCCACTGGCAGGGCACACGGCTTGGTAGCCCACTGGCAGAGCACACGGCTTGGTAGCCCACTGGCAGGAAGCCCACTGGCAGGGCACATGGCTGGAAGCCCTCTGTGTAGCTAAACTGGCGGGGGCCCGGTCTGTGTAGCTGGGCTCAGAAAAGCCAGAGTCCCGTTACATTTGCACACTATTCCACAATAAGAACATCATACCAACAGTCGAACATGTTGGTGGTAGTGTGATGAACTGGGGCTGCATTGATGTTTCAGGACCTGGGTGACTTGTCATAATTGTATTGAACTATGAATTCTGCTCTCTACCAGAAAATTCTGAGGGAGAGTGGCACAACCAGTTAATATGCAATTACTTTTTCACATGGGTAATATAGGTATTTATTATTTTTTTCTCTTTTGTGAATCAAATAATATAATTTACATGCTGTATTCTGTGTTTACTTATGTTGTCTTTGTCTTATATTAAAATAAGTTTAATGATCTGAAACATTTAAATGTGACACATATGCAAGAAACAAAAGAAACTGGGAACGGGGCAAATACTTTTTCACAGCACTGTATTAACCGTAACACACTTACTGTTAATAAACAAAATATATGCAGTATATGTATATGTAGATTTTTATATATTTTTTTTTTAAATCATATCCTTCATCAAGCTAGTATTAAACATAAATCAGACACTTTGCTAAATGTATAAGTTCTATAATAATAATATATAAATAAAACTATAATCTAATGGTCCTTATGGGGTAACATAGGAGCCCATTTAGGTATGCGCCAGTGGGAGTTACTTCTTCTCTTTGAATATCACTGAAAAAAAGTAGAAGCTTTAGAAAAATTTAATACATTTATTTAACAATTATGGGAACCTCTTAAAATATCCACAGATATGTTCTACATCATGCAGAGAGAAGTAACAGAAAGCTATCTGGTATTTTGATTTTCTTTTTAATGCTGCCTGTGTCTTAAAAAACTATTGTAAAGTTTATTCAGATACTACAGTTGCTTAGAAACAGAGTCCTGTTGTTCCTCCAAAGCCCTCCCCTGTGTATTACATCACAGCAGTCTGACAACCTACAGCCACTCCCACTTACCATTTCATGCTCCTGAGAGTTATTAGGAGAGCTTAAAGGTAATGCCCCTTTCTGTGATGTCAAATATGGGCAGCTGGAAAAGAAAATGGCTAGCAAATACAGCAAAATGGTTAAAAAAAGAATACGCTTATTTAAGATAGATTCCCTATTAGTATAACAATCTAGGAATGTTGACCGAAAAGCGTCTACCTGGAACGGCACCTTTAATCTGTTTATGAGAAGTCATCTGGATATTTAGAGAATGTACAAAACATCAGAGAAAAGTCAGTGTTACATTCTGTTTAAGAAATGATGAGAAAATGCAACAACATTTTTAAAGGGGTAGTAATGCTCAATATTATCTCCGCCTGACAACTGATGCCTTCTACTCATGGCTTTCATTCATCTAGTGCTTTACTCAGATAAGTAGGTATCATGTCACAAAGTCTCTGTAAAGACATGTCCCTAACAACAACCCATAGGGCCACCATAGGGCCTAGCTTCTGGACCTCAGCATCCCCCTACTTTGAATACTAATGCAGTGTTTTCAGGTTAGGGACTTGTAACCTTGTGGAGAGCTGCTGTATTTCTTAACATGGTGTTCTTCAGGGAAGTGGTGAGAGGAAATTTTCCTTTAGACATAAGGGGCCACTGAAGAAAGAGGGGTTAAACATGGGGGATCCAGCACATGTAGCTCCTTGGTTGATTAATATGATGTTCCATGATAGGTCACGGGCCAAAGCTCTGCCTTACCACACTCTCTAAAACAAAAGTCCCAGTAGAAGTGGTAGTGTAAACTCAGGAAGCCAGCAATAAATATTTTTGTAAAAATTAAAAAAATCTAACGTTGACCAAATGATCTCTTTCAAAATGTATGTTTCAATGTAAATATTAGTTAAGCTTTTTGCACTGAATAGGATTTCTTTGCTCCCCTTGTAATATTAGTTTTACATGAACTTTATCCTTCAAGAAACATTGTTAAATTCCTGTTTATTTAGTGCAAATTATCATTATTTGGGACACACTATGGAAATAAAAAATATTAGCTACAATTAATACTGTAATCTGCCCTTTAGTATCTTTTTCCGAACTGTATAGGGTGTATACATTGAAAACAAAATTTAAAGCCAAAATTGCCATTGATAAAGGGAAAGTTACTTTTAAGCATGCAGCTTACTTTAAGTATTTTTTATAAGATTGTTGTAACCTCTTAAACTCTGTATTGTGAGATCAAAAAGGTTATTCTATAGATTATGGAATCTCACCCCATAGTTCCTTCTAAGGTTTGTTTCAGGATGAATACATCACAATGTGCTGAGTTCAGCACTAACACTTTACTTTGGGTAGCCTGGGACATTGCACAATAATTTGATAAAACTGAAAATTCAATAATTTTTCAGTAAATTTGCTGTATTTCTCTACATTTTAAATTAATGTACTTATTTATTAATTATAAGACTCCTTTTATAATGTCTGTGTCAGATAGGTGAGAAATCTATTTCTTTTTAATACATTGTATGATTGACTGAACCTCTGTAATAATAAGGAATACAGATTCTTCTGTGCTTACATACATAACTATGAAAAACAGCTAAGAAAATGTTTCACATATTTCATGGATCACACGTTTCAGCTCGCTATTTTGAGTTAAGCTGACTTGGGAATCATTGCTGCCAATTCATTAATTAGTATGGCACAAGAAAAAATCCAAGAGTTGTGATTTGGTTTATGGCGGCTATTGAATATACAGAATTCAAAATATTAACTATTTAATTGTATACTGCTGCAAATGAGAGAGAAAATACACAGATAATCATTTTATATTTAATTTATTAGTACAAATGACAAAAATGCAGCTTGTTGATTTCAGGTAATGAAACGTCCTTTTATATAATGATCAGATATTCTCATGCATATTCATAAATGTAGCCAACATTCTCACTAATGAGTTTACAATGAATGACAATATCATTAACAGGACTGTAAGAATATCATTGTGAAGAAAGTTTCAAACTCATAATCATTTCACAAAAAAATGTATAAATCTCAAAGTAGGCTACCCAGAGCTCTACCTCCCCTGAGGAGTGACTCCATGTGGTGGTGGTGGGGGCTAGTCATAAGAGGAGAGGAAGGGCTAGTCCCAGATAGCGTTACATTAGCTTGGAGGAGGAGGGGAAGTGGGTGGTGGTGGCCCTGGTCAATGTCTGCTTCCCTGCCCAGAGAAAGACCAAGAGAGCGAGGTGTCAGCGCTTTACCAGGAGACTCCAGGTCAAACCTGGAGGGTTCACAGGTATAGTGACGGGACTATTTTGATGACTATTTGCCAGGACCCACAATAAGTGTAACTGCTTTTCGTGTCCTTCCCTTACCCTAAGTAGAAAAATATGAAGTAGGGATTATTTGTGTTAAACTGTGATTGCCAGTAAACTCCATGAATCCATCACCAGTTGTGAGCAATCCCTTGTCTGGGTGCAACATCTGTAAAGCTCCCCTCCTTACCACCTTGTCCTCAATACACACCCTTCCCTGAACAAATTAATAGTAGTCCAAGGTCAAACAGATAGTTAACTGTAACTTTTACTAGTCCAATGATAAACTTAACTTACATTTCAGCATCAATGTTAATATGGTAATATGTTTCTCCACTACGGAATACTGGCCTTTTTATAGAACTGAATATAACAATATAGAGATCTTGTATGAAAACTCATTAAAAGAACAGACATTTTTTTTTACATTATTTTAATTAATTTAAAAATAAACCTGAACTCCCAATCCTCCATTTATTTTATGGATAAGCAATATTTTTGTAATGTATATAATGCACTCCATCTCTTCTAATGAGAGGGAAAATGTGTGATTATCATTCCAGAAATTATTTATATATTTCACTTTTTTGGCTCAGAGAAAAGAGCTGCACATTTGACATTTAATGCTATTGTCGCAGACCAGCAAGTGGACTTTAGGATAATACAACTAGTTACAAGCAAAGCGTTTTCTTCCTAAAATCTATACATAAGTATAGTATACTACAGAAAGATTATAGCTTATCAGTGTATTTCATTTTTAATGAATGCAGATAGAAAGAAAATAGCAAGAAATAGTAATTCATGTCGGAAACCTTTTACAGATTTGTTTGCTGTTATTACTGATACATCTGAAGCATCAACGTATATTCACAAACTGTCACTAAAATAGCCGACAGGCAGTTTTTCGCAAACATCTTCATTCCAATCTGGAGAAAAATTAGTATTTTAACTTTTATGTTTAATCCTAGATTTCCATATGTTTACTTAAATAATGACTATGCATAGTACACTGTTGAATATAGATTCACCAAACTGATGAATTTCTAAGCAATTTTCTTTTTGAACAGCAAATTAAGTTAAGCATGAAACATTCCCCAAACATAAATATCATGTTTGGCATAAAATAGTATCAAAATTTCATAATACAGAATACTGCTTCCATGGGTCAGTCATACATAGGATGGGAATGCTTTAAGGAGATGCTTAGATTAAAAAAAACAAAACCTTTTTTTTAACCCTAGCCTTACAATTATACTTGTTTCGTTAATATATCATCGAATGCTGAAGCTCCAAAGTATGGAAGTCAGATAATAAACTCTTAGAGGTTAATGAGACAAGCTACATTTTGATCCACAGGAAATACAAATATATCCTACTTATTCATTCTCAGGAACTGTATTGACAATGTATTACCGTACATCACAAATTATTCCCATATGAACAAGAAATATTATTTCCTTGCACTGTCTATTACACATTAAGTATAACCTTAGCAACAAATTCAAAAAAGTACCACTGGAGAGGTTGACAAAATTAATAACATTTCAGTTCGGGACTTATAACATGTAAATAAAAATTAAATTATTAGCTAATCTGTATTTTCAGGAATAAATAATCTAAGACCCACAGGGGAGGTAAATTAGTTGGATAAATAGATACTAAACAAACTAGATGCATAGTGTTTGCAGAAAAGAATCGACCGGCCCATTTAGCCTGCTCTTTTTTTTTAATCTTTTACGATAGCACGATAGCCTCCATTACTTTCACAGGAAGCCTATTCCCGGTGTCTACTTCACATTCTGTAAAGTAGAATCTTCTCACATTGACCAACAGTCTTCTACTCTGAAATTTTAAATCTGACCCTTATGTTTTGGTACGCCTTCTTTTTCTGCTTGTTCTTCCATTGTATATATGAGCCGGTTGAGGAAGTCAGACATCCTCTGAGAATTACACTGTGGAACTACTCCACCCTGTGGCACTATGTTTTGCAGTGGTATGTAGGGGTGTACACAGAATATCTGGCACTTGGGATGGATCCTATATCTGGTACCCCCAACCTTAAAATGTAAAAACACCCACAGTCAGGCTCTCTCACACGCTTTCTCTCAATGTCTCCCTACCTTCTCCGACGACTGTTTTAAGTGTCCCTGTCTCCTTACGCTCAACTCCACTTCTTCTCTTGCCTTTCCTTCTGTCTTCACCCTTCTTTCTTCTGTCTTCTTTCTTTGTCCGCTTTTCCATGAACCAAGCCCCTAGGAGAAATTCTGTAAAAGGGCAAAGCCTGCAGACACATCCTCTCCCCCAATTGGTGGAACAGAGGAAAGGCTGTCCCCATGGCTCTGTCCTTTTGCCAAAGTACTCCGTGATGTATAATATAGACAGATATGCATTTCTGTACCTCTCTTTCTCCTCAAATTTATCTGCTTCATTCTGGCCTCGTGGAGTGCTTCCACAAATGGTCAGAGCCATAGGGACAGCCTCTCCTTCATTTCTCCAATTGGAAAGAGTGTGTCCCTAGAGGGTCCTTTTGAGGAAGTACCCAGAGAGAAGACTACCCTCCTTGGCTTTTGGCTAGGTCTTTGGAAAAGAACCCTGGACTGTTCTGTTTTCATTTTTATTTGTATAATAAAGCTGTGAATTTACTGCGCTTCTGGCCTCTCTCGGGTTTGTTGTTCCTGACAATGGCTAAGCTATAGTTACTAATAGTTCCACTTCATAATAATAGCAATAAACAGTGGACTGGTGCAGATTTAGGGGGTTAGAAATTGTTGTAAAGGTGGCATCCTATAACAGTGCCACATTTAATGTCACTAAGCCCTTCAGTATGACCCATGCATTTGATTTTCTGCATCTGATAGTGATGGGTATGGCTGAAACACCTAAACTCAATAATTAGGGTGGGATTATCCACATAATTTCAGTTATATAATGTACAAGCCAAGTTGTAAAAACCTTCCCAAATTGGGTGGTAGTTATGCTAATTAAATCCTCATGTTCAGCAAAATTATCTTCTGTATGTAAAAAAAGGATCCTGCGACTCCAGACGTAATCTGCGATGGACCCTAGGCACTAGGCAGTGCCTAATTAGGAGATCTAAATAGTTAACAAACACGTCAATATAGCAGTTTCAAAGAACAGAGTAATAGGGCATGTTACTCTGTACCTTACTACTCACTCATCAATCTTGCAAGTGTATTTTGTAGCTCCACAAAACCACTAAAGCAATCTTACTAGATATTCGGGAACTAGAAACTGCATAATAAGATTGATTTACTGCTCCATTAAATGGTCTAATAACCTAGAAACTAACATAGCCTTCCTGGGACCAATATAACAAAAAAATGTTGATGGTAATAAAATAATAATAACTGCTTCAGTAATTTTCCCTAATAGTATTCCTTTACATCTAGGTCCACAGAACATACAAAGTGTATGTATCTTTCACATGTTCAGAGTATTAAATGTAATTAATGAAACCAATAAACGAGCTTGTATGAATACAGATAATGATTGGATGTATATTTTTTATTTATTAAGTGCTAACAGATTTGCTTAGTTCTTTATAGTTAATGTTATAATACAACTGCAGTTGTATAATAAGTTCAGTGTTCTAAAGACATTTTGACCGGAGTACAGTAGGTATGAACGCACGGGGAAAGGAGGGCACTTTACCCACAGAAGTTAGATATTTATCGCATGTGTTGCACATTTGGGAAAGTCAAATGAATACATGAACACAATGCTGTGGGGGTTTCACAATCCCTTAACCATTCAAGTGCTAGTGGTCGGGACACATTTTTCCAGGCGATATTTGTAGTTTTGCTACAGTTAAATTTAGGTGGCAATCATTTAAGCAGTTTACACTTTAGTTATATGATATACATTTTTTACCCAATTATTTCCCCACATATAGCCTTACAAATATTCAAAGCGTTCTAAAGAAGAACATGCCTGCCAATGTCTCCTTTTAAGAGACAATTACTTTTTGGGCCCCAGATATCTCAGTCCCTCTTTACATGGAGCTCAAAGTGTCTTACATTCTTCTTCAGTCCTAAAAGGCACAATGTTATGTATAGAAACATACAATATATAATAAATGTATTATATTATTATATATATAATTAAATTGTATTTATTATTTATTGTATACATCGTATATAACTATTATAACACTATTGTTCTTCTAGGTTATTTGAAAATTTTCCTTTTATTGGCAATATACAAATGCTGGGGTGTATGGGAGAGGCCATAAAATAAGTCATAGATTTTCACAAAATGTGTGAGATAGCTTTAACATTTTTCTATACAATTGGAATTTTAATCTGTTTGTTTTACTTAAATTAACAGTGAAGTTAAATATAAAAGAAAAGTTATTTTGTTCCCGTTCTTTGGAACACTGGGTGCCTTAAGGATTTGTTTCAGAGATAAGCCTATTGCTAGAAAATAACATACATTAGTTCAGTCTGGTCCATTAACCACTTATATGAATGAATTTTTTTGCAATAGAACTTGACACTAATGATGTATATGTCATATATGTAGTATGTACTGGAATCATTTGCATTTTCTTCCGCAAGGCAAACGATCTTTAATTTGAATCAGGTCCCATGTGCAGTCTATGCAATGCTAACCATTTCTGCATATTTAGTGATACTGCACATGGCACAAAAGCAGGGCCGGCCCGACAATGGAGCCGAGTGGGGCAACCTCTCCAGGCAGCACTTTTGAAGCCCCCCCTTTTTTTTTAAAGCCGAGAAGAGAGAGAGAGGGGCGCCGAGTGGTTTTCGCTTACCAAGTTGTCAGTACCCACTCGGCGCCCCTCTCTCTCTTCTCTGCGAGCCCTCTAGCTCGGTCTCGGTGCCGACATTTCCGGCACTCAGCATTACAAGCCTGCACCGAGACCGAGCAGGGAGACTGCTGAAAGGTAAGTACGGGGGGAGAGGAAGGGTAGATAATGGGGGGGGGGGCGGTAGGGCGAGGAAGGGTAGATAATGGGGGGCATTTTAAATTTCGCCCCAGGTGGCATTTTGTCTTGGGCCGGCCCTGCACAAAAGTACAATTATTTTTAATTACACAAAATATAACATACTGTTGAAAAATTCTTGCTTAGCAAGTGAGGAAAAGGGTCTGTTTTAACAAGGCAAATCTGAAGCAACTGTGATGATCATGTTATAGCTACATATGGGGTTGTACTGGATGATCCCTTGTGGACAATGTGTGATCCCTCAGGAGAGGGAGTGTCACTGGAAGCTCTGCATGTCCACAGAGATGCAGATGAAGAAAGAAAATGGAAGAGAGAACAAGAAGAACTAAATTCTGAGATTTTTCCTTTGCTTTCGTTCATTTTGTGGGGGTTTTGCCTCGTTTGTGAAGCTTGTCTTCATAGCTAAGCTCTTCTTCCTTTAATTAGTTGTCTTTAAAACCCTTTTGGGTTCTATGATTTGTTTTTCATGAGAGTTGTTCAGCATATTCGAGGTGAGGTCTTACCAGTGATCAAGGGCGTTGCTAGGTCTCTAAAAGATCCCGGGCTAGAGCCCACAGCAGATTTGAAAGCCGTGGGAGTGGTTTGGGAGTGGTTGCTGTGTACACTGTATATATATATATATATATATATATACACAAAAAAAAAAAAATACTTGCAAAACAATTAATTAAAATAAAATATTCTAATTTCTTTATTTCCAGCAACTTCTCTGAAATATGCAACCAAGTCTATCTGCTTTAGACATCCTGTTTAACTACAGTATATAATATGTACTAGACATGTGCAAATGGGCCAAAAATGATTCGGATGATTGGCCTATTCATTTCCAGGCAATGGGGGCATATTTTATTTGGGAACAAATTTTCATGCTCACTCTTTCACTCTCTTGTTCTAGTTCACCCTCTCTCACACTCTCTAAATGTTTTCCTACCTTCTCTGCTGACCACTTCCGCTTCTGACGACCATAATGGATAAGCCGTCCAACTGCAGTTAGGTTGGAGAACCTAGTTTAGTTAGTGCTCATAAGAGCAAGGCTTTTGTTTAGATTTTTTTTTCTGTTATGCCTTTTATTTAACCCTCCTCGTGTCTAAGCCATCTCTGCAACCTGGAAGACTGTGTGTGAGTAAAGATTCCTGGACAGAGTACCAAGTGGGTATTGTGTCACAATGTATACACATTTATATATAGCCACCCATAACTACACTGACCAATAACACCCTAACCCATTATTGTAAGGCCACCTTTGTGCACAGACCCTTTCCGCTAATCCTGCTCCACGGGCTACAGGATAACAACTTCCTTGTTTCTGTAGAATCTGCCTGAAAGTGTGAATTCAACCATTGTATTAAAACCCAGAAAAAACACCTTTAAAATGCAATGCATAAAATGATTACTAATCTAATCTTTTTATGGCAATAAATTCAAAAGAAAATTCAACTCTGTATCATCCAATCCCACTTCTGGAATTTAATTGCTTTTGCCCATTCCTCCCTTCCAAATATTTGCTTTTCATCAGAATTCCTCATGTATAAACAAACAGGGAAAACATAACAAGGAAAAAAATAACATAAATTGAGTAATACTAGTAAATTCAACTGTTGAAAGTAAAAACTCTGTTATCCTTTGTTATTTCCATGGGCCTCTGGGAATGATTTTGCCATCTTATGGTGTAATGGACTATATTACAAACAGCTTGTTAAATGTGTGACAGATCTACTCAAGCCAATGTTTCTTAACGTCTACAGGCCTTCCCATTTTCTAATAAACAAGATATACATACAGACGGGCCTTATGTTTAAGTTTCTATTGCACTGGTTCATGTTTCAGCTTGCAGTCTTGTAGTATGAATTTCCTACATAGCAAGTAAGTGGATTCACATGCATTAGAATTCCAGACATCTTTTCGACCAGATGTGGTGCCTTTATTTTTAGTACTTCAGGAGTGTCTGCTGACCCCTCATCACCCCTCGTCTAATGAAAGATTGACTATGCAGGGGGGGGGTTCTATATGCTAAATTATATATCGGAGGGTTTAAGTATTAATTCATGATGAATTTTGTAAAGGCTGCAGGAGAATTATTTAGCAAAGAAGAAATCCCCATATAAGAAGAAAAAAACTATATGAATCTGTCAAATTTTAATCCAGTCTCCTATGAAATATTATTGCATTCGAAAACCCATCCGTGATCTGTGATTAATCATTTGCTCTGATTCACTTTATATGCAAGCGATTCTGAGCCAAACTGTCACTCCTTTGTTCTGGAATATGGATTTGTGTATACCTCCTTAAAAGAATAAATTAGAACAGTGCCATATCTTTTCAGATCGAAGGGTGGAACACTGAGAACTGATTTTAAAAAATGAAATAGAAAAATAGAAGGAGTCAAATTGCTCTATACACAATTTGATTATAAATATAATAAAAATTGAAAACATACAAAATGTATTAAATACAATATTTAGAGAAACAGACAATATAAAGAATATAGTATGTAAGCTAGGGAATCAAATGTATTTCCATTAGTAGTTGAAGTTCTCTTTCTCTTTGTATATAGTATGAATGAAAAAGGGAAGGTAGAGTAAGTATAATTTGCTGGGTTGCTATAGGCAAAGGTTTTCCCACTGAACCATTAAATAATAGCCTAGACAGAATTAAGGAGAAGCACTGTACCCGCCTGATATCCATAGAAGCAATACAGACAACGCCAGCCTTACGGTTTTAGCTCCCTAGCTGAATAATATGTTTAGTTGCCCCTATCTAATTAGCTACCTAGACAAATACGCCCTTGCGTGTCTTAACTTAGCATGCAAGGGGTACATTGTCAGGACAGGTCCTAACTGATCCTATGGTAGTAGCAAAATATACAAGCAGCTCTGCACAAGGTAAGCGAGTGTGTGTTAGAGTAAGTATTTGTTAGTCTGTCTATTGGTGCTTAAGTGTAAATGTGTTAGTGTGTGTGTGTGTGTGTTACGGTCGAGGAGTTCAGCGGGACAGGCCCAGAATTCAACAGAATTTTCTTACATCTAGGAGCAAGCTAGGTTTTACATATAGATGCACATGATCCCATCTTCTGCAACTCCAAATCTACTTAAGTGGAGTATAACCCATTTGCTATAATTTCCAAGTCCCATAATAAACCTTTTGCCTCTGTAAGAATTTTCCTATTGTTTGACAACTGGGTACAAAAATATGTTTTATATCATTACTTATTGACAAATTGTCAGGTATTAATTAATATTAATATTTTAGGGGTTATGTATAAAGAGTAATTTTGGTTCTAAGTTTGAAAAATGGTCTTATCTCCATAGTCATGGCTGGAAGATTCATGCTCAACAGCCCATTCCATTGATTTTTATAGTAAGAAGACCATTTTTTAAACTTTGAACTACAATCACTCTTTATTTCTAGTCATTTACTGGATTTACTGTGTGGGACTACAGGCCTCCAAGTAGACTGGCCTCCACAAGACTGGGGGGCGGGTGATAGCCAGGTAGGCATCAGGTGAGGGTTCTGGTCCCAAAAAATGGCTCTAGAGATATCCTAAATTGTTTCCCAAAAGTACTTTCCCTACCCGACCTCTTCGCTCCTCTCACAACCTGAGGCTTCCCTTACGAAAAAATTACTGCAGTTTTTCTGAAGTAATACTGCTGTTTTTTGGACATGAAAAAACTGCAATACTGCACTTTTACTGCAGTATTACTGCACATTTACTGCAGTTGTACTGCATTTGTACTTCACTGTACTGCAGTTGTACTGCAGTTATTTTTGTACGGAAGTACAAATGCAATAAAGCTGCAGTACATTAAAGTACAACTGTAGGTTTGCAATATAAAAAAAAAAGTGCAGTAAATGTGCAGTACAGTGAAGTACAAATGCAGTACAACTGCAGTAAATGTGCAGTAATTTCATGTCCAAAAAACAGCAGTATTACTTCAGAAAAACTGCAGTAATTTTTCGTAAGGGTTTCTTCTACTGTTGTTACCTCTTCCCACTCCCGTATTCAGGATTTCACCCGTGCCGCTCCCCTCCTGTGGAATCCCCTTCCCCGTTCCGTCAGACTTTCTGCCTCGTACGTGACTTTCAAAACCTCTCTGAAAACCCACTTGTTCAGGGAAGCGTACAACATTCCTTTACAGTGCTCCCAACCATCATCCTAATCAAGCCATCTGAACAAACAGCTTCAACACATCATCGGAACCAGATCAACTCATCCCCATCCAAGTTGTCCTCTCCTATTGTCTCACTTCCCCTCAACCACCGCCATTACCTCACTTTCTGATACACCTCCCCAATGCCCTGATCCAGGTACACTTGAGCTAGTAGTCCACTGAAAATGTACCCAACAGCAATGCAGACTTCCACGTTCCTGAAAGTGTCCTTGGAAGAAGAAATGCCCTGGGGTTGGACCAAAGTGAAAGTGGCTCCTGAACCTTGTAGTCCTTTAATGTATCTGCCTCTTGGCAGACTTTTTGGTAATGACGAGCTGCTGTCTGGGGTAGCTTTTTATGCCAGTGTTACCTTGTGCAATGATCCCATTGATGATACGGTGGTAGATGTCCACTGCTCAAGGATGGTAGCCTGGGACCCTTGTAACCAATTGCAACAAGCCTTTTCTAGCCTGTATGCTTATTACATAAGGATGTGGTAAAGTTCCTTCTGAGTCTCTCTGAGTTATCATCAATATGTCTCTCTTCATCACTTCCACATAATCTCAATTTAACTCCACCAGGACAGCTCAACAGCCACAAAGACAGTGAAGCATATTAGCAAAGATAATCCACATTTCATACATTTGTCGTCACCAGACAAGCTCAAATATGTTCTTTGCAAAATAATTTCCCAGTTAGAGGTAGCCACCAAAACTTTGCTAGTTTTCAAAAAAGTTTTTTACATTTTCATGTGTATAGACATATAGGCAAAAGTCTATGACCGTCGGCCAAAAATATTTCACATTGGTTTTATGACTTTTGTGACATAATTTGGGGCAATTTTTCTTGTTGTAATATGCTGTAGCATTTTCCTGGATCTGGAGGGAGAGTCACGTTACCTCCTGCTACTTACAAGTATTTTTCTCACTAGTAACACTAGTAACCCAGTTTAAATCCTTGCTTAAATACAGGGGACCGTTCAGAATATCTTTCTTGTTATGGTTTTGACTAGAATCAACTAGAATCGCCACCCTTTAATTGAATCTTTGTTATGGGCTATTAGCAAGTTCACAATTTAAGAATCTCAAGGTCAGCTTTTTTGAAAAGTCCCCAGGTATTCATGTAAGATGAGGAAGGTTCTGTCCGCAAGCTTGAAGTATAAAGGTTAAACAGACCTGGCAGACTAGCACCACATTTCCACCTATTGGTCTTATTAGGCAACAGAGAAGCCTATGTCTCCATTGGGGTATATTGTTCTTCTGCTCCATCTTTCTATGTTGTGACAACAATACAAGCTGATTTTTAAGATGATACATAGCACATTCACTTTCCTCCCAAGCGTCCCTTTTGGAGTCCTACATTCCTCTTCCCTGATGTCCCTCTCAGGTACAAGCTGAAAATAATTGCTGGGTATGAGTGTGTCACAGTGTTCTACAGCCCTAAAAGTCACAATAATGTGCATAGAAACAGCATGAAATGTGTTCATAAATTAAATTGTGTAAATAAAAATCATGACCCATTCATATAAAAATCTATGACTAAGTCACAGTTACATAATTACTCTAGCACTGTCCAACTACACCCCTTAAATTAAAAATGGTAGGCACATACTTGTCATTTATCCACGTGTTTATTGCTTGATTAATTATTGTGTTTGCATGGGATAGGCATATGGTTCCTGAACCTAAGATGAGAGCAAGAACTGATTAGGGTCTGAGTGTTTACGTCAAGAAAAATGGGCAGACTAGATGCTGTTCTTGTCTGCCTCAAATGTTATCAGGGTTTAGCAGAATGATCCCAGACACCCAGAAGCTTAATTGTTATTGTCCTAAATAAAAAACAATCTTTACAGTATCCCACCTTCTTCTGGGGTACAACGTTCTGACGGATATGTGCACCAAACTTAAATTAATGGATCAATCTATTCATATGTGGATTAAAGACAACTTAAAAAATCTATAGTAAGAAACTATTCTGTAAAAAAAGAAGCACAAATTGTAGACAGTTCGAGGTTTAGGAGTTCAGGAGCATTAGGATTTATGAAGACCAATCTATTCCTTTTGGTAAGCTTCTCCTAGAGGAATAGGCAATGTACAAGGAATAATTAATACGGGATGATTCTCTCATCCAATTACACAATATGCAGGGCTGGCTCAGACAGTTTTGCTGGAGAAACTCACTTGGGTTGGCCCTTCATGATTAATGTCAGGGAATTAAAATGTTTTAACATGCCTAACCAGCTGCCTTAGAACCTAATATGATAATAATTACCTATGTTCTTATACGACTCTTACAACGATTTGCCTCAAATTTACACATTTATCTGCTAGCAAAAAGGGACTTTTATCCAACCAATATTCATCATAATCAAATTGTTCGCATTATAAGTTAATATCATAGATACAAAAATATATTAAATTATCCTAATTGTTCTACTACTTATTTGTATTGCTATAAACATATAGTTTGCATCGCACATAATAAAAAAAGATCATTACTTTTCCTTTCCATTAGTAGATGTTCAATGTCTAGGACATATACAAAATTAATATGTATGACTATTGGTGCATGACACTTATATTTATTAAAATTATTGTTTTGGTTAACCTTCATAGAACCATGCTTTAATTATATAGAGCATAAAAACAGCTAATTGTGTCCTTGTAAATTTGCAGAATAGGTAAAAAAAAAATTCCCTTGAGGACTAGAAAATTCTTTACAGGTTTTTCTTTCAATAATGAATTGAGGGAACAAATATTAAGAAGGTCGGTTATTATAAACATGTCCTCAACAGACATTTGGGCATTGATTGAATAAGGACATTGTTTTGATAGATCACATTGTGTTTAGCTAATATGTGCTCTTATATCGTAAGCTTTAATTTTGCATTTTCAAATTAAATAATAAAGAACATTATTTTTCTCTTTGTAGCAGTTTGTTAATAAATTAATATTATGTAATGGTTCATACCCAATGCATTTAAAACTACTTACAAACAAATTAATGTAATCTTGGATAATTCAAAGATCACGGTATTTTATGTCAAGTACCGTTTAGATAATAAAGAGACATAAAGGTCACAAAATTGTGATTGGCTAGACATTAAAGATGTGCGTGCAGATTGAAAATGTGTTTTATAATAGGAATTATTTGACAGCAGAGTTATGAATAAGGAAATAAAGTAATATTAGAAGTAATTAAATAAAAGTAAAAAAACAGACAAATTAAAGGTTCTACTTACTACACGTAGTTTAATACTCACAGGGTTAGAAAATAAATCCAAGCACTCTTCAATGTCTATTTCTTTACCAGAAATAATGATTTAACCATGTAAAATGTTGCCTCATATACATTTTTTTTTTTCAGGAAAATGCGTTTTTACTATATAATACAAACCTTGGCTGCCATCAGGATTAGCAGGCCCTGGGAAGGAAGAATTTACATGGTCTCTTTGCTCTTGGTCCATTTGTTTTCGGACAACAAATTTTGCTTTGGACAAAAATTGGAAAGGCTTTTCACATTTGGAAATGGCAACCATTAGTGCCACGTAATACAATAACACATTTCCGACCATTTTAAATCACCAGATTGGAATATTTTGCCGTAAATGGTGTGATGAAAGGGGTCAGGGCAGTATTTAAACTTTTTTAATGTGGTTTTGTGATCTAGTTATATTAACACTGCATAAAACATGTAGTGTACTGGCGATGTACAGTGCTCCATTGGCCACTTTGAGGATTAATAGAGGATACTCTTAGTCTTTGGTATCACAAATGTGATGAGTGAGTTAAAGGTGTGCAGTATACTATCGAACTTCAAAATCAATATGGATAGCCAAATTCCTAAATTTATCAATTGCAGTTGCAGATGGCTCCACCTTGAGAGGATCCTTCCCCTTTAGGTTGTGGTCTGATAAAATGAAGTATTTGGGTCTGTAAGGATTTCTCTAGTCTAGATGCAGATCATTTGCTCCCTTTATTAGTAAGTCTGAAAAGTAATTTGCAGAAGTGGCCTGTCACCAAAATTAGCTTGTTGCCTAGGCTACCATTAATTTCAAACAATTCCCATAAGGGTTCCTGGCTCTCCCGGACCCCCTTAAGTACTATCAGGATGCCCATCTCAGGTGAGTTCTGGAGTGGAATGTTTTCCCTACCCAGAAGTGATGGATAATGCTGGAGCCGTCTACCTTTTCTTACGTGTGTGGAGGGAGTGCCCTGTAATCTGTCCCTCTTGGGAGAAGGGGACTAGTGAACTGCCCCCTTAATGTTCTCCATGGGTGTAATGCTTCATTATCATACCCCCCCAGGCGATATCTGTGTTCCTGGCTTTGTGGTGCCCCCCTTTCTTCTCAACTATTTTGTGCTCGATATCTTTACCTATAGTTTGTAAAGTGAAGAATAATCTGTGAATTCAAAATGTACAATTTTATATTGATACTATTTAACTCATAAGTCGTAAACAAGGACTACCTGAATGTTGCATCCAGGGCCGGCCTTTGGGGTGTGCGACCTGTGCGACTGCACAGGGCGCCACACTCCAGGGGGCGCCGCTGCCGCCAGCAGCGTACCTAGCGGGGGGGGGCGAGCGGCACCCGGTGCCGCTCATCAGGGGGGCACCCGGCACCCCTCCAGAGACGGACAGTAATGTCCGCCGCTGGAGGAGCAGGCTCGCAAGGGAGCGGTATCGGAGGTCTTTAACAGACCCCCGGCTCCCTTGAGTGATTTTAAGCCGGTTCAAGGATCTCCCTTGAACCCGGCTTAACATCACTCCAGGGAGCCGGAGGTCTGTTAAAGACCTCCGATACCGCTCCCTTGTGATCCGCGCGGCAACAGCTGCTGTGCGCCGGGGTTTGTAGTCAGATTCCGGCGCACAACACTGAAGCCGCGCCCACCGCTGTCCGTGCCCTCTGACCCGGAAGAAGACAGAAGATAGAAGAACTGAAGAAGAAGAACGAAGAGGAGGAAAAGGAGCTGTAAGGAGAAAAGAGGAAAGGTAGGAAAGCATTCAGTGAGAGTGGATTGGTATGTGTGTGGATTGGTGTATATGTGTGGATTGGTATATATGTGTGGATTGGTATATATGTGTGGATTGGTATATATGTGTGGATTGGTATATATGTGTGGATTAGTGTATATGTGTGTGGATTAGTGTATATGTGTGTGGATTAGTGTATATGTGTGTGGATTGGTATATATGTGTGGATTGGTATATATGTGTGGATTGGTATACGTGTGGATTGGTATGTGTGTGGATTGGTATATATGTGTGGATTAGTGTATACGTGTGGATTGGTATACGTGTGGATTGGTATACGTGTGGATTGGTATACGTGTGGATTGGTATGCGTGTGGATTGGTATGCGTGTGGATTGGTATGCGTGTGGATTGGTATATGTGTGGATTGGTAAGTGTGTGAGAGTGATGGGTGTTATGCTGTACCATTTCCAATGTCTTTTTCATGATCTAATTATGCTCTAAAAGTACATCATAACTCCCATCATTCTATACTGTTCCATACAGTGGCAGAGCTGGGAGGCAGAGGCCTTGCACCCCCAACGCAGGACTCCTGAAAGGTAAGTGAACTTCAAAGAGGGAAAGGGTAGATAGTTAGGAGGGCGTATATAGGGAGAAGGGAGTGAGACAGGGGAAAGGGGGTAGAGAGGGAGAAGGGAGTGAGAAGGGGTAGATACGGCAGAAGAGAGTGAGAAGGGGTAGATAGGGCAATCATACTCCTATCATGCCAAGTCTGCGAGTAAATCCTGGAATCTGGGTATGCCTGGGCATGATAGGAATGTGATTGCTGTTAATCATATATATATATGATATATATAGACTTGAAAACCGAAGTTGTTTGTGTGGTTATTTGGAAAGTCCCTGGAGTGCCGGTAACTATTTTTGGACTTTATATATATATATTTATATATATATATAATATTATTTAATTGTTTTGTCCTATTTTGGTGTGTTACTTACTTTAAATAAAAGTGTTAGATTTTTTTATGGTGTTGGGGGGGTCATATTCGGTTTTGGCCAGGTAAATGCTGCACTTTCGGTTTCAGTCCAGAATTCGTTTCGGTGCATCCCTACTACTAAGCCAGACAATGAAGTGGTAGGCCTAGACCACATCAATGTTTGGCGTAGTATATAGTGATTGGGGTTTTGTTACAAGTTTTTATTCCTTTCTTTTTTTGGGATGGGGGGGCGCCAGAGGAGTAGTCCGCACAGGGCGCCAGAACACCTAAGGCCGGCTCTGGTTGCATCACTATAAATGGCATGATTCTCAGACTGACAATCCAAATACTTGCAGAGAATCATGGGAACTGTAGTTCAGGAACATTGAGAAAACTACCTCTTAGCTTCTGCTTTAGTACACTGTACAGTATTTACAAAATACAGTTCACACCCAGTGATCCCTCTTAAGTCATAAGGCCAACACTGGAACTGTTAAAAGGGCATAACCTGTACTTTACATGTAAACAAGAGATACCCAGAGCACCATTATGTGAGTTTAATGTAATGTAATATATGTAAAAAAGGTACATTTTCATAATATTGAGAAAGACATTTTTACAGACAAAAACATTTTGTGACTCTTTTCTAGTCCTAATATTGGTTGAAATGCATCTTAAACTCTGAAATAAATTGCTTCCAATTACAAAACGATTGAATCACCAAAAAATTGTTTTTCAGGAATTAATAAAAGAATAACATTTACATCCATAAACAACATAATAGTAATTATTTAAAAAAATAAAAAAATAGTGCACTTCAAGAATTAGAAAATAATGGGTTTACTATTTGGAAATGATGATTGAAAGCATGACATCAGATAACTCCTTAAACTCAAAGGAGATACTTTTCTCTCTCTTAATGTAACAGATGGACCTGATGTCAGACTTACATAAAAGTCATTCTCACCCTCTAAAAAAAATCATCTTAGCCAATGTATGACTTTGTAATGTAGCCGCGAACATGTTGAAGGCCTTTCTCATAAATTCTTCATGTATTCAAAGACGCAACTAATGGCTGATGCCATCATAATAAATATTAAATTATGTAACACGCGGAGAAAACCTATGTATGAGACACGGTAACTATTATCTGTTTGGACGTTCTGTACTTGAAATGTGACATGCCTAAAGAATATATTTAGAAATCATCTGTGCTCTGAAAAACGGGGTTCAGTTGAAGTGGATGTGACAACTTTATTATATATAATTGTTATTTCTATGCCGTTAGTTCAAATCCTCCAACAAGGAGGCTATACATTTGGTAGTCAAGTGGAGATGTGGAATTACGTGTCCTACAGACTGACACTTTGTATTTTGCCCAATGACAGGTGAACTTTATGATCCATTTGATTGGGAAATTTGATTTCAAATGCCACTTTGAAAAAAGGGAACCATTTAAAATGTCAAAAGACTCATTTAACCTTTTTTTTAATGTTATGATCACGTTACTGTAATTGGAAGGATTCCAAACAGAGAGACTATCATTTCTCAAGATTTAAGGTGTCCTTAAAACATAAACATTCTCCGTTGATTTGTAATTTTTAAGAGAGTTTGATATATTTTTTATACCTTGTTACAAATAAAATTAATTTTCCATTAAAAAAAACATTAGAGGAAGGATGCCCGGTCATCATCAGACCATGGAGTGTGGCTGTGTGTACAGTAGCTGCAGCTTCTCCCTAAGGGAAAGGGTAGTAGATACTTGGAACAGACTCTGAGTTGGCATAGCACAGTGTGTGAAAAATATATATAAAATAATTAGAGTTAACTCATGACTGTCTAGGTGTACTTTTTTGAGCTTTTGCCACTGATTTGTTGACGTATCCACATATAAATTGCGAACACCAGATACAGCAATTACACAAAATGCGCAATTGTGTCATCTCATTTATTAGTAAATAACAGACCACGGGTTACGGCAAAGAGTAAATGCCTCCTTCTCAATACTCCAATAGAGACAAAAATCTGTGACAGAGATTTCCTATTCCTTGAAAAAAAAACACCCCACTCAGTTTCTAGACAATGACAAGAATTGAAATACCGTGTGTGCTTTTAATGTGTGTAAGCATCCATGAATTCAGCATGACAATGTGTGAATATGTGTGTGGGTGACACTATAGGATGAATTTGTAATTAATCATTCCAGATGTTACATCTCAACGCGTTACATGGTTATGTTACTTTTATCTAATTGGCTTGGAGTGATATTGCATTAACATAAACCGCAGTGAAATAATAATATAGCTGTTGTGTAACACGTTTCCTCTTTTACTATTATTTTTTCCAGTACTGTGATTTTTTTGTCTTTGTCTCTAAGAATAAATGGTTTTAAAGTTTGTATTGATTTATTTCTAACTGGAGATAATTTTTTTGTTGGCACCGTTCTTGAATATAAAATGTAAACATCAAATGTTGTAGAAATATTAAACATTTTACTGAAATAGCAGGAACATATTGTTTATGGTTTTTGTTTTTTTTTAATTACGTATATCTATTCCAATAGCTTGTTTTTGACCAATGCACCCCTGGTCTTATGGGTGCCCCCAAGAAGTGGCTTAATTTGGTAGATTTCAGCCTGGCAACTTTAAGGGAAAAAACTACTACAAAGAAGTCATTGATATGCCACACTTAACACATATTCGTCAGTATACCAGAATTTATTTTCTAAAATCATGGCATCAGAAAGCACCCAAAATTCCCCCTTAGTGTCTTACTTTACAAACATAACAATAATAATGGGGAGAGTGGATTTCCTGAAATAATTCCTTAATTTTCAGAATTGAATTTTATTTGTACATTTATATTGAAGACTTCCCACAACCAGATGGATACAAGCACAAGAGGGAGAACAAAAAAAATGTACATGTTTTGGGAATGCACTGATACCAAATCTTTGTTGGGTTTTGGTAAACGTATTATGAAATAAGCCATATTTGTAGAAGCGGATTGGCAATGAGAGAAGGAGTATATGTTTTGTTGTAGCAGATTAATCTGTCGTGGACACATTTCTACAAAGTCTCATGTGAGACTCACTCAGGAAGTAAACACTGCGCTTCAGGAAGTAGAGTTCTAGTGCGCATTTGTGCGCTACTTCTGCAGGTGTCGAAGGTGTTAAAAGTATACATCCAGCTCTCTATCACACATCATTTATTCATTGATAACAGGAGCATAATTATATATTATATCTAATAACTACATAATGCACTATGGTAGCAATTAACTTTACACGGAATGCCACAGTGATAATTGTGCTTACTTTTTTGTTTGTTTTATAAATATATTGCTAAATAGTTACAGACTGCCAACAGAATGTTGTGTTTTTCTTAATTGCAACAAATTTGTCACTTTGCACCACAGTTGTCCTGTTCCGATATATATGGTAGCTTGATACCTGTAATTTTGATGTTATATGTAAATCCAAAAGCAGGTTGGTAGCAGCGGAAGTAGAAGAGGAAGGACGGGGTTTTGTATTATTTTAAGGATTAGTGGAAATCGGCTGCAGTGTAACAATGCAACTCGGACACCAGCCCATGAACACTTTGGGTCACCATTGCTTCTTTCGTTTTTCACAAGAAACTATGTTTGCTTGCAGATTGTGATAGTTTATATTATTTTTATATTATATTAGTTTTTTATGTGGCACTTCCGCTCATGAAACTTAGCAAAATCATTTAAATTGCTGACAATTCGAACCCAAATTTTGACTGGGAGCATGGTGGTGTTCAGTAAATAGTTTTATAGTTTCATTTTGTTCAGAAACATTTTTGCAACCAAAAAAACCTACATAACAAAGCATTAAAAAAAATTCTATTCTCTCAATGTTTTGTTTTTCTTTTAGACCACAACCATACTAACTTGATATGGATTCTGTTGAAGTTTTTACTGAACAGTTGACTTCATTCCATTGCTTGTTTTGCTTACTTAGCATTTTCTCCTGCTGTGAGATGTTTTCCTTGGATGGTTACCTACAAATACACCACTGACCTCAGTGTGCATAAAGAGGACCTGCATGGACAAACAGAGTGCATTGGACATGCTCTATAAATCATCGCCCACATCCATGCACCACAAATGAAAGAAGGAAGGAGGAAAGCAGGAAAGCAACAGACCGTTCCACATGAATCACTATATATGCTTTGCTGTTACCACCTGGAAGTACTCAAGAGATAGTGGCCAGGGAGAGTAAGCATAGACTAACTTTTCTATGACAGATAATAAACTTTCGTTATTTGACGGTAGACTCCTGGGTGCCTGAGCTGTGTTCGGTGTTCTAGCACTTTCAGGGTTAAAAAGGCAAATGACAGATTTTCAGACACGTCAGATAATATCTCACATATGGTTAATTTACTAGCCGAACATGAAAGTGCAATCAGGGCCGGCCCTATAATGGGGCAGACTGGGGCAATTGCCCCAGGCGGCACTTTAGAAGGGGCGGCACTTTGCCGCCCCAAGCGCTTTTTTTTTTTTGAAGCGGAGGAGAGAGAGAGGGGCACCGAGTGGTTTTAGCTTACCCGCTCGGCGCCCCTCTCTCTCTCTCCTCTGCGGCGAGTCTCCCTGTTCGGTCCCGGTGCCGGCTTGTAATGCAGAGCGCCGGAAGTGACGTCAATTTCCGGCGCTCAGCATTACAAGCCGGCACCGTGGCAGAGCAGGGAGACTCGCCGCAGGACTGTTTAAAGGTAAGTACCGGGGGGGGGTCGTAGATTATGCCGTCGGCGAAGTTTAAAATGCCGCCCCCCCCCCCCCCCCGGCGTCGGCGGGGGGGGGGGGCGGCGTTTTAAACTTCGCCCCAGGCGGCGTTAAGTCTTCGGCCGGCCCTGAGTGCAATCGACCAACATATGTCATTTTCATTCTCCTCTTGAAACTTTCTATTTTTCCTTTATCGCTATGAATTTGATAAACGTATCTATTTTTCTTAAAAAGGATTACAGATAGATTACATAAATAAGCAAGGTGGGATAGAGTGAAGTTGAATTGTTTGAATTTTAATACAGTGTGGGAATTTAAACACAAAGCTAAGGGGCTAGGCATAAAGCTATCCTGAATCTAAGAAGAGTCAGCTACTGATTAAGGTCTACAGCAGAATGGGCAGACTAGATGGGCCCATCAAACTCTATGTTCAGAAAAGTTAAAGGCACTCTCCATCCTTCATATGGACTTTAATGCATATGATATTCCCTGCCCTCAGCCATTTGTCATATAGGAGATCTGTTAAACTCAACATATCTCCTGACACATAATCTACTTACCGTCAGTCAACTCCAGCAGAGGCTTGGTGGTTGCCCTAGGAGCGGGCTAACAAGACCTCTATGTTCAAAAAGCACTCCCACATGGCTATTCCTCAAAGTAAGTACTTATTTTTTTCAAGGCTTGATGATTGCATAATAAAGAACTTGTGCATATATTTTTTGTCTTGAATATCCTACCTGGGGCACTAGAGTGTCACTTTTAATACTAAATTAGTCTTGCATTAATGTAAATAATACTAAAAGATTTCAATGGAATTCTATTCCATCTATCTATGAATACTAGAGGTTATGGATGTTTTCTGTAATTCCAATCAAGAGATCTTATAATGATGCATAAGAATAGTATGTATAAACTGAACCACCAGCCTTAGAAATATGAGTGACTAAGTTTGTGACAGTTCATTTAATGAGGGTTTTTTACATAATACACACCACATTTCAGGCCATGATTTTGTGGCTTTTTCATTTCCCAAATCTAATTTCTGACGTATGTTATATAAATCTCTCAAGTGCATATATATGATACTTTTGCGATTATGTCACTTTAATACATATTTGTTTTCTGGAATATAAAACTGACTTTTTTTCTTTTTAGCCAGCCATGTGTCCATGTCTTTTATAGCAGCTTTAACCATGCAATTGGAATATTGTTTTTTCCTTTTAAAGTATGAAAAGTCTTAAAATCAGACATGGTTTAGATTTCAAAAAGTATGGTGGATTTGCACTTTAAAATTTTTTATGAATATAATGTAATACCTTTTTCCAAGATATATTATTACAATGCCATATGGTGTGTACATGGTTCCTTATGAAACCAAAGAACCTACATGTTTAGCAGGCAATGCTGGATAGATTTTAAGACTTTCTTAAATACTCTACATTGACATATAATAGACTAATGTACTTAAAGGCACAATTGGAGTTGCAGCTCTGAAATTATACATATAGTCTTTCAATACTGTATCCAAATCTTCATCAGGAAAAGGCTGAAATAAGACTGAATTTCTGTTGATTATCTGAAGTTAGATGTTCTAGGCTTGATAAGACCTCTGAAGGTATGACATAGTGGGTCACTCTTATTAATGAACTTGCAAAATTATATTGTACAACATATTTCAGTCACTGTGCTTATATGAGTAATTGTTAGATTAACATACATCATGATATTAATATGATACATTTTGCTGTAACTTAAAGACTGTGATCTTTAAACACATTTTGGGTTCATCTTTGGAGCTTTCAAATAAAAATAGCTGCATTTTATGGCAACAAGTTAATGTTAGCAAAACAAAATGTTTATTGTAGCATCTTCCTTCCTGTTTCAAATAAATTTAAAAGCCTCCCCCCATGTGTGTCTCCATCCAGTCTTTGCACAGACTTACGCACTAAAACCAAAACAAATGCACACACATATACTCATGTATACCATCATGATAACATGCATTTACACATACACACCCATTCTTACATGCAAACATTTACACATTCATGCACTCGCACACAAACACTTATACATACACATCCATGCTCACACATATACACCCATGCTCACACACAAACGTTTACACATACACATCAATGCTCACACATACACACCAATGTGTACACACAATCATTTCCACACCCATGCTCATATGCAAACATTTACACATCCATGCTCACACACAAACATTTATACAGACATGCTCGCATACAATTACATATACACATCCATGCTTACACATACACACCCATGCTTACACACAAACATTTACATACCCATGCTTGCACACACACTTACATATACACATCTATGCTCACACACAACCTCACATTATGTAGCCCCACTGTGTTCCATGTCAGACCAGCCCTTTGTGAACCACTGATTTAATTGTGTATTATTCAGGACCAGTTAAGCTTTTGTTTCAGGTCCTTCATAGCCCAACACTTCAAATATAACTCTTGACATATCAATTAGTAGGTGTAAAGATGAATTGAAGGACCGTTGTACAGGGTTTGATAAGGGTTACTTTTAATGTAGACAGGACTTACGTCGTATTACTTTTTTATCGGCCCAGAAGTTAAAAGATGAATGAATAGTGAAAAGTCATTAGCATACATTCATTTACATTTTTTCTGTGTCTATATAACTTTAATTAGTATGGCAAATAGTTAACATAGCAAAATCATAATTTGTTCCACCAATTAATTAATTAGAAAAAAAGCTTAGTTTATTTTTTATCACTTACATACAACGGCACAAACAAGAAGCAAGAACTCGGTTTAGTGAAAAGGCAAACATGTTGATGACATCAGAGATTATGAGATTCTTTGTCACTTTGCTTATCGATTGATTCTTGCAGTTTGTGATTGAACAATCTCTGGTCTCAAAGTGAGGTTGTATTCCCAGACATGCCCAAGTAAAATTACTCATAAATTTGTCTAGTACAATGACTAGCCCGATGTCTAAATTGTTTTGGGGACTCACATGTGGGATTCTACCCATTTTAAATGCTTATATATTGCTTATCCATAAGAGGAGCCCAGGACATGGTTTAATCATACATGATTTAACATAGTTGCATTACATTTTATATTCATTGCATCACTGTTGCCCTGGATTTCATCTGTTTTGTATTTGTAACAATGAACTGTACAGGATCCTAAGCCATATATTTTAAAGAAAATATGAATTTCTGGATATGTTTTGAAAGCTGGAGTTTGGAGAAATAATCCAGACTTTGCTATACTTTACTCACAACAATATAGTTTTGAAATAGTTTTGAAACCCAATGGGGTTTTTACCTTCAGAAAATATATGGTTTTGCTCAGTTACACATTGTCTTATTGTATCACTATAAAGGGAACATATGCATTTCGCTGGATATATTTATTTATGTGAATATCAAATTCTGAGTTATAAAGGTTGATATTTAATTATTCATACTTAATATTTAATTACTAATAATTTTAACAATAACTGGATGCATATGTTTTTACTTTGCAGGTAATAAACACACATATATCTGTAATTTAAATAATAGTGTAATGTCCTAGAATAAGTATGCAGAATAGGAATGCTGCTGTGAGTGACATCATCATTTTAAACCGAGTATGTGAATACAAGAAGAGGTAAGAGGTTTGAATGTAATGAGCAAATATGTAATTGATGAAATATATTAAAAAGCCTTTTGAAAGAAGTGATTATGGTGATTACAGAGAGGAAATGTATAGGATAGTAAAGCCCTAATTTCAAATCTATAAAATAAAGGGTTTGGATTATCTAGCACCTCTACAAAGCTTTAGTATCACCTTAAATATGCATACATAAAACAGAACGAAGAATTAAATTAAGTTTGAGGTTTCACAGAAAAAATGTCAGACTAGACTGAATTGTTCTAAGTTGTTGCTGTTTAAATTCTGTATTATTGTCTGGTTTCTCCTATAGATGTTAAGAGCATTTAAAAAACATATAAAAGCTTGTTTAGGGATATTGGACTTTCATTGTACCTGCTGTGTGCGAAAGCATGATAAATTCCTTATTATGTATAAAATGTTATAATTCTGTGATCTATGCAATCTAAGAAAAATGAACAACTCATTTGGTCTGGAAGGTTCAGTGGATTGCGGAAGGTTCAGTAGATTGCTTGAACATACCTACAAGGATGTCAAATGAACGATTTACTGCATGCAACCAAGTAAGGCATTTAGACCACAAAAAATTATTTATATAAAACTAGTTGAGAATCAGATTTCCTGCTATAAACATAGAACTTGGCAAAGAACGAAAAACACAGGGATTTGGGCTTTAAATAGGGGCACTTGGAAGATATGCTGAGTGGAGATGTACTAAGCACCAAAAAATGATGGAGACAACCAGAGCATATTTCATCTGTTACTCAGTGCTCAGCTCCTATGTGCTATTGCCCATTTGACCAATTATCCTTTTTGGCAGCAGGTATGGCCAATATATGTTATGATCACAGTGGGCCTTCTTTCTCCATGTTCTACCGACATAAAGCAGAGGGATCTCCTCTCCTCTCCTCCATGACTCTGGAAGGCAGATGGCATTTTTAACTTTATGCATGTGCTATCCATGTGTCAGACAAAAGATTAAATAGTAAGATGAATAGAAATTTTAACTTTTATAGCTCCCTGTCTTCAGATAACATTGTGACTAACCCCAGCTGTCACTCCCTGATCAGTGTGATCAGAATAAGTCTGGTGCAAAAGTCACCTTGATGTATCCCAATAACTATGTAACAATCATCATGAACAAACCACCTCTGACTCATAGCAATAAATTCTGCTCCTGTGCTCTGAACCTGGTGTAAGTATATTACAAAGCTTATACAGAGGAATGGAATTATCTCTAATTAGAAAGGTCTGTCTCACATGTTAGAACGCCTTGGGTTATAAGTAAAGGGCAAGAACATTATGATATTGTTTATGATATATATATATTATATTTTTATAAAAAATATTTCTTTAGAATTAATATTATTAGTAGTAGTATTATCTGCATTTACCAACAGGGCCACTCCATGGGCTATAAAACACTTGTTGACATGGTGGTTTGGGTAAAGTATGCACGCTTTAAAAATTTAAGAAATAAATAAACAGCACTTACTATAGGTTTGCACAGTACAATATAAGAAGTAAAAAACAAATAGCATGTGCTGTATATGGAAGCTGTAGCTCTGTAGCTGCAGCTACCCACCCTCCTCTATGGTCTGATAATTCTTGCCATTGAAGTACATAAAGAAGATGTGTTTGGCTGAATACATCTCCTGCATGCAGAAATACCAGGAAGGAGCAATTCAACACAATGTGCCCAATGACATATTTATACAGCGTGCTATTTTTTTTAATTATGAAAATAAATATTTTACATATTTAAATAAATCATAAAATACACACAGTTTAGTTGCTTACACAGCATTTTATTTTGTTACTTGAATTTGAGAATTGTTTAAAAGATACAAAGAGGCAAGATGTGTACCACTTACAAATATGCTATTTATTTAATATACAAAGATCAGAAAGAAGGAATACAATTTGTGATGGGGAAACATAGACCACATAAAGACCAATATGTTTTTAAGTTCTCCGAGTGATGGAAAAGGCTAATTATTTTCAACCTAACTTGCGACTGGGGATTTGAGGCAGGAACTAAATGAGACGGAAAACATTGAAACTACAGATCCACATTGTAAAAAAAAAAAATGTAGATGAACTCCCTGTGATCTTTTTCAAATCTGACATCTTCAACAAATTGCAACAGTTTAACTTATTTCTCTTCCTGTACTTAACTAGGAACAGATCCAAAGCTCTCGTATATTCCAATGCAGGAAGGAGCAGATAGCAGAAAACTAAAGTAATACAGGATGTCTTGTTGGGGTTATTTATCATGCAGAAAGTCTAGTATTGGTGATATAAATCCAATAATGCATTTATGGTCTAATAGAGATAAAGCTAACAAATTAAAGGGTCCCACTTGCTACTTTTTAAAAATATATTTAAAAAACTTTAACTATTTAGCAGTAACAAAAATAATCGATTAAATAAATGCTTTTAGGGTACAAATATAGGGTTACCGATCTTTCTAAGCAAGGTAATGGAAGCTTAGTGGATGGTGTTTCAAGAGTATATCTTAATTGGTTGACCCTGTGACCTCAAAATGTTTACCCTTTAAGAACCCACCACCGATTTTCTATTGAGTATATCAACCTTCTGGGTAAACAGCACACAAAAAGTAGTTCATAACACAACATTTTTTACATACAGAAAAAAGGGAAGGTGGACTCTGCTCTAATGAGCTTAGGATCTAGAAGGAGTTGGGGTATATTACATAAGAAGTAAACGTGCCAGTCTGTGTGATGGACCAGCCATATAATTGTATATCACTGTAAACTCTAGTTAAATAAATAATAATATTCCTGAACATAAGTAAAGAATTACAGTAGGAGAGAGGCTAGGAAGGGAGTTACCACGTCAGTTGATAGGCGTCCCTGAAAAAGTGGGTCTTGAGAGAGTTTTTGAAGAACTGAAGACGAGGGAAGAGTTGGATCAACTGATGAGAGGCACTCCAGAGGACAGGGCAGCCCAAGGAAGTCTTGTATATATTAATTGGAAGTATAAAAATCAAAGCAGAGCATGATGACGAGAGATGGATAATACGATATTTTATGTATGTAAACATTGGGAGCTGTTATGTTAACTTCTTGTTCTAAAGAGTATTCCTTATTATTCCTCTGCATGTTCAAATGATGGTGTAAGGGGTGGGATGTTTAGGACATGCGAGGAGTACCTTACTTTTTAATATCTCCATGATACACTCATTAAAAAACAAAGAGAATATGCTTTATAACTTTAATTTATGAATTTATTGATACTAAAATGGCTACTATTAAAATGTGTGCATTGTCTATTTCTGTCTTTGTTAGGAAATATGCAGTATTAAAAAAATAAACTACCGAAAATAAATAAAAATAAAAAAATAATCGAAATTTGATCTTCTTGCGTGGGGTTTTTTACTTCACACCAGTGTTTTAATAGGTGCACACTAAAAATGTATATAACTACAATGTTTCCAAGTTAAATAGCCACTATCTATCATCACACCTACTCAACTAAAAAACTAGCTAAATATTTGTCTGCAGTTGATCTTAAACATGTTCCATCAAGAGAACAACTTCATCTTCATTAGACATAGAAAAGATTGTTGTTGTTAAGTATTTCTCACAGTACATCAAATCCTGCCAAGTGAACATCTCAACGTGTTGTTTTAGAAAAATAAATGTGATGACTGTTTATATAGAAATCACAAGACAATTGGAAGTAAATGCACTTAAATTATATTTTACAGCAAAACTTTTCCTGAGATGCCCCCAGCCTTGACCTAGCTACTAACTATGGCCATATAAACTATAACAATTAAAAATTAACTTTAATCTAATTATTTTAATTCATCCTGCCGTTATCTTTTTTTTTATTTTACAACCGTTTTATAGTTTATATAGAAAGCAAGTACATGTCATTCATGTTAAATAAAGTTAAAAAAACCCCGATGCTTTAATTTAAGCATCATATTCCGGTGCTCAACATGAAATGCCGGCAGAGCGGGAAGACGGATGCCTCCCGCTCCCACCGCAGGACTCTGGCAACAAGGTAAGTGAGGATAATGCGAAGTAGGGAGAGGGAGTAGATAGTTAGAAGGGGCCAAAGGGGGGGTAGTTAGAAGGGACAGGGGGGTAGTTAGAAAGGGCAGAGGGGGGGTAGTTAGAAGGGGCAGAGGGGGTAGTTAGAAGGGGCAGAGGGGGAACAGTGAGAAGGGGCAGAGTGGGGGGGATAGTGAGAAGGGGCAGAGGGGGGATAGTGAGAAGGGGCAAAGTGTGGGGGGGATAGTGAGAAGGGGGCACCAGGGGAGTAGTCCGCACAGGGTGCCAGAACACTTAAAGCCGGCTCTGATGTCATGTTTTATTTTACTTGGATGTAATACGTACACCTCTCTAAGTATTCCAAAAAGTAAATATATGAGTCATATATGTTACATATTAGTAGCACAATTAGGATAATTAGTATGTATTTACATTTAACTAAGTTCAACATGAAGCCACATGATGTCATTAATGGCCTGTTACTACTGGCTTTTTTAAAAGACATTAAAAGAAATAGTAGATGAGCATGTAATTATGCTATAGGTGGTTAAGTAAGTAATTTGGCAGAAAGGTGTTTGTTCTTTCAGTGAAGAGACCATAGTATTTCCAACAATTAACCCATTTAATGGAATAAAACCGTGCTAATGTATGGGCACTGTTACATAGTTGCAATGTCTTAAATTAGGATCATTAATCGTGGTTTTTTAAAGAGTGATTTTATCTCAAATTATTTAACTCAACAAATATGAGCTAATTATAGCATTTATATTGTATTATGTACATTAGTATAAATACCACTGTATTCAAATATGAATATGGGGTATCTTAAAGAAAAGCCAATGAAACTGAGATATGTGGCAGGGGGTGGCATAGCTGTCATTTTTTTATCAATTTCCTGTCCTGAAATTCCTTTCCAAAAATACATCAGCTGGAGCAACCAGGTCCAGAGTTGAGCAAACCTGGATTTATAGGGTAGGTAGAGGGTTGTTGTGGAAAGCAAGATTTGATATATTGTTTATAAGGCGGAAGAGGTCAGCAAATGATAAAATCATGTATGTACAACCACCTGCTGGATACATGAAGCTATGCTCTTACAGTACGTGGCCTTGTGCATCAAGCCAACGGTTGCACACTAAATGATTAGATCTGCTCCACAAGTGGCAATAACGGTGAGTGAGCCGTGCCATATGCCCAATTTGTCTGATGACCAGACCGTAGCTGCCTGAGGCCTTTGAGTAACATATGGGCTTGTGGCTTGTGGCTGGTCAGCAAAGGTAAAGGGTCATCATTTTCATAGAACGCCTATAGCACTATGTAACTGGAGATAGGATATATAATGGTATGGACAAATTTCTCTGACTACCCAGATATTGACAGAAATCTATAAAGAAATGAGCTGTAACATTTCACGTGAAAACAGTGCTGTGGAATGTACTGAGGGCAGCCTAGGGGGACAATATGGGCCATCTTGGAAAAAAACACACAGATCGCAGGAGGGAGGCAATTCCAAAATAAGAATAATAGAACTATCCTTTCATGGATGAGATGGGACAGGCAGAAACTATTGCCGCACAAAAGGGTCCTTATAGGAAGGTAGGCTACCAAAAAGTCCTCTCATGTGGTCTCACAGATGCTCTTAAAGCAAAAGAATCATTCAAATGGTGGGAAACTCTAATGCGAGCTGCAACATGGGCACAAATTTTGTCACCTTCAAAAACAGGGCCTGTGGAAAAAGGATATTCTGCTGGGGACTGTTGACCTTGTGCAGATAGAGATGCATTGATTTGTTGTTTTGTCTCTTCCATGAGAACACACAATTGCCTTAAAACAGACTTTGATAATTCAATTCTGTAAGTCACAGATGTTTTTTTTTTTTAAATAGTAGGCAATGGGGTGAAGATGTTGTTTTTTTACCACAAAGTGGTGACAAAGCAGCTCAGAGGGCCTTATCCGAGGTGTCAATGAAAAAAATATGGCAGCATCTTAGCAATCAGGAAGCTCAGAGAGAGGGTTTTAGTGACCCATTCACATAACAATTGATTGCTATTTTTAATTATATTAATAAAATAAGCAAAATTCATGTTTTGAGGACATATTCCTCCAAATAAATAGTAAAGGTTATAGAGAGATTGATTAATATAGTCTACTAAATATCTCCTAATCCAGGTTGGAAAAACTTCTATTTTTACAGAATAGATATCAAGCTCCTTGTTAGTCTCCTCGAAAAAAGAAAATGATGAAGATGAAATGTCATTATGTACAAAATTGTTTTGTTAGATACTTCCTGGAAAGAAAAAAAACTGAACTAATGTAAAAAGACCATAAAGACTGATTTGAGAAGAAAATTTACCAATTTTGGCCATCAAAACCGGTGGTTCTACAGGCTGATGATTTACCATTAGAAAGTTTTAATGTTTTAAATTGGACTGTGCACAGCTTTCATGCTTTAGTACAACTGTTAATGTCAGTCTCATGATAAATGTTCATGTTTAGCTCATCCCGTCTCGGTTTCAGATACCTAGATGAGGACTAGAAGCTAGAAAAAGATTTAATAATGGCAATATCATACTGTTCATTTAGAATGAAATCTACAGCACTAGGCTTGTCAGGAACAGCTGAACAAATGACACATTTTCTTTTAATTGAAGCTTGTGACCCAAATAGAAACAATGATTAAATGATTAACAGCAATGTATACATTCATATTTCTTAGGTATAAACGTAGCTGTTGCTTTGTATCTAAGATCGATTTGCATGTTTGTCAGGCTTTTTTCATGATTTCTACCAACATTTCTACAAGCCCCTTTTGTATATCAGACATGAAAGAAACCTTTTCACAACCAGAAGTGGTGCTATGAACATTACTTCATTACTTTCTATTGTTTCTGCATTTTCTCGGAATGTTTTTTTATTATTAACAGTTGTTACTTGCTAGTACCGGAAACTCAGTCGTAGCCTGACTTTTAGACCATCTACAATCAAATTGATGTTTTTGGTGCATAGGGTTTCTAGGTTTATTTTTTAAAACTTCAGAGATTAGACTATTTTGAAATTTATATAACCCAGCTTTTCAAATCTCACTATAAAAGGTCATATATTCTGGATTTTTTTTACTATTATCTATTACTTTAAAAATTACGTTTTACAAAATCGAAAACACATTTTTCCCTGCCAATACTGAAATGAACAGGGCCGGCCCAAGGCAAAATACCGCCTGGGGCGAATTTTAAAATGCCGCCCCCCCCCCTTATCTACCCTTCCTCTCCCTCCGTCCCTGCCGCCCCCCCCCATTATCTACCCTTCCTCTCCCTCCGTCCCTCACGCCCCCCCCCATTATCTACCCTTCCTCTCCCTCCGTCCCCCTCCCTTGTACTTACCTTTCAGCAGTCCTGCGGCGAGTCTCCCTGTTCGGTCTCGGTGCCGGCTATGAGGAAATCTTCCGGCACTCGGCATTACAAGCCGGCACCGAGACCGAACAGGGAGACTCGCCGCAGAGGAGAGAGAGAGGGGCGCCGAGCGGATACTGACAGTTTTGTAAGCGAAAACCACTCGGCGCCCGTTTCTCTCTTTCGCTTTTTTTAAAAAAAAAAGGGCTTGGGGCGGCAAAGTGCCGCCCCTTCAAAAGTGCCGCCTGGAGCGGTTGCCCCACTTGGCTCCATTGTCGGGCCGGCCCTGAGAATGAAGATAGGACGTCTTAAGGAGAACTCCAAAACCACCAAAACCTTGTATCACTATTCCTCTTCTGCTTTTCTCTCTCCTCTTCTTCTCTCTTTCCCCTTGTCCTGTCTCCTTTTTCTTCCTTCTCTCCCTCCCTCTTGACTCCCTTTCCCTTTTTCACAGTCCCTCCTCTCTTTTCGCACTCTCTCACTGTTACTCGTTTGTCTCTACCTTCCCTCCTTTTCCTTTCCTCCCACCCTTTCTTACATAATTCCATTGTTGCAAGGACACATCAGGCCCACCCAGGCTACCATACTGAAAACAGGAGAGCAGTGTGTGTGCTGTCCAGAGGGAAAAACACGTTGTTCTTACTGTATCTCCTATAAGGAGGCAGCAACCTTGCTAACATAAAATTACGATAATTACAGGACAAACTTAAACTTAATAAAAATGGGGCTATGCTATTAACCGAAAGGTTCATTAAGGACATTAATTTCAGACAATCCTCAAATTAGCGTGATGTCATTATTTAAGTGCAAAGTGGAACCTAACTACAGACCGGTAAGTCTGACATATATTGTAGCAAGATTATTAATGATGTAATTAGTGATGCAATGGGAAATGGCTTTATGAAAAGTAAGGCTTTAAGGCAACGTGAGTAAGACATGAGCTTGTCAAGAATGTACTTTATTTAGATTTCGCTAAAGGATTTGATGCCACATTGGAGGTTGTTTTTCTTAAGAGAGCTAGGTTTAGGAAATAACATAAGTACATGTTGGAAAATTATATATAGAATATAATATATAAGAATATATAAAAGTTAATCCAGTTTGGTGTAGGGATGACAAGGGAGTAGAGGGTAGAAATTAATTACTTTAAGCAAGCAGGTTCAAATGTGTTATGTTAGAAGTTATATTACCACTGTTGTATAACAGCTTCTTGAAAACACAAAATGACTTTTTATTTGATTTGGTAGTATTTTAAAAAAAAAAATAAAAAAAAATTAATATATATATATATATATATTTTTTTTTTAAAAAACCCTAGTAAGGGTGTCAATTTATCTAGTTATTTACAGTATATATAGTGCTTAATTAGCCCTACTGAGCAGCAGCACCTTCTGGATAAAAGTGGTCATGACATCACCATCTTTATAGCGGGTATTTTTAGACAGTTCTGTCTAAAACGGTGCAAGCATAAAACATAATCTTGTTTCTGACACAAAATCATGAATGCACAAAAATGAACTGATTTCATTAAAAAAAAATAAGGATTTATGTAGGTTATGGGCAAAGTGTAAACTTTAGCCTTCTATGCAATGCATAACTACTTCAGGCAAAATAGGAACTCTAAACATACTTTTGAATAGGCTTTGTACAGAAAACGTAGGCATCATATAAAATGCCTGTTCAGTCTTAGGCAAGAGTAAAAAGGAGTAAAAGTGAATCAAAATAAACAATTAATTACAGATAAATGGAAAGAAGTTGCATCATTTAATTTGCTTTGTGTTATGTGATGCAATAAGAGATTTTTAAAAGGACATCATATTTGTAACAAGTAATAAATACTAACCCCCAAACATAAAGGGTTAATTTCTGTTTTGCTATAATAACTCAAAATTCCTCTGCTGCACCCTGCACCAGCTAATCCCAATAACAGAATTGTGCACATTTAGGGCCATCTTTATACATACCGGGGCCCATGGGCCCAAGTGAAAGGAGGCAAATGAAGGGAGTTCTGTAAATGAGCATACAGATCTAGATGACTGCCTAAATAAATACTTCGGCTCAGTTTTTGCAGAGTTTGAGAGAAGAAACAGGGGAACATGTAAAGCATGTTTGAGGAAAGTCAAAATATACAAATCCAACGGACCTGATGGGATACATCAAAAGTTATTAAAAGAGCTTTTAAGTGTCTTGCCAACACCATTGGCAGACTTTTTAAGACAGTTTCTATTGACAGGAGTAGTTCCAGAGGGTTGGAAGTTGGCAATTTTGGTACAAACTTCACAAAAAAGGGTAACAGGGAAGGCTTGGCCAAATACAGACCAGTAAGACTTAGGTCAGTAGTTGGAACATTAATGGAAACTATGCTAAAGCAAAAGATTCTTAAATATCTGCATGTAAATGGTTTGCAAGATCAGAAACAACACTGCAGGGAGATCCTGTCCACCTAACTTAATTTATTCTTTTTGCCTGGGTAACTGACATTATAGCCCAGTGAAGACCTATGGATAAAGACTATATGGATTTCAGTAAGGCATTTGACACTGTCCTCCATGCAGTGTTAGGGCATTGCAATAGATGGGCTGAATCTGCCATCAAATTCTACAGACTTCCATCTCCAGACTTTGGTGGCTGTTGAGAAGGGCCCAAGAAAAAGATGCCCCTTTTACCCTTCCCATTAAAGATGGCTCTGTGCACACACATACCAGGCCCACCTAATCAACTCAATTGGCTAAAACCACAACAGGTCATATTTATCAAAGTGGAGCAATTTTGGTGAAAAGTAATACATTTTTGAGCAATCAAAAAAGTAAATGAAAAAAAATATTTTCTTTTTAACTTTCCTATTACCATCAACAAAAATGTGTTACACTTGTAGGCTTTTTTCCATAATCCATTGATAAAGAAATTATTTTAATTGGAAGATATGAAATACAAATGATCAACTCATCAGTCATGTTTAGTAGAACATTGATAGCCTAGAGTTAGATTTGTCATATTAAAATTGTTTCAAAAAACAATTTTTCTTATGTTATTGAAAAAACTATGACGATAGATATACATTTTTCAAGGCTCTTTGGATTTTTTTTGCGGTTTATGGAGAAGGTATTTGTAGTCAGGGATAGCTCTGAAAGGAATAAAGTGATGTCCATTTTATCTTTAAGTACCCCTACTTAAGAAGATTTATCACTTTCCCAAAACCTGCATTTTACAGTTTGTGTATGTGTATATGTTGTGATGCCCTACTGAGATGTGTTGTGTAGATTTTGTGCATAGATGAGGTACAATTATGCAGGATTTGATTGAGAGCAGGGGTAGGCACCAACATTGCTCATGATGGCCATTTACTGGAGTCTGTGGTGGCCAATTTTAACATGTTCTAGGGACCTTCAGAAACCTTGCCATGGACACTGGTGTCCTTGTACGGACAATTTGCCTATACCTGAGAGGAGAGGTTGAGAAGCTCCTCTGTCCTCCAATGACAAGGAGAGGCCCATGGAGATCCATGAGCCAATTGTGGCATTACTTGCCCGGACCTGGGTGTTTTGTCTGGGGGAGGTTTTCCAGAGCCTGACTTAGATGGGTCTGGTAGGGTTTTTGAAGATAGTAGGTATTTACTGCCTGGGTCAGCAAACTATCAAATTGCAGTGTCACATTGCAGCCACAGGGGCAGGCCCACCCATACAGCTCAATCATATACATTGGCTTGAAACACTTTTGGTTTACAACATGTTCAAAGTGCATACTTTAGTGCACCATTACCTAAAGGGGTTGCACAGAATGCCATAAAAATACATCAGCCAAAGTGTAAATGAGGGTCTTACATTAAACACACACAAAGTGTAAGCTAGAATAGATCAGGAGGCATGTGGCCCACCTTACCCATGCCAGACTATCCTCTTTGCATTTACAGCTTTATATTTGAAAGTAATGTTTGGAACCATAGTAGCTGATTCAGTCTTTAGATGTCCACTGAATATACACTTAGGTCCAGAAATATTTGGACACTGACACAAGTTGTTATTTCAGCTGTTCACCAAAATAAATTTAAGTTACAGTTAAATAATGAATATGGGCTTAAAGTGTGGTCTCTCAGCTTTAATTTGAACATATTCACATCCAAATCTTAAGAAGGGTTTAGGAATTAGAGCTTTAATGTGGACCAAAGTAATTGGACAATTACTTCATCAATTAAGCAGGTAAAAGGTCTGGAGTTTATTTGAGGCGTGGCATTCACATTTATAAGATGTTGCTTTGAACCCTCAACACTTGGTCAATGGAGGAGCTCTCAATGCAAGTGAAACAGGCCATCCTAAGGCTGCAAAAAATAAATAGTCCACCAGAGAGATAGCAGGAACATTAGAAACAGCCAAATCAACAGTTTGGTACATTCTGTGAAAAAAAGGAACATGCTGGTGAGCTCTGCAACACAAAAAAGCCTGGACATCCACAGAAGACAAAAGAGGTAGATGATGAAGAACACTCTCCAGGAGGTTGGGATATCATTATCCACGTCTACCATAAAGAGAAAACTTAACAAGAGCAAATACAGAGGGTTCACCACAAGGTGCAAGCCATTCATAAGTCTCAAGAATGGAAAGGCCAGATTAGAATTTGCCAAAAAATATCTAAAAAAGCGAACTCAGTTCTGGAACAGCATTTTGTGGGAAAATGAAACTAAGATCAACCTGTTCCAGAATTATGTGAAGAAGAAAGTATGGAGAAGGTTCATGATGTGAAGCATACCACATCATCTGTAAAGCATGATGGAGGCGGTGTGATGGCATGGGCATGCATGGCTTCCAATGACACTGGGTTACTCGTGTTTATTGATGATGTGACAAGACAGAAGCAACCGGATGAATAGGTGTATAGGTAAATATTGTCTGCTCAGATTCAGCCTAATTCAGCAAAGCTGACTGGATGACGCTTCACTTTACAGATGGACAATGACCCAAAACATACTGTGAAAGCAACCCATGAGTTTTTTTATGGCAAAGAAGTGGAATATAGTCAATCGGCTCATCTCAATCTGATCGAGCATACATTTCGCTTGCGGAAGACAAAACTTAAGGCAGAAAGACAAACAGAAACAAACAACAACTGAAGACAGCTGCAGTAAAGGTATATCAAAGCATCACAAAGAAGGAAATCCAGAGTTTAGTGACGTCCATGCGTTCCAGACAATTACATTTTATTTAGGATTATGTTTATTTGTCTGATTACATTTCAGCCCTTGAAATAAAGGAAATATGTCTAAAAATTGTTGCAGCTCAAATGTTTTATACAGTATTTTTGTTCAAACTCTTGCACTTCATTTGCATCTCAGTTATTCCATATTAAATCCATTGTGGTGGCCTATAGAGCCAAGATTTTGAAAATATGTCCAAATATTTCTGGACCCAACTGTATACCATTTACAGTATATGATGAGCATGCACTGATGCTTTGAGATGTGTGTGTATGACACTCATGCAGGCAAGCATGCATATAGTAAACCTGCTATCCACATGTGGCACCCAAAGGCCTAAACATAGAAAATAAACATTGTTATTAGAGGAAAGACTTGCAGAAGCTCAACATATGTGAAATGTATCAAAAAGTATTTATTTTCAGAATAAATGCAAAATAATAGATGTTATAACATGTATAGTAACAAATAAAGGTTTGTAAGTACAGCTTGCGACGTTTTGTCAGGATAGTGTAATTCTGTGTATTTTATAAAAGTAAAAAATTTGCCTTTTTTTTTTTTAAACCGAGAGAAACGAATAGCTTAGATGTACCTGTCCTTTACGCTCCTCTAATTTGATAGAAAGTCCCCAAAGCAATATTTCTACTATTCCCAAAAAGTGTCCATGCTGTGACAGCAAAAGTCATTGGCATAACTTTATCTCAGCTGGAGAACCAGTGGGTGCCTAATCTTAGTTTAAATTCCTACATGAAATTCCTACATATAAAATGTATATATTCATGAACTGGTTTTTTAAAAGAAGAGTTGCACAGTACAGTCAATACTAATTATTTCTATTTGCTCCATTTTCACATTTAGAAAGTATAGCATGCCTTTAATATAGACTCTGATTCTGCTGCTGCAACTATAGAAAAAGATCTGGTAACTTGCCAAAAAAAAGATCATTGAGTCTAAAGGGATACATTGCAGACAAAAGAAATGCTAAACAGTATAGAATGAATTCTATTGTAATGTCCCTCTTTTCTCATCCATCAGTAACGTAAGCACTGCAGGTGCCTCCTCAAGTGTTACACAACTCAAAAACTTGCTACTATTGTAACTTTTGGCCAAAAAAAGCAAGACCTACCGTGCTTTGCAGGGCTCTGAAACATCCCAATTGTTTTTTTTTACTTTTGTTTTGTCATGTCTTTGTGCTACATTTCGCGCATTGATTTAATCTGAAGTCATGCCAGTGTTACACAATGAATGCCATTAAGGTTTAATCAGGTTTTACTTGAACACATTTCTTAAAAGAAATAATAAATACAGTAAAAAAGTAAGACTGTCCATGAAGTTGGAAGGGTTGTAACATCACAACATAGTTGATGTCTGTAGCATTTTCCATGGTAACTCCTTGTTTTTTCAAGAAGATTCCATGGGAACTGATAAGAAGGCCACATGGAGCTTCCTTCTCCTGCTGCTTGGAACCATGTGCAACCTTTTCAGGGTTAACTAAACAATACATATAGGCAACTCCATAATACTCCAGTATGCCAAGAAATGTAATGTGGTTCTTGTGAGAGGGCTGGCACCATTCAGCTCCAGTAAGTCCAATGATAAACTCCCTGAAAACAGTTGGCTGCCTATGGGCTGCTAAAGAGTCGCACAGAAATGATCCAGTAATGGCATCAATGCTGCTTAAAGTCCTTGTTGCCATACAAACCCTGGAGGCTATATGGGGAACTGCAAGTAAAACACAAAAAAGTCTTCTGGCAGTGACCCAAAACCTCCATGCACTCCTTGCCAGCTCTCTCCTGGCAATTCCACAAGCAATCTACACCTTTCTCTATACTTATTTACCAAGGTAGAGACTGACAAAAGAATATGAAGTACCCCAAACTGGAAACTACTAGGAGTGTTTTCCTGACCTCTTAATGATCTCACTTTTAAGGACTCAACCATCTCCAATAGTATTTAAACACCTGAATAAAATAGTCTAGAAAATAAATGCCCATGAAATTGGTGACAAATCTTAACAACTAATTTAGTTATCGAGCTTTTAGTTGAAGGTGATACTTTTAATCGTGCCAACATGATGGAAGGTAAAGTACGTTTTTGGGACCATAGAGGTTATGCGATTCCATCATTTCCTAGGATGGCCCGATAAATTATATCACCTAACAGTTTTAATCTTCATGTCTGAATAGATAGAATGCTTCCCTGCCCACATGGATATGTTTTTTCTACAACTTAACATTCATTTGCAGAACCTAAGCAGATTGCGACAATAGTAGGACAGTAAAAATTAACAATAACATTAAAATAACATTAACACTGACGGACAAGAAGAAGAAGACCCTGTTCTTGCACGTTTACAATCTAATTGCCTCAAGGTGTTTGGTTCGTTAATATTTTATACTGAACAACAGCTTTTTTGCTTTATTTTATCACGACAAGGTCTTCCATGTCAATAAAATACTTGGTCACTTGATTTATATATATATTTCCGGGACTTGTAAACAAAATCCAGTTTAATAATTTTGTTCTTACAAGAAAATGCAAATGACCAATCAAATTGCAAAAATATTTTTACTAAATTAAATACAAATTTGAAGAAACTTTTTTTTTTTTTTCTTTACGGCAAATTATTTGTTTGCACGGAAAGCATTATAGATTCCAGCAGTTTTTCTATTTATAGACACATTTGCATTCAAATTAAAAGCCTGTAAGGCCTCAAGCTTTTTTCAGTTTCGGATAACACTGGATCTTCTCAAGGGACAAATGGAGGAAAAAAGGGTGACAGACAGAGCCCCACGTGAGGCCATATTTATTGTGGGATACTTAATTACATTACCTTATCTTTTGGGAGAAAAAAAAATCTTAACTGATTTTATCAGTCTCTTTTTCTGTCACTTACTTTTAATTTCCTTCTCAGTTCATTGCTTTTGAAAGTGTTGGTAGCCCGAAGGTTTGAAAGCCTGCATATGCAAGGAACAGGGGATAGGAAAGCTAATAGTTGTCAGAAATATGCTAATTGTATTCTCGTGTTCAAGTACCATGTTTCTGATCTTCCTGCGGAGGAAAAAATAAACCGTTTGCTGACAATCTCCAGGTTTTATTAGGTATTTTAATGATAATGTATAAAATCGTTATGTTTTAACCAAACAGAGGTTTGTAAATATGATTACAAGGTTTTTCGAGCATTGAACATGCCCAAAAGCAATAACGTGTACATGTGTTGGCATGAAAAAGACAACCAGCAGAGCCAGACTAAGACTTGCTTGGGTTTCTATGTTTTTAACAGCCCCATGGTTAACACTTTGTGGCTGAATGCTGTGTTTATGAGCAAGACAAATTAGTGGCTTCAACAGTATACCCATGGGAGGCATTCAGTTCCAAAGGGAGTCTCAACTTCTAAAAATGTGTACTCCCACGTGCTGTGATCCTATACTTCCCTACTCCCCTCCCCCCACATTGTGTTTGCCCATCTCATATGGGTATTGGAATCTTGGAGATATTATCTAATATTGTCTTTTCCTACGGCACTGTGTGTATGTAAAATTAGCATCATATCTTGCTGGGAACACTTAATTGTCATGTCACACTAAAGGTAGGTTGATGCCCTAACAATTGAAACATCTTTGCAAAAGTGTCTGTGTTGTTTATATGTGATTAAATCTACAGGTTTACTTAGCATACTTAGCATTCTAGAGTGATATGGCCTGAGATACCATTGCAATGCAGGTGATACACAACTCTACTTCTCATGATAAAGACTTGACATGCCTCATCAATATCAGATCTCATAGAGTAGATGAATGCTAGCCGGCCAAAAGTGATCACTCAACTGGTGTGGAACTCGGAAGCAATCAACTCAAAAGTTCAGAGGTACCAAATCTCAGAGTGCTGATTGAAATAATAAAATCTGTTTTCTTTCATCTAAGAAACATAGCCAGGATAGGACACCTAATTACACCAGATGATATGCCAACATTAATCCATGCATTCATGTCCTCTCATCTAGAATACACTAATGCTATTTACTTGGGCCTCCCAGAAAAAGAACTCCATAACCTACAGGCAGTACAAAATGCAGCAGCCAGACTACTGACCAATTAAACCCCTTCGAGTCACATAACACCTGCATTGGCTAAATGGTGAACTGCTGGTCTTCAAAGCCTTAAACCACCAAGGCCCACCGTATCCGAAAAAGCTCCCCACATTCTATATTCTATATCGCTCTCTTCAGTCAACTAACAGATCCCTACTAATATTACCAAGAATAAAAACAAAGTCAGCTTCCCGGGCATTTAGCCACGCTGGCCCCACGTTCTGGAACTCTGAGAGGCTCCATCATTAAAAATCTTTAAAAAAAAAAAGGACCCCCCTCTTTCAGGCATTCAGTGAGATCATCTGACCATCAGAAACCATTAATTTATATGTATGTTTATTTATTTGTAAATTTATAAAAATTGCAAATTATTATTATAGATTACAATTCATGTTTGTCTAAGAGTACCAGCATCTTTAAGCAGAATTACCTTATAGTCTTCATGCTATTGTGATTCGATTTTTTTTTTTACTCCACCAGCGTGAAAATTCACTTCTCTTTTATTTAAATGTTGTTGGTTTTGGTCAATTGTGAGCACCGCGAGAAAGTTTCATTGGGTGCCAGAAGCACTTACTAAGGTAACTTTTTTTATTGTGAAAAGGGTCTATGACACATCCCATAGGATTCCTTTGTATATCACCTCTGGTATGATGGGGTCAAATCCTGTCCAGAGGACCCAGCAGGAAACCCAAGGAAAGTGCTAAAAACATCCCAGGGGAGCGCATTGTATGCGATTCTGATAAGAACCATGAGTATTGCTTCATTTTCTAAGGCTGATCTCCAAAGGCAATGTTGAAAAGTGTTAAAGTGTCAGGCACAAACACAGTGAAATACAATTATTTTTTTCGTGACCATATGAGGTCACGTGGCTTCCTAAAAAGTCACTGTTGTTGTCATGTCAACGGGTTGTTTTTTTTTTTTTAAAGAAACATTGTTTCACTTTTTGCCCAGCTCTTGGCAGGCACATGATAACACAAATGTGTGTCAGTGTGCCGACTTGCTTGTGCAAGTACAGGAAAACAACAAAGCGCAAGGGACTTCTGGGGTCTAAGTGGGTTCCGTTAAGAGAATCTAGGAACCATGAACTAGCTGAGCAGAACATAGAAGGTTCTCAGGGTAAAGCACATACCTCCAAAGGTCTCTTGGCATGGCCCATTGGTATGTAGTACAGGGGTCTTGTTGTTCCAGCCCTGACCGCATTCTTCACTGGTTTCATATTATCAAATTAGTCCAAACTTTCAGTTACGTAAATTTAATTAAATTTAGATCATCAGGGAGCTTGAGGTACAACCATATTTATTAACAGAGAAAAAAAAAATCATTATTTTCATTATCACAGTAGCAACCTCAAGACTATAGTTTTTACACTTATGCTAGTTTATCAATAGTTAAAACGGTATGTGCATTGATACAATATTTAGTGTCAGAAAATAAATATATACTTACCGATCATATTCCAGTTTCAATGTGATTAAAACAGATATATGCCAACGCATACCTGAAACACACTATAATTTAAGTCTATTTGTATTGAAATAGAAAACCTGCTAAAATTGGGCAGGAATAATCTTTTTTTTTAAAGTATAGAATTAATAATCCCAACGGTGTAGGGTATTTAAAATAATTAATCTGAACTGTTTATATAGAATATATAAATTATTCATGAAAAGAAAGAAGAAAAAAAAACCATGAATTTAGGGGAAGCCATAAAAGTCAAATTTCACGGTAGAGAAGTTTTATTATTTGTGTCTCGTCTTCTTGTTTGTCTACATGGTGTAAAATCCTAAAAGTTGAGTCATGACTATGTCTGTGCTGGTCCCAGTTTCCATCATTATATCTCCCTCTGTAGGTGCAAAAGGGGTTAATATTGGAGCTCCTGAAACCTAAAACCTGAAACCATTTGAAACCTCCATGGTGTGAGACACTCTCTACTCAGTCATTCTGGTTATCTTATAGTGAAAGATAAGTTCTTAACTAGATCTCCACAGGAAATCTGCAGTGAAATAAGTATGTGTAACCGCAGGAAGCATGACAGAAGACAGCCTGACACATACCTGCCAAGTATCCCTCTTTAGGAGAGACAATTCCGGTTTCTCCTTGTCTTTTTCCTCCCCAATGCACCTGTTTTCTAGGTGCTCAGAATGTTGGCAAAAGTATATAACAGCATTCTACAGTAAAAAAAAAAATGTAAATAAAAAATGTGTACAATTTTTTAGATAGACATTTTTCTTCTTAATCCCTTATATGGATAAAAACTATGCATAGCCCCGCCCCTACCCATGCATCTAACCACACCCCCAGAGGATGACTGGGTGGCCCCGGCATGTTAAATCCAGCAACTGCCAAATCATATACGCGTGCATATTCAGCCGGCAGCCGCATACTGCAGGGCATAATTTACTATTAGAGCGGCAGTATCAGTAAGTTTTCTCTCGAGATAACAGAGAACCCAATAAAGGAGCTGACCTGAGAATCTTGAAATATTAACCCTTAAATAATCCATTATGACGAAGTAGTGACTCGCCAAATGTTTTAACCAAATGACTTGGATACCAGTCCTCACGGAAACCTTAACTTTTATTATTGAAATATATGCTTAAATGTGCCACCTGCATTCAAGTAGGGACATCAACTAATAGCAAAAGCTTCAGACCATGGGTGTCCGCAAGAAATTTCCCAGGAAGGACTTTCAGGGGCAGCAAAATATCGCTTTTCCCTACTTCCACCCCCTCAGTTACTTTTGTTGGCTCTGGAGAGGGGTTTCCTGGTGAGAGGCCAACTACCCCAGTCTACAATTCCTATGGTGTTCAGTCAGTAATGGCTGACCGTATATCATGGGTGCCGATGTTAGCGTGTAGTGTCGGCCACCACAAACCCAATCTAAAACTACAATTCCCATGAAGTTCAGTCAGCAATATGGCTGCTGACTATTGCTGCAGATGCAGTCAACAAAAGTTAGTGTTTTGTACTGTAGACTTAGTGCCCCCCCCAAAGCCAAATCTACAGTAATTAGCCACTATTCCCATATTAATCAACTAGCATGCTCAGCATCATGGGAGTCCATACCAAGAAAAGTAAATGTGTAGCTTTGAGGTATTACAAAAAGAGGGCAGTTAGAGGGGAGTAAAAAGTTGCCCCCCCTGTGACCCTGAGAATTACAACCTGCCCCTACGCCGTTAGGCCCTGCAATTCAGGCAAAACCCCCTAAATGTTCCCAAGTACGCCTAATGCCCATTTGGTATTTGCCCAGCGTGCCAAATGGCCAGTCCAGGTCTGCACCCCTCCCCCCCAAAAAAGTGCCCCTACAATCTAGAGTAAAACTATCCTGGTTTGTGGTGTAAAATTTACATGGAAAACAAAATTGATAATGACGTTCTATACTGTTTTATCCCAACAATCATAAATAAATGCATTTTAGGTTTTATGGCACAGTACAGTTCAGTACTGTGGTTAAGTAATAATAAAATATAATTATATTAAAATGTAAACACAAATAATGTACAATAATCCATCATTCCTCTAAAATACAAATGTTTGACTTGGCCACAAAATCCACGTTTTAAGATGTTTCAGCATCAGGATGCGACATCCAACAATATTGTTTCATCTTTTATTTTATTTGTTAACCAGATTTCTGCCCAAGATGATTTAGATCGCTGTTTGGAGGGAAGACAGAAGGTCTTTGACCAACATTAAGTGAAAAGCTAAATTATATTTCCAATCGAAGTCGGCCATTCTGCTTTCAGTCAGCGTCATTTTTTTTCTGCAGTCTGACAAGTCCGAGATACGGTAATGAGAAGGATCTCTTATGTTAAAAGGGATTTGCTTCCATGATTTTTAAATGGAGATGGATGGTAATGCGAATTATGGCGCAGATTACGTCATTGCAGATCGGTTGATGCAAAAATAACTCGTTTTTTGTAATGCTAAATTTTCCGTTTACAGTACAAGACTCGACACGCTGGAAACAATTGTTGCCGATAATGCCATTGTTATTATTAAAGGTTATGCTATACAATACAATTACTACACTACAATGGTGGGCTGTTCTGGGGGAGGGGGGGTTGCAGTGGGGCTATTGGCCAAGAACTGCTCAGAAATCCTTATGGAAGGCTGGTACTTTAGCACTTTTAAAGTATATGTTGAGTTGTTATTTTTAATAAATGTATTATGATTATGATTATTATTATTTACTGTATATTACGTTTATATGTATATAAAGACAAATTTTAAATTGTGGAGGATCATGGTGCAATACCAAATTAATTTATTTCATGTGTTTACAAATACTCTGACTTCTTTTTTCTTCATTCAGTCCACTTTATAGGCTCTGCTAATGTATATTAATGGTTATGCCCCAGTGCTTATGTGATTTATGAAGGGCTGAACATGTACATTTTGATGGTGATTGTAAAAGATGGCCATGAATCTTCCACACAATAACATCTATTAAGGGGGCTATTATAGAGGCTCCTGGCTTGGCAGGTTTGAGGTTGCTTTCATTTGCAGGTGACTGTATGCAGGGCATTAATTGAAAATCCATGGCTATATTCATATGTAATGAAATGGAACTGCTTATAATTAGGTTAAAGATTATACACCCTGGCAATAAAAAGGCCTATTTCCACCCCATCTCGACCCCTTCCTCCTCCATTCACTCCTATCCTCTTTAAACCTTTCATTCCAGGTCTCACATTTCTCATTCCTTTTTCAATCTCCATCTTTCTCACCACCACCTTTCTTAAACTCTCAAAATCAGGGGTAAGCATTGCATAGCTACCGACAGTCTCGGATTTGCTGGTATAACCCTGATAAAAGGCACTATGCTGCAAATGTCCTATTTAAACTGCTATATACTAACTTATAGCTAAGCACTAATTTAAAGTATGCTTGGGATCCTTCCAAAAGCTTCCCACATCTAATGAAAGATGGTAGAGGAGAAGAAATCTGCTGTCCTGGCAGGTGACGCTATGATAGAAAAGGGCCAGGGAGTAGGCTGAGCCTGGCAACCATGGGGCCAAAGCCAGTCCCATTGTCCAGAGATTAAATGACTGCCCAGGAGACTCAGAAAGCAGCTGTAATAACCACAGGGAACTTCACTGTTATGCATATATGCACTGTAAACAATGGGTTTTTTTACCCATTGTACAGCGCTATGGAGTATGATAGCGCTATATAAAAAAAATAATGATAATATTTCTATATATATATATATTGTACAATCTCACAAGGAGGTTCCTCATTTCGTGAAATTTGCAAAATTATATCATCTTACTTGTGAAATTAGAACGCCATAGAATGTAGGCAGTTTGTAAAGTATAAATAAATAATAACGCTAAATCGACAAATACATTTTTGGCAGTCAACAAATTTTTTTATGCATATAAAAACAATATATGAACAAGATAAAAGCCAAGATCTTTTTCTGGTTTTACATTTCATTTTCTGGGTTTTGGAGCAGATCTAACATGCAAAAAATGTCACTACCTGTCTCTCTGCAGCAAGTGGAGGTTTGCTTACAAACAACTTAAGGGAATTTTCTACAAAACAAATATATAACATTATCCTCTGATGCTTGCCGTGACCTTAGTCAGAGGACCCGGTCAGTAAAATAGGTCGCCTCGTGTATAATCCACCGACGTTTGTACTTTACTTTCCGTGCGTTTATGCTCTATAAGTTGCTTTTCCTGAATGTTACGTAATCAAATTCAGAATTCTAGCATCCAACTGAATAAAAAACTGACGGGGTCTTTTCCGTTTAGCTAGAGTGACTCGTTTTCAAGGTATACTTTTTGTAGAAATGTTAAGGTATTACATGAAGGCGTACTGAAATGCTTGCCAGGGGATATTTTATATGGAAGAAAAAAAAAATGTCTGTGAACATGTACGTATGCTCCTTTTAGACAGGGCCAAATGATTACATCTGCTTCTCCTTCAGTGAATTGAACTTATTTGGAACCCTACCGAGGACTGGGAGCATTTCTCGTACACAACCTGAAGGGCATCTGCTCGTTTCTCCAAGACCAGAATATCATTAAACGGCATCAGAAACATGACACACAGCAGGGGATCGTATATACGCTGAGTATCCCGACAGAAGCCGGACAAAGCCACTTATTGTAAACAGGGCGCTCTTCTAGAGAGGTTAAGGTCGAATGCTATGCATGAGAAATCCTGTTTCTAAATCATTTTCTGAATCTAGGAAGATAAGCGTTAACCCTTCCAACATGTCCAAGGACATATGAATCTGCAGGATTCTAAAGTTTGAAATCCTACTTTACACTGTTCGCTTATTCTTAGAGTCTAAGCAGGGCCTCCATGTTACTGGACCCCACTCTACGATAGTTAAGAATTTGGCATTTAAGGTCAGCATTGGGCCATCTGATCTGCTGCGATCAAGGTGTAATTAATTACCATCAACCATAAAACATAAAAAAGAAAGCAAAGGCATGGCAGTATCAGTCACATTCTTAAATATCATGTGTTGCTTCTCAGAACACTAAATAGGGGTTTTACAAATTGAAATATATAGCTTTTTGTATACCACAAAAGCAGCTTTAGAACTTTGTGTTCTCAGCATTTGTTTGATCATTCCTCCAAATAATCGCATGTCTCCCCATTACTGTTGACCGACTATCTCTCATTTGTGGCAGCTGAACACGTATCTTAATATTTTTGATAGGAGGCTACCTACCAATGATTATTATACATTTGGAAAACTTTTTTCCGTCTTATGTGTCAGTACAACGCATCATTTAAAAATTCTAATAGAAAGCACAACGTATTTCCAAAATATGAAAGACCACTGGAAAACCCCCCCCTCAAAGTAGACCACATTGGGAGAGGAAAACTGCATGAAAATCAATATATATATATATATATATATATATATATATATATATATATATATATATATATACACATATACACACACATACACAGTACATATATATATATTATATACGAAACCAGAACCTAAATGTGTACGAGAAATTAAAAAAAAAAAAAAGTAAATGTTTAAAATATAAAGGGTGAATACATTTTACTTTAGAAAGAAAATAAATTCATTACAAATTTAATACGGACTCCAAGATATACGTCTGTGTCTAACCTTATTTAAGTAAAATTAAGTGTAATGAACGCTGACAGGTAATTGTGTACAGATAATTCTTTTGGGATCTGTGTATTTGTCCAGTTTCCCAAATTAAATGATTTAAAAAAAGATAAGCCTGTCGATATTACTAAGATTTGATATTTTTCAATAGCTTGCCTTGTGTTCCTGGAACAAAATATTTTTTTTAACTCCTTAAACACTTTTCCCCCATTAAATATATATATATATATATATATATATATAAAATTATATATATATATATAACTTGGAAAATGGTAATATAATAAAAGGGTGTATATAGAAGCCGTACATTTTTTTAATTCCTTTTATGCTATATAGATATAACCGCAGGGTAAAAATGTATATATATATATATATATATAATACAGTCCGGTTTATGGTAAGCAGACAAGTCTTCAATCTGATGATGTGCTAGCTATCTGCCAATTTGTTCAAAATAAAAATATCATCTACGCTTTAATGAACACCTGCCATCCCTTGCCTGGACTGACTTAATGTTCTCTCTTCAATGGTTCAGAAATTTCAAATAAGGGCTGAATCTCTGAAGAATTGCATTAATAATTACAAAAAAAAAATGGGGGCAGGACGCGTACTGACGAAAGTCTTTTTGACACAAGCCAAGCCATTTTTTTTTTCTTTTATGCTCACATTTGATTTTATAACCTAATACTGTTGGGATAAAACATGTGATCCAATAAAAATTAGTCATGCCAAGACTCTCTCATCGTTATTTAAAAGGCTGCCAGGAATATATCTGTTTCGTGAGTCACGGCTACCGCACAACACCATTGCAATTGTGGGTGGATCAGTTTTCAACAATTTTTCACACTCATCCACCGAAGGTTAGTATGTTTAAAGTGATTAATAGATATGATTATTGAGGTTTTTTAGCCTTCCCTTTTTTGCTGTGTTTTTTTATGTCGGAGCACTGCTGATGAAACCCTAAAGAAATGAAAATTAAACCTATACTGAGAGAAATCAAATAGGACCCTTGTGGCACAGCCGAGTCCCACCAGGGAAATCATTAACAGAGGCCCATTAATTCTCTTTTTTTATCCTTTTTTCACGCTTGCTATCCTCTATCCTGCTCCACAACAGGGGTGGAATACATCTTTTACTCCAGCTGCTAAAGAACACTGCTCCCATCATGCATAGCCGTCCGTGGCATAATGAGAGTGCATTTTTGCCGCTGCTGGAGCCAAGAGGCCCCTAACCCTGAATTGAACATTATCCTTTTGCTTTCACATAAAAAAAAATAAAAAAAATACTGTAATAATGATTGTGGGCTGCAAATGAAAGGAGAGGTTACCGTGTTGCCATATCCGCATCTTAATTGACTTTCTTTTGGAAAAATCATTAGTTTCTCTCATTAACATATTAAACACATTTTGTTGGTTGTTATTAATCCAAACGGATGCCATTTTTGTATATTAATTTAACGTGCATAGCTACGGCATGCATAATCTATTGATGAGTGTGCATGTATTTAGTGAATATATGGGTTTAATGTACACGGCTTCCCGCTGCAAAAAACATATAAGATCTGCTTAAAGGGACACTCCACCCATCATATACACTTTAAAGCGTGTAAAAACTAGACTTGTGCATTCGTATTCTGGCGAACATGAAAACAAGAAGAAACGAACATGGCGGGGGCAAAACGTATACGAAGACACACAACATGAATAATCTTCGTGTTCGTTTACTAATCTCCCTGGTCCCTTCCCCATCTAGTCTTCCTTATCTACGCAGCATCACAGGGGTTAACGGGAACAGAAATCCGTGGGTTCGCCGTCAGGAGTTAAGGTCCATAAGAGTGACTCTACTGGTCGCCGGCAGGGGCCTCCTCTAGGATCAACCAGTTGGCGGAATTTGGCCATGCTCTCCCCGCTCCAAGAGTTAAAGGTCCGTAAGAGCGACTCTATTCGTAATGCCCAGGCCAAGTTTCGGCACCAGGATTTTAAAAGTCTGTACAAGCGACTCTATTGGTCGCCAGTAAGGGGCTTGTCTGCCATCAACCAATGAAGTGCAGGTGACCTTTAAAATCCTGGTACCAAAGCTGCTGCGTAGTGTGTACCGGGTTAACCCCATAATAACCCCTTCTACAAAAAAACAAAGAAAAAAAATGAACACGAAGAATGTACACGAATATTCGCCCGAATACTAAGATGAGGTTGGCCGGCACCCAAGTCTAATAAAAGTCACCTTTAAGTGGTTTTGTTTCCCCTTAAATGCATGGAGAGGTTCACCCCCCTGAAGGTATTTGCACGATTTCACAATGCCAGTCCATGTGGACCCTTACACACCGGAAATCAGCTCTAGAGCAGGCTCATGTGATATTTTTGCCTGAAATATAGAAACAAAGTAGGTTATAGATTATGTGTCTTTATGTGACAAACATTACATTTATATTTCTTACAATCTGAGGGGAGGGCTGGCACCTTCTGGCCTAGGGGACAGACAAAGCCAAGTAGCCCCATTCTCCGTGCTCCCCTCTCCCCAAGTAACAAATCTCCACACTAGAACTGTGCATTTTCATTTGTACTAATTTCAATTCATACGGATCTTCGTAAACGAGGAGGAACCTCTTACGTTCAAAACAGCATCAATTCTTCTACGTACACTTGCTCCTCTGGCATCAACCAATGAAGAGGAGCTGCCCTTCATTGGTTAATGCCAGAGGAACCTCCTGCCAGTGACCAATAGAGTCAATCTTGCAGACCTTTTAAATCCTGGCGCCAAAGCCATTGGTCTTCTTGGGCCAGGTTGATCCGAGGTAAATAACTTCTTCAGCGTAAAGAAGTACAGGGAGTCCTGGGGGTGATGGTTTTGCCCCAACAGAGCCCTGATCTCAACATCACCAAAGTCTGTCTGGGATTACATGAAGAGAGAGAAGCAACTGAGGCTGTCTAAATCCACATAAGAACTATAGTTAGTTCTCCAAGATGTTTGTAACAACCTACCTACTGTGTGCAAGTGTACCTTGAAGAACTGCTGCTGTTTTGAAGACAAAGGGCGGTCACACCAAATATTAATTTGATTTAGATTCTCTTTGCATTTTGTTAAATGATAAAAAAAAAACTATTAACATGTCTATGAAAGCATTCTTACTTTTTCACACCTGCATAAAACATTTGAACAGTACTATATATAACACATACTGTATATAGAGACACTGAATTTGACAGCAGCCCATCAAGTCTGCCCATTTCTTTCCATATTATATAAGCTAGCATCGCTATGAAAGAAACTAGTTTTTGTGTGGAGGTGGAATATTACCTGCCGCCTACTATACGAGATGAATTGTTACCAAGATTCACTAGATACTAAGGGAGACTTCTAATAAAATGTTTGAGAAGACCCTCTCAGGTACTATAAATATTGCCTGGAGCCTTCAACAGACCTACCCTACCTCCTAAAGCAATTTCTTCAAATCTTCAAAAGATTTAAGGGCTTAGGTTCATCAAGCTGTGAAAAGTCTTACACAACCACTAAGTAGAGAAGATCATCAGATATGCTGAGAATTATCACTGTTTAGTACATTAAGACTTTTATCTCTATATGTTAAAAGATTATGCATTCTTCACAGAAGAGATTAAAGCCAGTATTTTTAATGCTTTAAGTAGGTACATACCAGAAATCGTCACCATGGAGTGACTCTGAATGTGTCTAAGTGATAGATTTGCTTCTCAGTTCGTAGGGTTGACAATTTATTTTTGTTTCTATAGTACATATCCTACAGCTCTCTTACCCTCAGCCAATATCCTGTACTAGATAGTAGAAATGTAAATTATATTTTTTGGGGTACATTACTTTAGTTAAACATATTTTTAGATTTAAAATAAAACAGAAATTTTCTGCTTAATTGTTATCGGGATTTCATCAGAATGCAGTTGAAAGTAACGATCCACAGACTTTCCAGGCAGGCGCTCTGTGTCTCATTTGGGAGGTTCCAACCTTCTTGTGTACTTTCACAGGGAACAATGAAACAGATTTGGCAACTCTGCTTCTGGTACAAATAAACATACGGTCTAAAATGTAGGACTGCTATACAGTTGGATAATAGAGAGATCCAGCTTTGCTCCTATCTCTGTGGTCAGCAGCCATGCCTGTGGACATCTTGGTCTGGGCCTAACGTTTGAATTGCTGAGAACAGACCTGCTCTGCGAACAGGTTAATGGTAATGCCTATGCCACTTCTTTCCCAGTTGTTTGCCATCAAAATGGCACAAGGTTCCATACCCGTGTGTCCTTTTCTTGGTTCCACTATTTGCAATACTTGTTCGCTTCTAACATTAAGCAAAAGTGTCAACCAAACATTGCTTAGGCAAGTTTGTATCGAATGTCAATGTTTATCTATAAATGTCCAACTTCAATAAGAAGGTTCACATCCTGCCGACACTACAGGGGCTTTCGTTTCCCAGGCCTTTCTTTATGTCGCTTTATTTTACGCATCAGTAGACCCTATGGAATTCTTTCACCTAGATGGGAGCAAACAGTTTCGCCAAGTTCCAGTCATGTGACTTTTACAACTTTTCTTTCTAGAAACCAAAATCTACCTGTTAACACTGTTGTTCTGAACAACTCGTTAAGAGATTAAAGACCGGACAACTCTAATAGTCCAATTCACAGGAAGCCATCTCAAGGCCCAATAAGTCTAGGATGGCTTATACTTCACGATTCTAGAATACATAAGTGCTATAAGTGCTATAAATCCATGCTTACTCCAGGTCCATTAGCATTAACTACACAGCATCTTATTTGAATGGGCTACATATTTGTTTTTAATACAACTTGTCTTTGAGGACTTGATTCCAAATTAAGTCCACCATCATCCAGAGATAAATAGACCATAGGTCTATTATGGTCAGAAGCATTAACAAATAAAATGGATCAAAATGTCTATATTTGCCACTTAAGTGTATGTTGTTATGTCACAGTTTTACATTACAGACAGCTAATGAATGTGGCCATTATAGGAATATTGTTCCTTAGGGCAAAACAGAAATTAGAACTCAAGTGAAACGTCAAAGATGAATGAAATACCCAAAAGAAATGAATATATCATTATTTGAAGAACCAATGTTAATGAACTTTAAAGGGACGGCCTATTAATTCCAAGTGTATACAGTTCAATATGAGATAGCATATTGGATTTTCGCTGTGTACAAATATTATAAGCAGCTTTGCTACAGAACAAAAAACATTTTTTTAATTGCAATCAAACATTTAAGAATTGCACAAATACATTCAATAATAGTAAAAAGATATTGCAGTGAATAGATAATTGTGGTTTAGGTAAATATGCAAGATTTTAGAATATAAAGACTATAAAATTATGAGCTTTGGTGAATTTAAATGTAATGCACAATAATAATTAGTAGGAATATTTTTTATTAGAACCGTAGACTACTGACCTAAGTATGCTTATATTTTTTGTGAACAATATATTTTATTTTCATTAAGTGCCAATATGCCTATAATAATATATGTCTGACACGAGGGGCTATATAGTATGTATAATGAATCACTTTGTTTGCAAAGTGCTGAATGTGAAGCAATCAACTAGAATTGTCCTTTGGTTTCTCTTACAATTACTTCACAATTAGCACTCAGCCCTTGAATTGCTCGGAATCGGGATCTATATTCTTTAGAAAAAGTCTAATTTGTTTAAATGATATTATCATTCAAAATCCACAAAGACTTTCAGAAAATGGCTTGGTGCACCATACATGTCCTTGAGTTGTTCTTGATATTTGCTAAAAGCAGTAAAATAGGTATTTGCTTAAATCTCTCTTCGGTGACACAAACATTTAACCATACATGGGATAGGCCTATGGTTAGTCTGGATCTAAGACCAAGGACTGATTAAGGTCTGAGTCTTATGGTATGTTGTGCCTCTTTTTCACCATAGTGCTGTGTGTTCTTCCCGAACAATTCAACCTTAGTTTCATCAGCCCACAAAACATTTCCCTAGTAGCATTGTGGAGTGTGAAAGTGCCCTTTGGCAAACTTCACGAGAACAGCAATGTTAAATTGGAGAGTAGTGGCTTCCTCTGTGGTGTCCTGCCATGAATTCCATGCCTGTTCTATGTTTTGCAAAGACTCATGGACAGAGCCGTTAACCAGTTCCAATGATTCTTTTTTACCTCATTGAGCATTCTGCTTGTGCCCTTGGAGTCATCTTGACTGGGTGCCCAATTCGAGGGAGAGTAGCCACAGTACTAAATTGTCTCCATTGATAAACAACTTGTGGACTGATGGATATGTAAACTCTTTGAGATTATTTTGCAAACCTTTCCAGCTTTATGCAAATCAACAATTCTTGATTGTAGGTGATCTGAGATTTATTTTTTGTGAGTCATGATTCACATCAGCAGATGCTTCCTGAGAATACCAAACCCAAGATGTTTGAGTGTTTTATTTATGTCAAAGTAGTTCTGCAACACACCTCCAATCCATTCGATTAATTGGACTCCAGGTTTGCTAACTCCTGTCTCCAATTAGTTTTTGTTGAAGTGATTAGCCAAGGGGTTCATACTTTTTCTAACCCACACTCTGAATGTTTCAGTGATGTATTCAATATGGACAGAACACTACAATAATGTGTGTGTTATTAGTTAAAACAGATTGTGTTTGTTCATTATTGTTACTTACGACAAATTTATGCATAAAGGCTGGTAATTCCAAAGGGTTCATTTACTGTTTTTTGCCATATACGGTATATACACATACCAGTCAACAGTCTCGAACTTCCTGGAAGAGTCACGTTTTTTTGAATCCCGTCCCACCAAATTTGGGTCGGTCACAGCATAAAAACATTGCCTATGCAAACTACACTACACTGTGTACAGGCAACATTGCTGTAAATGTAAATATATATATATATATATACACATGTTCACACACAAATACATGCACACACACTCATCCTGGCCTGCGGGTCCTGTAATGTGCAACATTTATCCTACCTATCTGACACTGCGCCCCGAGAAGGGGTGCGATGGAAAAAAATGCATTTAATAAAATATACTGTCTGTAAAAACTTACATAGACGTTCATATTCTATACAACAACAAGCATGTGTTTTCTTTTGTTTAATATAGTATAAACTATCAGCGAGAGTGGGTCTGTAATCACAGGGCACAGTCAGGTCCAGGTCATTAGCAAGGAAGTGGTTAAGTTTATGTCTAGTCAACAAAATATCTCCTATGTTTGAAAAGACTGCTGTTTAAAAATAGTCACATCTAATTTATCTTCCATACAAATGAATGCAGTATTTCTACGTTTACAACGCCCTCTTAAGCAATTGCGCTGTCAGAACACCTCCGAGCAGCACGGTGTGGGAAAAGAAGAAAAAGAGTCATCTCGTCTGCGATGGCTCATAGCTGATAGAAGCAGGAAATCACATATCACTGATATACAACTGACTCATACAGTCTATTAGAAAACTTCCCAATATAAATAATAACATCATCCACAAAAGAAAAATACAGATAGTGTTACTTGGGACTAATTATTTCTGGGGACTTAAAGGTAAGCAGGCAATGCAATAAAGCTCCGGTAAAAGCAAGCAGGGAGCTGGATTATCCAGAAAGACTAATAATGTATAGCTTGGCGAAAGGCGAGACGTGATAGAAACGTTTAACTACATAGAGTACAGAAGGAACGTTTTTTTCAGAGGAGACCATTTAGAACACGAAGACAGGATTTTCTGAGGTTTAGATGTAATGTGATGAAGTTTTACATTAACAAGAGTGTGGTAGATAAATGGAAAGCCTCCCATCCAAAGTGGTACATGATAATATAGTGGGGGGACTTAAACATCCATAGGATAGACATAAAGCTATCCTGAGCTATCTGACAAGACGAAGGACGGATTAAGGTCTGAGTCTCCACATCAAATGGTAAGGCCAGATGGGTCGTTTATTCAGTTAGGTGGGAGAGATGAATATGAAGGAGAGTTGTGGTCGCTTTTAATTATATCGAAATCTGAAATAAGGGTAAATATTCCAAAAGTGTATATTCCAATATAATCTTCAGATCCACTTTCCACAGCAAATCAGCCATTCAATAGAATGCAAACCATAATATTTCCAAGAGCGAAGCCACAACGGGGAAAGAGCTCATTTAATAATCAATAGGCCCCACGACACAACCTTCAAAAGTACTTCTGTTTCACAAAATACAACACAAATACGAAAGGGTTATTTATCTAAAATGTTACCATATCTGTTCAGAGAACAGAACCAAAAAATATGTATATAATATTAAAATGTATTTATATATAAACAGACAACAAAACAAACATGAGCAGTCCTTACAGTACTAGCAGTACTGGAATGGCTTTAATGAGCTTCTGCTGTGGCAACAACATTACCTAATGCCAACTAGAAGTATTTTTTGTAGACGTGTGGTGCTTTAGACTTGGAATCAGAGCACACTGTGGTGTGATTATAAAATAGTGTATACATACATAGTCACAGGGGTGGAATTACTTGCTTGTGTATAGAAATCCCGCATGCTATCTTCATTTTCAGCAAAAAGTCTAGATTTTGCAAATGTCATTGAACGAAGCCCAGGATTTCTCTAGATAACAATTAGTATGCTAAAATCCTGGCGAAAATTCGACACTCAAGAATTAACCACTCATGGCCCTGTTATAGTAGTAAATACTTTGCCGAAATAGGACTCATCCACTGCTAAGCGAGGGGATGTCTCTCAACCTTGATAATACATAAACATTTGTCAAAAGCAGTATAAATTAATAGAACGTGGGATGAGATAATAGGGAGGAGATATGGTTTTGTTACACTCTACTAGCTGCCGAGCATGCGGCATAGATCAATTCAGAAAATGATGCTGCCATCCCAACTGGATAATACGTGTCACACTATTTACTGATGTGCAAAGTTCATTGATTACATGTTAATAGAAACCAGTTTATATTCAGCCCTACAGGATCATGCGGGACTTTATTGAGGTGTAAAATCAAAGAATATATTAGGAAGAGTTCAATTCATAAATTTCACTATCATAATTCTATGATGGGTTTAAAAAAACAATAATAAAAAAATAATTTAAACAAAAAATAAGATACCACTGATTTCTGTAATAAAATGTTACTTTATAATGTGCAGGATTTACAAATACATGGATTTTTTTTTCCCTTATCAAACATGTAAGGAAGAATTTGTGCGCGCATAATTAATTTTGATTTGCGTATCTACAGAACTGAATTCAATACAATAGCTGCGTTTTGTTACCCTTTAGTATATTTTTGTGTATGTGTATGGTAGAATTTATAGTGTAAGAATTAAGGATTTTACAGAGCATCAGAGGCACTGTTAAAATAACAGGATACATTTTTTTTTTAGATGTGTGACCTGTCAGTGTGTTCTCACTGGTGTCTGGATGTCTAGCAGCCTAGAAGTGTGAGATGTCATGCTGTTCTCTTTTACCTAGACAGCTGATCAGCTGTTTAAGGCATTTCGGTCAGAGAAACATGTCTCTTTATGGCACTCTGGAGTCTGGAAGTCACCAATAAAGTGTAACTCTTGACAAAGTAATAAAAAAAAGCTAGTTCTGAAATACTGTATATGTTTGTATGGCTTCGGCTAAAGGGCATTGAACAGAAACAGGAACTGGAACACACATGGTTATAAAATGCTACATGGAAATTAAGAGTATCTTCATTGGAACAATTTTGCCATAAATGAACAAATTATGTTAATCATACCTGGCCTCCTCTACTCTATACATATGGGGAGGGCAGAACTAGGTTGGTGGACTGGGCTTGTTAGATGCAAATGGGAGAACGACTGAATGGTGGATGCAACCAAGTGGGGAAGACATACTTAAACAGGACTTCTTCTACCATGTTTCATACCTTAGGGGTAGATCCCCATTATAAGGAAAATGTTTGGGAAAGATATGCATACGGGGATCATCAAGCACTAGATTTATTGGTCCCCAAGAAACTGAGCATAATATTTGTGAGGAACAGCAAGAAACAGAGACATTTTAGAAAAAAAAAAACTAGGTTACCTTAATCTACTTGGGGATCATGGGAACTGTTTTTACACACATATGGAATGTTTGCCCTCCAATTCTGGAGTCCCTATCCATTAATGTATTTAAAAAGGATTCTAACCAAACTGATGCAAACCTCTCCTTCTTTCACAATCTTCTTCACTTAAACCTTGTTGGTGGTCAAGTGAAGTTTTGTTAGTGATATGGCTCCTTCCAGTTTTAAAAATGCTACCAGGGTAACAAAATATCATTTTCCCACAACATTAATGCATTTCACAACTAACAGACCAGTATATGCTAGTCGGCAGTATGTGGGTAAAAAAGCTCAAATATAGGAATGAGGACACTTACAGAAGGGGGACGCACATTAGACACAAGTACAGAGTAACATGACCTCTATGTATTCTTGGAAATCTAGTTTTACTTTGAACATACATATTAGTCACGGCACGTATTACCCTCATGGTACACATTCTATAGAACACTTGAATTTTGTGTTTGTCTTGGAAAAAAACTGGAGGATGAGGTCAAACTAGATGCTCTACATCTGTCTCTCTTCTGCTACCATAAAGCTATCTATTCACTGAGGGAGTCTGCAGGATAGTTGAACATTTTAGACCCTGGATATTGCTATACATTATCAAAGGCAAACTCCACTGAGATTCCGGCCCTGCATAATTCACAAGTGATATAGGAGAATTCTTTAAAAACCTCTTCTCACTTTAGCTATGAATTGACCTGTGTTAACTTGTATCAAATTCTATCCAACTTGTGTTCTGTCAACAATTTCAGAACAAGGGAATAAAACACTTATACCAAGTCAAAGTTTGGTCTACAGCTTATTCCATTCATAGGGGTATAGTTTTTAAAGGCTGGTTGGCCTCACTGTTCCCTCAAGAATGGGGAAAAGTTAGATCTTTAGTCTGGCTCATTGTATCTGGGAACTTGTATAAGCATATCCATAAAGCTGGGGGCCACTGATCTATGTATCATGCTAGCAGAAGATGACATGGTATGTTCTATATGCATGTCTATGGCATGTAGACATCAACTGCATCCATCTGGGTCACCTTTTCCTTCGACTGATTGGACATGTGCCTAGAGAGTCATGTTTTTAGGAGAAGACAGACGTGAGTCGTTAAAGTACCCTTATAAATATACTGCCTATATGCTTCAGAGAAGTCATTCTACTATGTGTTGGGTTCCGTGGGGTCTTTCTTCTTAGGTCAACCAAATGGCTCCTTAAACCAGTGTTGTTTATATTAAAAAAAATGCCTCATGCAAGGCGACTCAGATTATAATGCAGCCCTGTAATGTACATTAGTAGGTGTCACTTGTTAAAAGGAGCCATCAGGGCGCTATAGCGAAGGGATAACTGGATTGTAAATCTGCCTCTTTCTGCTATGGCAACAGATGGATGCTGATGGGGATGTGTGAAACAAGCCAGAAAAAAAAGAACTATCGGCGATAATATCAATAAATCAATAAAACATTTCAAGTCGGGTCCAGAGACTGACCATTTATAAGTGGATGTGTATTGACACCGAAATTTGAATTTGTTGCTGGTCTTTGACGAGTGCCCCCGCAGTAGGTAAATTCAATACACTGGATTAATTAAATTATAATCTATTTTTTTGCAGCAGGACTACTTCTTATTTTGTCAATGGAATTTTATTCCCTACATAACTAGGCTTTGTCTGTGGATAGAGGTACATCTTAAAGATTCTAAAAAAATCTGGATTTTGCCAGAGAATAAAAATCTTGGTATTTTAGCCAATTTGAAAACTCCTGAATTTAATTCCTTTCTAACATCAGCAGAATTGCCTATATTACTAACACAGGTGGATCAGAAGAAGAGAATGGGCCATGAGAGGCAACAGAGAACATATTCCTCGTGGGAATCTATGTTTATCAAGATATTGTAAATTTATACGATTCCTTAACCTAAAGGTTAATATGGAGAATAAATCAGCAATGGCTTCGTTATTGTCCAATATCAGAGACCATAGAGACACAGCACACATGGCCATTCTAACACCTTCATGGTTGGTGACCCTAAAGCAGCTAACGTACGTTGGTACTTTTCTGAACCCGTGCTTCAAGGTAGTGGAACAAGACAACACTGTTTTCTGAAAAAGGCTAGTTGGGACACCTAATATATATTTTACTATACATTATATGTATATATATATATATATATATATATATATATATATATATATATATATGATACCTTATAAATATATATATATATTTTAATATACAGCATATATATATATATATATATATATATATATATATATATATATATATATAGTCATGTAGTTGCGTAGTAGATCAGTAGTAGTATGTTTAGAAAATAACTCATGAATTATACATGTTTGGTATTTTTACACTAACACAGTTTACAAGATGTTTTTTCAGCCACAGTGGCCTTTTTCTTCTTCCCAAAGAGTAGATTTGAGTCAATAATAAACTAGATTTTAAAAATAATTGCAAGGCATGCAGTCTTGTAGTTTAGTTAACCGACTCACCTGTGTTCAAGAAAGGATATCTAAAAATGTGATACGCACATAGGCTAGATAGCTAGATTTTAACCCAGAGCCCCACTCATGTTTATTGATTGAATGTGCTCAAGCATTGATCATAAATCAAAGGGTAATAGCCAGCAATTCCAGGCTGGCCATATGTTAGCCAATCTGTAGCATGCACTGTTGTGTTCTGCGTGATGTTCTTACACTAGAACATCAGAATCAGTAGAATAATTCAATATACACATTTTGCATACCTGTACTTTGTAGAACCTGTGCGTTTCCGGTGAACATCAGGTTAAAATGAATTATTTTTTTAAATACATTAACACTCAATCGGGTTTCAAATGCTTGATAGATACAGTTATAGGCAAGGTCTGGCGGTCTGGAACTTTGGCCGAGTTAAAAAAAAATGTAATGGACATCATCTTGCGTGCCAGAGGATTCTCAGTGCTTGCTACCACTCCAAAGGGGCATGATGTGTGCTGAAGTAGTAGCCATCAAATCACAATACACGTTATGTATTTTAGTTATTCTATTTGTAAACGCTCACTAAAAACCATCCTATTCCAAGAAGCAGAAACATTCCCTTCTAATACCATCAACCAGCACCCTAAAGAAGTCATCCACCATGTCCACCTGCAAGAATAACGCCGTTCTCCATACCACCCTCGCTACAATCAACTCATCCTCTCTTACCGTCTCACTTCCCTCTGAACCCCCAAATTCATTTGAACCCCACAAGAACAGGTCCCTCTTCGCCTTCTGTACCAGGATGTTATGACGTGTGTAAATGTCGGTGTCATTTTAAATTGCCCACTATTGGGACTGGGATAAAATGTTGCCGATTTAACTCATTATTATAAAGGGACAGGTCAGCCCTTTCTGTAGGTGATATGTTTTGACATTGTGCTAAAGGCACTGCAATGACATGTGAAAGGCAAGTGTTGGGGAAAAGATATTTTTCTTTAAGTGTTCTATGTATATTGACGTGATGTAAACTAAAAGATAAAACTAGATTTGGTTTCAAATTTTTCCAATAAAAGATTATTTTTCTGCAGAGCTGTAAGTCACCATTGTAGGCAGTTATGATAGTTTGGTTGCATTCCAAATTCTAACACCACATCGAGATGATTCTTTATGGCGATGCTAATGAAGTCCTGCTTATACAGATATACCAAAAGAAGCACAATACAAACATTGTATCTTGTGAAAATGTAATGAAACAACAATTTAACTTGTTTTTAATTTGTATCACAATTACGGTAATTAATAATAAAAAAAAACAAAAAAAAAAAACCAACTATGGTGAGAGTTCCTTTTTGGTGGATAAACCATTCTGGTAGTAGCACTGCTCTTAAATTCAACAGTCCTAGCCTAGAAATGTATCATTTACAATATTGAGATTTCTTCTAATGGGAACCTGAATGAAAAATCAGTTTTTTCTTTTCCATTATGCAGAGATATTCGTGCCAGTCCCACGGGGCCATTATCTTGACAGTTTTAGGAACTTTCTAATTAACATTCTACATAACAAAGGAATGTGTTGTGTGTTTCCCACAAACTTTTGTTTCTGGCCCTCAAGGCTTGGATTGGACAGCCCTGATTCAATGAATGATATGCATGGAGAAATTTGGCCACATCTTGCTTGACTGACCATCTGCCAAAACACAATAGAAGATCTCCAGGCCTTCTACAGAAGGGTATTTACATAAAACACTATAGATCCCCCTTGGGGTATATGATAAGGAGACCGGCCTCCCCTTTAAGGGCAGGGGCCTACAAAACGTTCACTTAGCTGCCTGGCACGGATTATTATTTAATATAGCATTAGAGGTATAGATTGTATTGTGTTAGCCCTATTTATTATTATTATTATTATCCTTTATTTATATAGCGCCAACAGTTTACGCAGCGCTTAATACAATACATAAATTCAAGGGATATGACAAGACAAGAATTGACAGACTAAGACAAACCGATACATTTGGTGGAGAGAGCCCTACAATCTAGAAAACTCAGAACATTTGGTAAACATGATACATTAATTGACTAACATTTTATACCTGAAAAGAGGCCTAAGTAGCCTCAAAAGCTGCAATCTATAGAGTCTTTTCGGGGTCGCCTGATTACTTCAGTGTGGCACATTTTTATTCTCAAGCAGATCCGGTCAGCATGGGGCGCTGTCGGTCAGTGTCCAGGCCCTACATGTACCGTCCCTTCTCCTCTTCCCACTCATCTGGCAGCATGCTTGCAGGACATACCCATATGACTGCTACCCCCTTATATATTACGGCTCCCACTGATGTATTGCTTATTTAAATATTAAAAAAAACCCATTATATTTGTATGTTTTGGGTACTAACTGATGAAATAGGATTTGGGGGAAAGGCCTTTTTTATGTAACAACTAAAAAAAATTGATACTATTACCATGTGTGTCCAGGAGAAGACAGCGTGTAGATATCGGGATTAGGATCCGACACTTACTGTTATACTACTTTATAAGAGTGCTTCTTCACCTTTCGCTCTGTACACAGGACTACTGGGGTCCTTAAGGCGTTCTAGAGCTAGATCTTACGCTCTATGCTAGGTTATGTTGGTCCAATAAAACATCACACCGTTCTAAGTGGTAACAACAATCCCCTGATGAAACGGTCCATTCAAAACCATCTGATAAGCCACCACTATGGCGGATAGTTGGCACATCTCATTTAGGGTGACCAGGTTTCTCGTGTCATTAAGGATCCTTATAGAGCATGCATACTGCAGGGCTGCATTAGGCTTGGTCTGGGTTAAAGGGGACACCTGGTGACCCTGCTGTCATGTACTGTCTTATCATTCGCATGATGGCCACAAATTATATAAGGTCTAATGAGCTGTTAGTATTTTGTTGGTGTGGTTAACATAGAGTTCATGTTCAGGGCATTTATACTGAAAAAATACATACGTTATCCTGGAAGTAGTGGTAATGTGATATCATAAGATAAAATAAATATGTTGTATGAGGAGCCCGGGGAATTGCCAATACAGAGGATATGAGGGTGGTAAATGGGATAATAATGAAATAAGCACAGATGTGGTTGGAAACAAGCTCTTATCATATAGGAATATCATTAGCTCCATCTCCTGTAAATGGACAATCACCTGATCATTCATACGCAGGGCTGTAAATTACACGGTCGTTCCAGATATGGCCAGATATAATAAGTCCAGGTACCGGTATTCAAGCAATAAATTTCTGCTGGCCTTAAGACTTCTGGTAAGTATTCATCATATTAGTCTGAAATCTTATCAATAGATAGAACAGGTTTAACAATCACAGGCATTACTTTTTGACATGGACTAATTTCAATAAAGGAAGTTAGATTGATTTCTATGGCAGGGAAAAAAGTGACATCATTGTTAGGGAGGAATGATACTGTACAGGGTGAAACATTAACCATCTGCCAGGGGTCTATGGCCATCATGATAAACAATCCGACAAATTCTACTATACGCTCTAAACGTACGGAACTGTATGTGTAATTATCACATTGCATATTTCGGTGAATGAGGACGAAGCTGCCGAATGACGGCAAAGAACAAAGTACATCGATCAGGTTCATGAGAATGCATATAAGGGAGTGAGAGATAATTGTTAAGCTCTTATCCCAACAGACTGTAAGGGAGACTGGAGAGGACCTCCTGGCTGCTGACATGTAAGCTTCTGCTAAGTTATGTTTTGGACTCCCTGTACCCCTTGCATTTTTCTTTGAACCCCAAGCAAATGGTTACTAAAACTAGAGGGTCAAACGCTTAGATGTAATGTAGGTTTACTTTTCCCGAGACAATGGTAGATAAGTGGAACAGCCTCCCACCAGAAGAGCTAAAGGCTAATACAGTGTGGGGAATTTACTCATGTATGAGTTAGGCAGAAAACTATCCCGAATTTAAGACAAGACCAAAGACTGATAAAGGTCCGAGTCTCTACGTCGGGAATAATGGGCAGACTAGATGGGCCAAAAGGTTCTTATCGGCCGTAAAATCCTATGTTTCCATTTCCCACCCAGTACAGAGCTAGTATGGCCTTAGAGATATGTGCTTATTGTGTGTGTAATGAATTCACATGGATGAGCAAGACACCCAGGCTCCTTAATAACCAGTGCATTACCCGAGAATACATTGATGGATAGGGCTATTGCTCGGTTTATCACACCTTCCCTCGCCAGATGCTCGCTTTCCAAGCTTTGGATCCTGATTGGCAGATGCTTCACTAAAAAACCCATTTTGGGGCTAAACCTTTAGTGGCCTCCAAGGAGCTCAGCTGCTTTATGAACGCAGGAACCCCCCCCCCCCTCCCGTCACCATTGAGGTGAATTAATCACCCCATGTATTATCAGACAGGTCAGGGAGGGCATGTAGACAGAATCTCAAGAACCTTTCTGTGTTAAACATTTGGACTGAAGCCATTGTTTGCATTCTGGGTAATTGTGAGCATCGCGTACTCACTATTCAAATCACAATTCAAATTTTACGTCACAGCACATTTCTTAATATTGTTAAACGTAGTCTCAGGCTGTCAGTTCTAATTTTGTCGTACCCTTTTAACACACAGATAACCATTCAAAAGTTTGGGGTCACTGAGCTGTTTTCATGGAAAACAAGGACATTTCTAGTTGCAACATAAACGCAAAAAAGTTTTAATTAAGATTAATTTGCCTTTTAAATTTGGATGAGTGAACACAACGTGCCATTGGAGTGATGGGAGTGATAAAGGGCCTCTGTACGCCTATGAAGATATTCTATTAAAAATCATATATTTCCAGCTACAATAGTCTTTTACAACATTAACCCCGTCTACGCTATATTTCGGACCCATTTCTTGTTATTTTAATAGACAAAAGTTGCTTTTCTTTTAGCGACCCTATACTTTTGGACGGTAGCGTGTGCTCTGTATGAAGCGCTGCATAGATTGTTGGTGCTATATAAATAATAGATAATAATAATGTATAAAAATAGTCATGACGTCATTTTTTTGTATCACACGTTAGCACAAGCTGTAGATTTTTTGCCCAGCGCAGGGACTATTGACTCCTGGCTAGTGTGACTTTAATGATTCTCCGCAGAACCTACTGTTCAGTAATGCTATCCATCAATGTCCAGCATCATGGAGTCACAATCTATGAAATTAAAGCAGGCTTGGGGTTTCTGCAGCCCTTGGAATCCAACTCCCATTAACCTCACCCTCCCACTTGCGAGTGATGGGAGTTCTGCAAAAATTAACAGCTTTGGAGTAATCCAGCGCTTATGTATATGCCTGCTATTTACCAAAGAGTTTCCTCAGCAGCTGAGGTCGTTCACTCTGTCATCAAATGTACAGATAGATATCTGAACCCGACTTACGTCTCTCCTCTCCATGCCCTCTCCGCCTAAATCCTTTTTTCTATACAGCCAGTCTATACATCGTAAGCACCATGTAAGTGTATTCAATCGCCAGGCACATGTGATCGCACATGCAGGACTTACTAGACATTAAAGCACTGAAAGCCTTTCTAACATGAGACAAGGAGACGACCAATGAGCTGCCTGTGTCTGCGGGAGGCTGGCTGGTCCATGCCGGTCTCGAAGGGGTTAAAGGCTCAGCTCATAATACGAGACGCTCTCCAGTGGTTAGTAATTTTTTGAGCTCCTTCGCCACGCCCATATCTGGATTTTGGCACCAATAGCAGCTGGGGGGTGTGTCAGGGTAGGGGGGCTCGGGCCGGGGTGGGAGTGGTCGGCAGGCTGCCATTGGATGGCAGGGAGTGATGTAATCCATATGATAGCTCAGATAACTAGTGCATTGGGAAGAGTGGAAGTTTTGCAGAAAGGAGTGAAGTGCACTCGCAGGGCGGCAGGAGAAGGAAGCAGGGCTGGCAAGCAGCTTCCCCCCCACTCACCCTCAGTGAAGGAAAGCATAAGGTGACATCATGGTGCAGCAAGCAGAGAACATGGACATGGATAGCAACCAGCACACAGAGGTCACCGACACTGAGGAGGGAGAGTTTATGGCCGGGAGCCCAGCAGCCTTGGATGAAAGTGACCCGGACTGGTGTAAAACGGCCACTGGTCACATCAAGCGACCAATGAATGCGTTTATGGTATGGTCCAAGATTGAGAGGAGAAAGATCATGGAGCAGTCCCCAGACATGCACAACGCGGAGATCTCCAAGAGGCTGGGAAAACGCTGGAAAATGCTCAATGACAGTGAAAAAATCCCCTTCATCAGGGAAGCCGAGAGGCTGCGGCTCAAACACATGGCGGATTATCCCGATTACAAATACCGACCCAGGAAAAAACCCAAACTGGAGCCCTCTAAGCACACCCTGGGTCAGTCTCCGGACAAGAGTCCAAGCACCAGTGGCAAGAGCAGCAAAATGTCCTCTAAGAAATGTCCCAAGCTGAAAACCAGCAGCAAGCCTGGGGCTAAGTCACCTCAGGAGGATGCTGGTGGTGAGGACTATGTCTTTGGGAACCTTAAGGTGAACAAGGCTGTGAAATGTGTGTTCATGGATGATGACGATGAGGAGGAGGATGAAGAAGAGGACGAGCTGCAGATTAGGATAAAGCAAGAAGAAGATGAGGAGCAGCTGAGGCAGTACAATGTAGCCAAAGTCCCAGCCAGTCCCACCTTGAGCTCCTCAGCGGAGTCTACTGAAGGAGCCAGCATGTATGAGGAGATGAGCAATGCCACCAACAACAGACTGTATTACAACTTCAAAAATATCACCAAGCAAAGCACAACACACCCCACCATCACCCTGGCCCCATCCAGGTCTGTCTCTACCTCATCCAGCGACAAAGATGATCTGCTGTTTGATCTGAGCTTAAACTTCACCCAAAACCCTCAGGCACCCGAGCTGGGTAACTCCAACTCAGGAAACCTTTCTCTCTCATTAGTGGACAAAGACTTGGATTCTTGTAGTGAGGGAAGTCTGGGCTCTCATTTTGAATTTCCAGATTATTGCACCCCAGAGCTCAGCGAGATGATAGCAGGGGACTGGTTGGAAGCCAACTTTTCGGACTTGGTGTTCACCTACTGAATTTTTTTTTTTAATTATTATTTGTAATTTTTTTAAACTATTATTTTGTATTTTTGGAAGGGGTTGGTGGGTTTGATCAATGAAATTGGAGGAAAAAAAAAAAGAAAATGATTCTGTTGGGGGGGGGGGGGGAACTTATGTTCAGATGAATTTAGGTTGGGAAGGAGGGGGTCTTGATTTTCCTACCCAGTCTGTGATTTCTAATCACTGTAAAATGTTTGATCAGCGTCTGGAAGGTCTGCAGAAATGTATATTTCTTGGCAGCTCAGCTGTTACTCAAGGGGGTCATTGTGTTTTTTATTTCTTTTCTATTCTACAATCTCTTGGAAAAGACTCTTACAACAGGATTTTTTTTTTTTTGGAGGGAGAAAACTGATTTCTTTCTATGCATCTGATTCTTAAACTGCAGGGAAACTCACATGCAGACAGGACACAAAAACTGTGAACTAATGTAATTTTTTAACAGATCGACACAAATGTACCTTTTCACAATATTTTTTTTTTTTTCTTTTATTTTGTATCTTGTTCCCTTTATACCTCCTTGAATTTCAGACAACCCAGACCTCACTACAAAAAAAAAAAGGTATTGAAACATTTTTTGATACATAACAGACCTCAGTCTTTTTTAAAAATTAAAATATTTTCAGGCGTATTTTTGTACAGTTAAAAAAGGGAACATTCCTGCTGTCATGTTTCTTGGTTTTTCAGTAAGACTTTCAGGCACTTCCTAGCTTTTTATTTTAATTTTTTTTAGCATGCAAGTTTGTTCATAGTTATATCCTGATAAAAGGATTAAAAAAAAAATGTAAAAAAAAATCTTGCATCTAAAAAGGCCTTGTGGTTTTAAAACACTTTTTTTTGTACAGCTATAGTTGAGATTTCGTTCAATATTTGTAGGTAAAGATTTATTGAAATTGTGTTATAGACCTCAGAGCTGTTAGCTTAAATATTTGTATATGTACTGTATTATAGTAGGATTCTATGTATATCATATGCTGTCATATGTGGATGGGACCTGAAGGAAAAATTTCAAACTGGATACTCGAATTTTAGCAAAAAGGCACATAAAAAAGGTTTCTAATAATGTGCAATATTATATGAAAAGAAACTAGTACAGACCATCTGCATATTTTGTAGCAAGAGGGGGTGTGGGGGGGGAGCAGATTTGTGCACTGTTAACATCAATGCCTGTTTTCTTAATGCTGAAAGTCTGTATCTTGATGATTTTAATAAATCAGCTGGAACTGATAGAAATTTTGGTATCAGTGTCAATGTGTGTCTGGAGAAAGAATGGTGGTGGTGGTGGTGGTAGGAAGGGGGGCAGGAATGGGTTAAAAGTCTAAGGTTTAGAGAAATTAGCAATGCATGGGTATATTGGTCTATAGGATAAGGCTTGAAGATGCTGGATATTTATACTTCTTTCATTCTAGAATAAAGGTATATCATTATACCAGTTGAGGTAGGAAGGGGCTGGAGGGTATATAGAAGAAGGGATTGGGGAAGGGAACAATAAGGAGTGTCTAAGTGATAAGGGCTAAGACTCCAGCCTGCAGAGACTATTACTTGTGTAGGTTTGGTGTGTTGGAAATATGACACTGGGTAAGTGTTCTGTATGCAGTCAGTGTAGGGTCTCACAACCTTCTGACTTCAACCCACCCCCTTCACATCTGCATCATTTCACTTATATTAGGCTGTCTGGCCAGACTGCTGCAGATCAAACTAAAGGAGGAGGTGGTGGAGTGGGGGGTGAGACTTGTCCTTAAAATAAATCTACCACAGCTGAAACACATACAGCACATTTGGTGTTTTAATATTTAGAGGATAGAGAGCTTTTAATTATTTACATACCTGGGGGAAGGTCTAGCCAGTGTGTTGGTAGAACATCTAGTCAGCCTGCCTGCCTGGCTGGCTGGCTGGATTGTAATTTCATACCAAGTGTCATACATTAATGTAAAAGATGATGCATTTATTGTGATCTCTATACCCAGGTGACATGACCTTTTTCATATTTTAAAGACATGTCTTACACATACATTTTCATAAGGCAAGTATTGTTTTTTTTTAATGTCTTTTTTTTTTTTTTTTTTCTTTTTGAACATCTGAGAATCAGACAATAGTAATAGTTGTATGAATGATCCAAAATAAGATATTACATCAGGTGTGCTGATAAAAAAACAAAACAAAAAAAACAAAAAAAAAAAACAAATAATCCAGAAGGGAAAATAATCCCCAAATGGTTTGTCTTTGCTTATTTCAGCAGAATTCTATTTGCCAAAAAAAAAAAAAAAAAATAATAATAATAAAAGGGGATCAGTGGAGCTGTATATGTATATGTTAGACACAAATATTGCATGTGCTATTGTGCAGTCATGTAGAAATATTTTTATGTAGATTGTATCTCTTTGAATACTAGACTGCTACTAATGTAATGATGTGTGTCTGTAGGGGGTGTGTCAGATCCCATGCATTTTGCTACACAAGGGTTTTCATTGCATTTATTCTTCTACTCATTTACTGAAAATTAACCATTATACATATTTTTTTTTTTAAAATAACTCAATTTTTGGAAAGCTTCTAATTTTTTTTTTCGTTCCAATCAATTAAAAAAAATTCAAGGATCACAGATGTAATATTATGTAGCAATAACATGGCATTCCAATTATATTGTTCTATAGCAATATATATATGTATTGGGATTGGAGAGACCATGCCCTGATCAGATGGCTTTTTAAAGGATGATATTGTGCAGTCACATCTGTCTGTAAAGAAACCAAAATGAAGATCTGCCTTAGAAGAAGAAAAAAAAAAAGAAAATCCTTAGCAAATGCTGGCACCCCAGGGCCTTCCGCTCCTGGTGCCTATAGCAGACACAGGAGGTGGTTAGACAGCATCCATCAATACCCTCCCCCTTCCAGACAGCTCTGAGTCTGCTTCCTTCACACAGGGCTGGAAAAATCACTCAGGAGAGAAGGCTGTGAAACACTAGGCAATCTCTATCATCATCATCTTCAGCCAGCTCACATGCCTCCTAAATAACCAGAATTGCAATGCATGTTACATTTACTCACCAGGAACCTGGATCTGCTAATGCCATTCTGTAATATAATTGTATGTGGGTTTTTTTTCACATAGGGTTGATATGTTATATATTTTGTTTTATCAGTAAGATTCCCTTCCATGCAGTGTCAGTCTGCATCAGGTAGAGGTTTGTCTTGGAAAAAGCTGGAAAGGGAAGGGGGGGGGGGTGATGTGCCATGTAAATGAAATGAATGATTCTTTTATTAAAGAAAATACCAGTGTGTGCAGTGTTGTGCTATATGGAAGTGTGGACTGCAAAAGTGATTCTCAAAGTATTACATATTTATGGGTAGATATTGTATATATTATAGAATTTAAGAAGGGACACCTTCCTGATCATATATATGAGATCTAGTTATATAGATTTTTACATTACATATACACATGTTTTCTGTATCTCTATATAAGCTCTTTCTCTCTCTCTCTCTCTCTCTCTCTCTCTATATATATAGAGAGAGAGAGAATGTATGTAGAAAATAATGTGTGGATATGTAATGCAAAAATCTATATTTGAATTCCAAAAATTAATAATTTTATATATATATATATAGTAAAATTACAGTATCACAGTAAAATCACATATCATGACACAGAGATACACACGTGTATATATATATATATACACGGAATGTATATATGTGTGAGTAATATATATATATATATATATATATATATATATATATATATATATATATATATATATATTACTCACACATATATACATTCCTGTGCAAGGAATAGGAATCGTGTATAGAGTGATGGGAGTTGGGAGGGGAATGTAGCCTGATCCCCCCCCCCTCACCTTTAGGTATGGGCAGGAAACCGAGGCACACATTGTAATTACTGGGCCTTCTGCTTATCACCAAATACCCCATGCTCAGAGGATTAAGAGTCACACCAGTGTAGATCTAAAACTTATTTACCAAATGGATGAAGACAACATGCGGACAGCTCCTATCTGATCTGTGATCACTTGAGAAAGCATGCTCTCAGGACAGTTTGCACTTACACAATTAATTATGCATCAAGAGAAATGTGTCAAGCTCCTCCAAAAAGCTCTTGTTTTGCTAAGGAGAGTTACTTGAGGCAATGTCTGATGTAGAAGCCCCCGTAAAACCACAAAGGGGAAGGGAAAAAAAAAAAGGAATTTTAATGTTTATTTAAAAAAAAAAAAAAATTTTTTGTTGGTTGTTTCAGAAAGTTAATAATCAAAGTAAATAATCAAAAACCTTGATGTAGTGTTGTCTTAGCCCAAAATGTCAGGTTTAAAAGGCAAAATTATCTTTAGCTAGTCATCTGTTAAAGGAAACTGATTGATATAGCTTAGTCCACTCCTTAGGGTAATTATTCTTAACCCACAAATAAAAGGCCATCTGCTTCCAATTACAATTCACTCTGCTTGTAATTTAAGAAAGAAACAGCTTTTTGATTTTCTTTTTTTAATTTTACAATTTTAAAATGAATGAAATCGGTAAAAAGCTTTAAAAAAAAAAAAAAAAAGTGTGCTTTGAAATAAAACGTTTTCACTTTTTATTAGAATACTAATACTGGAGTTTATTCTAGGAGACAGGGGAAATGCCACCGTTAATACAGAATACCATTATATGAGCTAATTGCGGACTTGCCCCTTTCTTGGGAATCATATATATCCTTAGTGTTTATTTTAATTCACAGAGCTGTATATATTAACAGAGCCAAATAGAATAATGCAGGCACATTATAGGCCGCTGATTGTCTTGAAGTGAACCTTAAAGATTTTTCTTTTCCTTTTTTTTTTTTCCAAGGACCAAATGCTTTGAAGTGTCATTCTTTTTTAGCCACTGGGTGTCATGCTGTTCTGTTGGAATCGGTTCATGGAGCTGAGCTGAGATGAGTGGGTGAGGTGACTAAATTAGCATCTTTTAAAGTCAAAGTATCAGTGTATAGATCTTTAGGGCACCCCTAGGGAATTTATGGCAGCGGCTCTCTAATTCCTGCTTTATTGCACTGCCTGGTTTCCTTTACTCGGAAATAGAATTTGCTTTTTATAAATAGGTAATTGAAACCACCGTGCAATAGTTTTTTTTTTATTAAAACCAAAATAATATCCACCCAAACAGGTTTCACCCACTCAGGTTTGTTTGCAGTGCAGCTAAAATAATACATTTTTTAATAATAATAATAATAATAAAAAAAAAGGTCACGCTGCTGCCGGTAAGTGGATGAACCTTTGGAAGGGTAAGTGACATAATATTGGTACTAAAAAAATTTATATATATATATATATATATATAATTTATGATAAATTCTTGGAAATAGCATTCCTTCCCAAAATATACAAATTATTTGTTTTTATTGGGTAAATTCACTTTTAACATAATTTATTCTAGTATAGCGTTGCCTTTTTGGCACTGTGAATAAATGACCCAAAAATTATAAAAATATTTTCTTTCTTGGTATATTTACTGGACGGTGCACTCTTAACTCCCATCATCCTCATCTGACCTCAGTCATACTTCCTCCCATTTACATTTTTTTGGCACAGATCTGATACTGTTATCTGTAACCACTGTTTAGAGTTAAGTTGTATTTATCAAAACTGACAAGTTACAAGATGTTTCTTTACCATGAAGAATGTTGACTTAAAAAACAGATTGTGTTTGCCTTTAATTTGTTTAGCAAAACCCCAGCCAATCTACCCAAAGCCTCTCACCTTACTTATCCCCATGTGGTTCTCATCAAGCAGTCATGTCAAGGCCTCACCTTTTTTTTTTTTTTTACTCCTTATTATAGCCACTTTCATGTTTTCCCTTCTAATTGCCAGTTCCTCGTTCACTAGCTAAATCATTTGAAATAGAATATGTATTTAAGATGGACATTAGAACTAAAATATACATATATGAAAGCTTGTTTGTACAGCACTGCAGAATATGATGGCGCTATATAAAAGAATAAATAATAATAGTGTGTGCGTGTTAAAGACTTTTGGATAACTAGATTTACCCTTAAAGTGTGTACATGCAGAGTAAATCAATGCAACCCTGCAGGGTGCACCTTTTAGAAGCTTCCCCAATGAAAGGAGCCATCTGGTCATACTAGCAAAAGCAGGCAATGTTAAGTATATGTGTGTAATAAAGTATATATATTTTAGTGATTTATTTAATATGTATTAAATAGTTTTTTCTGATTCATATTTGTGACCAGTCCCCCCTAAATCACTTACACGGTAACTTACAGTTACGTTTCTCTTGTTTAGCTTAAGGCTTAATACATTTACACCCTCCTCCAACAGAAAAAAATATAAATGAAGATTATGTAGTGCTTTATGTTAATATTTCTATGAAGTTCTATGAAGGATTTAATCAGTAGGAGGCTTACCTCAATGATAACCAAAACATAAGGTATGTTCTACTCCATAGGGTGCCAAAGGAAAGGAGAAGACATCCATCCAATTCAGACATTAGTCTCTATGATCTTCTCCCGTGCCCTGCTGCATATATGAGAGCACCAGGACATTGTTATTATTATTATTTATTGTTTTATATAGCGCCATTGACATATCATACATGTATCACCAATCTCATTACTGCAGTTATGCAGGGGGGTGGTAATCATATAAATAAATATAAGTACACCGTGATAGCACAGATAGCTTAGTGCCATTACGAGTGTGCAGCCTTACTCCTAGGCCTTAATACGGACTGGTTACCTCCTGGCTCAATTAATGAACCTGATTAATTAGAACAGGGGTTGTAGTAGGCGCATTCATCATAGTACACCCATAATCTGTATTTACACCCAGCGCACTAGCCCTTGTACCTGGTTCCAGAGGATGTACCCAATGGATATACCCTGCGTGTTCATCCAAAACATATAAACCATTTGGCAAACAAATATTCCATAACGTTCGAGTCAAGGAAAAAAGTAGATCTGTAAAAGACAAAATGAATTGCCTCGTCCATATTGACAGTGTGGTGCCCACAATATAAATATAGGATATAGCTTAGGCATTTTAGGCATTGCCCCTATTATGCACTTGTAGAACGCTAATGCCACAATATTTAAGTCTTCATACATAGAACATCTAGAGTTATGTACGTTCCTATAGTACATATTTACATTATAAATACAACTGCCAATTTCCTTGAGTAGTTTTATTATTTGGGGTATTAGGAACCATGTTCTCAGTTTCAAAGAACCTGTAATTTGTAGATTTAAGCTTACTGGACAATTAAAACCCTTCCCAGCTATACGTGGCTGTTTTTGGCAATGTATCAGTGGGCTGTGAAATGCTGAATTAGTTGAATGGTTTTGAAACGAGGTCTGTGGTGGTGGAGGGGCACAGACTGCGGGAATCTATTGATCCTGATGTCACGACAATCTCAATTTAGTGAGAAAAGACACAAAAACAACATTTAAGTGTTGTGTTTGCACTAAGGGTGACAGAAACCTGCTTTCACAAACACAAATTGTAGTGAGGGGAGGATAAACGTAAGGCTCCCTGTTATTTTTGGAAAACGCTGTCTTGCACTTCAATGCCAGACATTTAACCCTTTCAGTATGGGGTAAATAGGCAAAATTTACAAACCCCAAAAAGTTTTAAAAGAAGGTTTTTGTTAATGAAAGCTGGTCAAGCAATATGGTGGCTCAGTCTTTTTGGATTAATGGGCAAATTAGGCAGATGTACAGTACCCACAGTTAAAGGAACTCCATTGTGGGGGATAGGCATAAAAATGCAAGTGGAAGCCATTTTTTTAATGTTCTCAGGCTCTTTGATAGATCTACTTCCCAATTTTAAGTGCCCACCATGGGACATTTTCATTTTTGGGAGTTATGGTTAGATGAGGTGATGCTGACCTGGCTTTAATTTTATATTTAGAAGAAGTACCATTGAATGTGTATTTATTAAACTGAAGGCTTTCTTGAAAGTTTAAACTTTCAACTCCCCATCTTCCTTATGCATTATAAATGGCAAACTGTGGCTGAGCTGGCCTAGCATGATACATAATGTCACCTCACGTTTGAGCACATTTGAGTTTGAGTTTGAGTAGATTGCTGCCAAATAATGGATTAACAAGGTTCTCAAGTAACTCCCACCAAGTTATAGTTCGTCTTAGTCTAGGCCAGTGGAGAATAATCCTATGAGCGCAACATGGTGCAGTCATGGACGTGACAAGATGTAGAGAGCGATGGGCGTTAAGGGATCATTCTACGCAGGAGTGATAGAGTATTGTTAAGGTGTCCTGAGAAAAACAGCATAAAGACATAATAAAAATAGTATGTAGCATCACGTTTTGCCTCATGTAAGGTAAACCAAAATGTGTCATAGGTTTTTGAAAAAGTTGAGGTTATTAGCGTTAAAGACTGTGCCCCTATTCAACATAAAACAGTTTAATGGATCTAGAGAACATCTGTCCAACAGCAAAACACAAAGAAAGAGAGTTGGGGCCTACCTGCATCAAAATCATTTTGTATACAATAAACATTGTTCTTTGTAGTATTTCTGTATAACTAAACTTTTCAACATAAAACACCAAGTCCAGGGCCCTTGGTGAAAAATTATGATTGAGCAATTCCAAAAATGTATCCATATTAAAGAAAGTGTAAATTAACATAATACAGTTATGTTATTAAACTCTAGTTCTAGTTTGATGTAAAATGCGTATCTGATTCAATTTTCAATGGACTACACTGCATTTTACTGCATTTACTTCCAAAATAATTTGTTCATTTGCTTTAATTGGACAGTCTAGGCCCAAAATTTGAATTTTCAATTGAATGTTTAATGCAGATTCGAGTGAATTTTGCTTAGACTCCAAATAATTTAAATACATGAATATTTGTGAATATATGTTTAACATATCTGAGATGTTGGTTACAAAGTTAAACTTCTGATTCCGCTATTAATCGATATATCGCATGCTATGTGATAAACGGCCAGCCCTACCACTAAGGCAAACCAGGCTTCGGCCTAGTTAGAGGAGTAGGTGATGTCCTGCAACAATGGTCTTCTCCTTGATTTAGTTATGAGTTAAGTAAATCTCCAATGACATATACATTATACAGGGCCAGCTCACACCATCTTGCATGAGAAGTTTATTAGGGTTTGTCCTTTATAAAGCATAGCGATATGAGGGATTTTTTTTTTTTTTTACTTTACCACAAATGACCTTCTTAGTGGATAGACCCCTTCACATGTGACACTCAGTAGTACCCCTCTCGGTCCTCTTACCTGATTTAATAACCTCCCCTGTTACATGTTTCCCAGGGTCCTCTTTATGTCTTCCTCTATTCATTCACAGAAAACCTCTAAGAAGTCAAGCTTATAGATCCACAGTGCTGCCTCAAGTGCTTTGGAGGGGTTCTCATGGACAATTACATTGGGTTTCTTAGTTCTGTTCTAGGGCAGTGGAGACGTGGATTAGTGATTTAAGATTAAGAGGAGACGTGACTGGGAGCTATATTATTCCCTGCACACCCGCTGAGCTTGTACCTCTAACATCTGGAGAAACTAAAAAAAAAAAAGAGTGCAAGAAACTCATTACTATCTCAGGACCAGTGACTTACGTTAATGAGGCCCCACAAAGGGCAAAGAACAACTTAACAAAAGAGGAGGAATAACATAATTCAGAAGAATAATCATGTACATTGCATACTATTTAGAAGGTGTCTGTAGAGTTTAAATTAGTTGTGTATTTAGGCTACACCTCTGCATATTGCCAGGATATGACATCATATGACATCATATCTCAGCACTACATCTCTTAAGGACACATGATGCGGATAAAACATGCAACAGAGGAGGAACAGGCTCTATTATGTAAATGGCTCTTCAACCTGCCCATTAAGTAAGTGGTTTGCTGAGGAGCCGGATCTCACATTAGACCTGGCCTAGATAGGCCGGAATACACCACTGGTAGTGTCTCTATTAGATGTAATGGTGGAACTACATTTTCTCCAGTCCTAAGTGTTGACTATCTATAGGGAACTGAACATATTCCTTCTAGCTGTGGTCAATACACCTATACATACAGGGGCCCAGGGCTCAGAATAATAGAAGTAGATTAGTACTGGTGTTGTTCATTTTAATATAGCAGATCCATGGTGTCCCTAAGGCTTCTGTTGGCACGTTCTCCAGACACAGCAGAACTGTATATATCACAGCATCAATCAGGTCTGCTAACACTTGCACCAGGCAATCTACAAGTTTTTCACTCATCAAGCAACATACTCTCACAGAGGCAGCAGGCTATAACTTCAGCCGTAACCTAAAGAAACACAGAGTTCCTTGAAATATATTTTAACCTTACCCCGTGACTTAAAAGCAAACTCCGAAAAAGTTGACTTTCTTTTCATCCTTTAAAAACCATGATTTATTGATCTAAAATAAAAAAAAAAAATAATTTTGTGAACTGTGCAATGCTATTTTTTTCCCTTGAACAAGTAAAATATGTGTTTTGTAAGTAGTAGAAACTGTTTTTTTGGAAAGCTTTTGCCCTCAGAATCTTAGGTAAGAAAATGTAAGCAGGAGCCAAACAGTCTGCCTTGTTGTATTAGTTAGTTATAACTTTAAACGTTTACCACAGGTATTTTACCACTTTTATTTTAGATGAAAAGGTAGTGGTTGCCGGTTTTTTTTTTACATTTTTGGCACAACCCGTATGAAAACAGATTCTGATGAACTCTATTTAAATACATTGTTTTTATTTTTTATAAACACAATACAGATTACATTGTAAACCATTAAGAAATGTGAAAACAGCTGTCTTGTAACGATTATATTTTAAAATATCAGAAGCTACTTATTTATACAGGGTTTATAGAGTCTGGGCTTTTTTCCACTAACTTGTAAGTTGAGGGGCAGTGATATCACCAGGGCAGGACCGAGGATAACGAAGCGGCCCTGGCACTTTAATGTCGTTGGCTGTCTAGTGACATAAGTGCAGCCGGTGGCTAGCAATGACAGGCTAAAGGTTACATTTTTATGCTCGCAAAGTGGCCGGCCAGGCATGTCCAGCCAGTGACCACACACACTGCAGCACCCAATCTACTGCTGGAATAGCAGATCGGGTCCCTATGGAGCGATGTAGGGCATTTTCCCATGGTCCCAGATGGCCAGACCAGCCTGGATGTCACCATAATCATTATTAATTATGTAGCGCTAATGCCAGTAAGCTTGTCTTGCTAGGATAGTTAAATTGTAGATGTTTTTTGAACATCATCTCATCAGTTGAATTATGCCTTATAAAGGGTTATGTTGACCCGTCATGCAGAAGAGTTGCCTTTTCATAATGCGTCGTAAAGTTAGTAAGTTGAAATGTTTAAACTCGTGGTTTATTGAGTAAAGCCTTATTAGTTTCAGATACAGAGTAAGGCAAACACAACTTAATGGGAACTCCAGCTGCCTCCTACAAATGTAGGTTCTGGTGACAATGAGCTCTGGAGCTCAGCACTGGGCAGTCTCACTACACATGAATTGATGGTGACATTACCCTGTTTGTATGTACAGTATGTTTTTATTTATCTAATAAACCTAGAGCACAACAGTTTACACTATAGAAACAGGAAGGTACAATAATTGCAGTCATACAATAAGTACAGTAGTCAATTATACATGGATACAATAGGTATGGGTGCAGTAGGAAAGTGGCTTAGAGTTTAGTTTATCAATGTGGGGTAGATGCCAATATTTCACACTCACCTTTTCATGGGTTTGCCAAACTGATCAAAATTTAGTGGATATACAATTATCAGCATAGCTAGAAATGAGCTGATCCTGGGAGTCTACAAATATCTAACCTTAAATAGTCCATCACATCAGACGGTGGGTGCGAGGGGCTATTGTGCGCTCTACTGCACAAGAAGTTTCCCTGATTGGAAGTGTGCACCAGATTTTGATGCTACTTGACCTAAAATCCATGTCCATAACATTTACCATGTCACCTCTTTTTTTTTCACACCGAGTAGTGGACTACTCATAGTCACAAAGGAGTTTTTAGTAGATGCATTTTTTTCAGTTTTCATAAAATACTTACTCTTAAACTTTTATCTTTATATTTTTTTTTACCAGAATTCCATATATTTGACAACCTGCATATGGATGCAATTTAGAACAAATACATTTAATATCAATAGTCTCACAATCTAATATTATAATGATTATATGAGGTCAATAGTTTCAAAAAGTTTTTTTTAATCCCAAGGTGTATTTTTTTAAAAAAATATTTCCTTATGATCGTTATGATATGGAATAAAAGTAGCCAGTTACTTATTAAAATGTAAAAGTTGAGCTGAGAGAGGCCATAGGATTAACCTTTCATGTGCAAAAGTTGAGTGAACTGTCAGGAGGGCCAATTCTTTGTTGCACTAGGATAATTGTGTTTGCCAAGTATTTGTACTCCTACAACAGTGCTTGGAGACAAAAACTCAGTTTTCACGGCTTAAAAAGAATTTGTCCTTTTACGTTAAAGCGGGATTTGAGCTGAGATGGACTGAACTCGCTTGCAAAATGAGTAAAAGTTAAAACTCCAAGCAGTCAAGGTTATAATTTTAAACCAAGACTATCCAAAGTTGCATAAGAAGCAGAATCATCTTAAAAAATTAATTTTATACATTTAAATTGGAAAACACTGCTTAACTGGAGACCCAACATCTGTAGGGATGGCTGTGGATTTTACATGAGACAGAGCGATAGGGTATTCTGTACCTAAACTGTATCAATCTCAATAACAGATAGCTGCTGGGTTCAATCAAATGTACAGGATACAGTTATAGAAAATCTTGATGACTCAGGCAGGCAATCCCATCTTGTGTTTAAGTGAATATGAAAAAAGTAATAGTTTGTGCATTAAGTAATCATTTTCAATTCACATTTGTGCAGTTCCCCGTTTTTAGGTTTTAGACAATATTTTTTATTTAATTGGGGTTAAGGTCAGGACTCTGGTCAGGTCAGGACTTCCACAAAGTTGTAAGCATACAATTGTCTTAAATGTCTTTGTTTGCTGTAGCATTAACAATACCCTTCACTGGAACTGAGGGTAAACACTTTACAGTTGGCACAATGCATTCTGGTAGGTTGCATTCTCCTGGCATCTGCCAAACCCAGATTCATCCATCAGACCATTCCAGATAGTGAAGTATGACTCATTACTTCAGAGAACACGTTTCCAATACTCAGGAGTCCAATGCTTTACATCACTCCAGCTGATGCTTGGCATTGTGCACAGTGATCTTTTGGTTTGTGTGCAGCTGCTCAGCCATGGAAAGAGATCCCGGCACACAGTGCTTGTGCTGCTGTGGCTTTTTAAAGGCAGCTTGGAACTCTGTAGTTCAGTACGACCCATTCTGCTGCCAATGTTTTTATATGGAGCTGGCTGTCTATGTGCTTGATTTTATATACCTATTAGCAATATGTGTGTGTGTGTGTGTATATATGTATATATATATATATATATATATATATATATATATATATATATATAGTAGCCTTCTGAAATGCCTTATACCCCCCTATATGCCATTCTGCCCCATAATATGCTTTTTAACCTCCTAAATGCCAGAGTGGCATATAGGGGTATGAGGCATTTCTGGAGGCAGAGTGGCACATAGGGGGTTTAAAGGCATATCATGGGGCACAGTGGCATTTAGAGGGTTAAAAGGCATATCATGGGATACAGTGGCATATAGGGGGTATAAGGCATTTCTGGGACAGAGTAGCAAGCCTGGGGCAGATCTGCATAACGGGGGGGCAGGTTGGAAAATAAAAGGAAATAAACACAAAAAAAATATTTTTCTCAATCATAGCTTTTATTAAAAAAAAAAAAAGTTTACATTGTTTACATGAATTAACATTTACTAGTAAAACTTTTTTCCTATAGGGTCATCTTGTATTCAGGCTTTTTCTTTTCCTAAATTAATATTCAGATTTTGGGGGGGTCGTCTTATAATCGAGCAAATACGGTAATAGATAACTGCACTTAAATATATGTACTTATTAAAAATAATGACAAAATCAAAACCACCTATTATAACCATGATCCATAGCCCATAAATATCTCAGGATTTGTGACCCAAATGTTATCCCAAGTGCAAATGAAAAACAAATAGTAGTTTCGCGGGAATGTTTAGACATATCTGCAGCTTCAGCTATCAAGTCATGTGCAATGTTTACTTATTTTTTGTTTTATTTCCCTAAATAGTGGTTGCAGATAATCAATGTTGTTTTTACTCATCCATGTTATTGTACCTTCCCGTTTAACTACATGATAGCAAGTTATAGAATTGCATTGAACCTATCATAGTTATTATCAGCAGACCGCCCAACACACATTTGCTCTTATAATGTATTTACCATGGAATTAGATCCAACTCGGGTTTTTTAATTGACATGTTCCAATTTGTGTGTTGGGGGGGGCTTTTACTGGATGGTTTTGCTTTTATCAAACCATCTACTACCTAATCACACACCTCACCAGGGAATAAACAATCACTCTAACTAAAATAAACAGCCTGGAAGCTATTTAAAACTTCCCCCAAGTCTGTTGTTTGGTTGAAACGCCTTTAAGATAACCAGATGTGTAACCCTTGGTATGCCAAGGCAGTGCAGAGAGAGATTAATTACTCTTTAAGGCTCGTAAAGTGTTCACTCCTTTAGCCATTTAATTTCTGTTTAAAGGGTTAAATGTTTTCCTCCCAATTAATGTTTTTCTTTCTTTTCCCCTGTGTGTGCTAGGGGCATTTTTTTTATTTACCCGACTGTGCCAAAGACTTAAGGAATGTGCATTTGACTGGGAAATGTGTGGTCAGTGCTGGGCTCTGATACATTCTAAACCCATTTATATTTCACTCTAAGCCTTCTTCTATGAACAAAAGGGAATCGGCTACTGAGTTATACATCCCACATACCACAGGGCAGGGGAAATTGCTAATCTATTCTATATTATATGGCTAATATATTTTATCATTCCCTAGCAACCTTTCCCACATTACAAGATGAACTACTAGCCAACCCAAAATTACTTGGCCAAGTGTGGAATTCTGCCATAGTTAACAGAAAGTGTTGTAGGGATGTGCATACTAGATACAACCAGAACTATGGACCTAACTTGGTTTAGCTGTGCCCTGGGTGCATTGGATTTGTATGAGCTTTTACCTTCATGTTCATCCTCTTCTCCATATACTTTGTCTATATGTTTCTTTTATATATACATAGAAACAACTATACCAATAACAGTGCACATCACAATCAGTCTGAAACGTGATAACTTTGTTAGTCAACAGAAGCCCAAGATATAAACTCCATCCTATTGTATGCTTTATATCCCTTGGTCAACACACACTCATTATCCCCATCCTCCCCAATGTCAATGCCTGTTGATTGGGACCTGTTATTCTAATATCATTGTTAACTCCATACTTTGTACCTCTGTCTCCCAGGGCATGACAAACCATCAGCGACTCCACCTTCATCCTTTTGTAAATAGGTTGGTTAACACATGGCTGATCCACATAGTGTACATTTTGTCAACACTCCAAAGAGTTTGCCAACTTTATGACCCCAACAGGTAAAGAACTTTAAGTTTCTGTTATTTACACAAGGATTTTGTCTGCGAGTCAAGGTGCATTCAACAGCTTTTTTGACAGTATTGGAAAAAAATGTTATTAAATGTATTACTTTATGTGTATCTAAGTCTAGGTTGAAAAATGACATGGTACACTTTACTAAGCAATTAACCCCTATATGACAAAGCCCATACATGTACGGCTCACAATGCATTGTTTTTAATGAGTTTAAGGACAACCCATTGTCCTGAAGGGATTAAATATACTCATCAGTGCACCCAGACATGGGTAAATGAACCATGAATGAAATAGGGAACAAATCCCCACCCATATTTATTCTGGAGAAAACACTTGTCCTTACCAACATTAAGGAAGTATTTCTAAAAAGTAGTTTTGGTGCAAAGCTTTGGAAGCAACCTTGGCAACCAAAGGAAATCGGTCAGTCGGCAGAAGAACTGTTGTTGGTTGGATGGAGACAAGGACATTCCTAATCCAAAACATGGTGGCACCTGAATATTTATAACACAAAGTATGGTGGCATCTAAATATTCATAACTTAAAGTATGGTGGAACCTGAATGTTCATTACTCAAAGTATGGTGGCACTTGCAACAGCTGGAGGAACAACTTTAGCTCTTGACTTTTAGGTACTGCATGTGAAGTACAAATCTTGGTTTTTTTTTTTGCTCTTAAACCATTTATTTACTTAAGCATTATGATGCATAATGGCGTTTTATGATAATATGTGATGTATAATTACAATTATATATCTAAAATGTGTGTTTTTTTATTTTAAAAAATTAAATAAATAAATAAAAGGAAAATTTGTTGTTCGAAAACAAATTGACCAAAAAGAAAACCAAAACTTTGACTGTTTTTGCTCCAAGTCCTATTTTCTTCATAGGAGACCAAGTCCGTATTTCAAGGAGGTCGTTTTCCCGGAGATGTTTTGAACAAGTAATGATGCTTGACTTTTAGATATAATTCTCTTTGAAGCTGTGTGTTCCTTTAAGGCATCCTGTTTGAATGACATTTGTTTTAATCTACAGTATGTTAATAACATTATTTCACCACTTCTATGCTTAGTGTACGCAAGCATGTAATTAATGAGAAAAGCTTTTAGTTTCCAAGACTAGAAACATCAGTATTTTAATGTGTTGTTTACCAAACTAAATGCAATTAGTCACATTGTAGTGATTTATTAATTTAACTATAACCTTCTGTGTCTAGAAGTAGGAGAAAATAAGTATTATTACAACATTAGAAACCTTCCACACGACTGAAATGCATAGTTAGAACTTGTCACGCTCCTTGCTCATCAGGCCTGGACTGGCTATCTGGGAAACTGGGCAAATGCCCAGTGAGCAATGTTGGATTGAGCCTTACATTTACCTTTATTGCCTGTCCAGTGGCGGTTCAGATCCTTCGGCTTGAGGCGGTTTGCAGCCTCTGATACCACATACTGTTCACACTATGCATATGTGGTCGGCGACTGCAAGTATATTATTTAGTGACCTTTGGCATGAAGGTACCAGGGACACTTTTCTTCCCCAGTCCGGCCCCGTTCATTCACTAAAACCTAAGTTTTTAGGTGTGTTGTAGTGCGATTAAATGGTCAACTCCCCAAATTCACTATGTATTTTAATATTTTGATTGGCCAACTACAGACGGTCTCTCCTGGAATACCGGTTGAGCTGGCCCTTCGTAGTATATTGTTACGTTGATTAAATGTCTTGAATCCCATCTCATAGGTTTAGCCATAGATTATGTAGGAGCAATTCTGCCCTTTTTTACAGAACAAAAATGGGTTTAGTCCTTCATAATGTTTAATGTTTCAATTTACGGAATAAATATCAAAGCATCGCCCAGTTTAGTGGATATTACAGAAATAAACTAAACTACATAAACGTTATCACATGTATATTCTCTGCACTGGGATTTTAGAATGAATATTATTTTAGCAAAATTTAAAGTTGAAATTGTGAAGACAAAAATGCTGATTACTTCTGAATGTTTTGTAATTTGTAATTGGAGAGGCATTAACTAGTACAAAGAACTAGATTTAGGACAAGTGCTGACAAGCTTCTTATGTGTGCTAAATGCCAATTCTGTCACTTAAATTGGGGAAGAGCCAATTAGAAATTACACTTCAGTGGATCTCAATGCAATAATTATATACATAATGGGGGATCTTTTTGAAGTTCTGTTAGAGGAGATTATTTACAAATGACGTGTGTGCAGAAACATTCTGTGTAAACTTCATGGTTTTGTATAAGATATATTTTCTCCAAATAAGCATTTTTTTTTTATTTCTACAAGCATTACATGTGCTAATCATGCTATTAGTTAAATGCATTAAAAGTGAATGATAATCAAACCTGATTCCCTTTGAAATGTAAGAATATGGATATTGTATGTACTAATCATTTTTCTATTTAATTATATTATGGCCGTATCGAATATGAAAGCATTAAATAGGAAATATATAAGAACATAGTGGTGTCAGGCAGCAGAAGGAAAGTCAAGCAAAGTGATAACATTTACGGAAAGTGGTAGAGATTTATAGGAAGAAGTGTAACTCTGCTTTCATGAAAGGGAATGCCTAAGCAGAGTTTAGGGCTATTAAATCCCTCTCAATGTAACAGCAGTTTTACAATGTATGTCAGCGGGGGAGCCAGCAATGTCAACTCCTGCTCACCGAGGGGAGTCCAGGATGTCAGCAAGCAGCATTCTCCCCACAATCATAATCAGGTGGCTGTGTGAGCCAGTTTAATGCAATCGGGCCAGTTCCTCTGCATGGCCTGGTGCCATTTACCACAGGCACCCATCTGGGGCTGGTCTTAATTCCGAAGGTGTTCACACTACCTCTAAGGATCTATAAGGTCGCACAACCCTGGGTATTCAGGGATTGGGACACGAAAGTGTTGGTAAAAATGCAGTGTTGTCATACTCCAGGCCTTAAGGGCAAAAATTGTCTGTTTTGGATATCTGACTTGAATACCAGTTTGTCAATAAATATTAGTGATTAACTCTATGTTCAAGCACAGATATCCAGAAATAATGGAGTTTTACATCCTATTTTAGTGGCAAGTATGTACATAGAAAGATATGTAAGGAACAGAGTTAATAAGGGGAGATCTTGATCTTAAACCATTTTTGCATAGTAGGAAAAAAAATATGCGTGTGTAGGCAACAAAGAGGCTTCTTATTTCGGGATGCTATTAATTTGAAGACTGGCCCTAACCACTAAAGATGTCGTCGTTCTTGGGTCCATGGGTACAGAACTGCCCCAAACAGAAATATAAGGGTATTTGCACCTTTTTGTCATCAGGTATTTGCTACACTTAAAGTGCCAGGGCCGCCCCGTCATTGCCAGTCCGACCCTGGCCTATACTTTTTTTTAAGAATAGGCTATTTTATTCAGGCTCTCCAACAACTCACCTGCACTACACTAAAATTCCAAAGTTTCGGCTCTCTGAGCTGTTTTCATGGAAAACAAGTAGCTTTCTGGCTGTGCTAACATAATTGCAAAAGGGTTTCTAATGATCAATTAGCCTTTTAAAATTAAACTTAGATCAGCAAACACAACATGCCATTGGAACACAGGAGTGATGAGAGTGATAAAGGGCCTATGAAGATTATTATATACACCTATTTTTTCAGACTTCTCCATCTACCCGTTCCCTCTGTCTGACCACCACCTTCTATCCTTTTCTCCAGTGCTAACCCCTAACAAGACAAACTTACAGCGTTCACCTCATACTTGTAGGCCATTACCAGACAATACCATTACCCAACTGTCAGCCTCACTTGAACCTCTCTTACCTTCCATGTTAACCCTTTCCTGCCCAGACACAGCAGCCTCTTTTTATAACAACACACTTGCTTCATCCCTCGACACCATAGCTCCAATTACTACAAGTTACCCCCGACAATTTAAACGCCAACCATGGCATACCAAAACCACACGGTTTCTTCAGAAGTGCTGCCGCACGGCTGAGCGTTATTTCAGAAAATCCAAATCCAGCGAAGACTTTACTCATTATAAATTCATGCTCCACACCTACAACTCTGCCCTCTCTCTCACCAAACAGCTCTACTTCTCCACTCTCATATCCTCTCTTTCTTCCAACCCACGACGCCTTTTTTCTACTTTCAACTCCCTTCTCTGTCCCTCCACACCCACACCACAAACCTCTCTCACTGCCCAAGATCTTGCTACCCACTTCAAAGAGAAGATCGAGACTAATAGAAAAGACCTCTCTTCCTTACAACTCCCTCCTACACCACTCAACACCACTCTCTCCACTCCTACTATACTAACTGCCTTTTCCCCTACAAGCGAAGAAGAGATAGCCACTCTTCTTTCTTCCTCTCACCCAACAACCTGTCCCCTTGACCCCATCCCTTCACACCTTACAAAGTCTCTATATCCATCCCTTGGTCCATCACTTACCCACCTATTTAATCTTTCTCTATCATCTGGAACTGTACCATCTGCCTTCAAGCATGCGCTAATCACACCAATTCTAAAGAATCCTTCCTCAGATCCCGTCTGTTTGTCTAACTACCGCCCTATCTCTCTGCTTCCTTTTACCTCTAAGCTGCTTGAACGGATTGTGTACAACCGCCTCATTAACTTCCTCTCCTCTAATTCCCTCCTTGACCCTCTACAGTCTGGTTTCAAACCCCTTCACTCTACTGAAACAGCTCTAACAAAAGTCTCCAATGACTTGCTCTCTGCCAAAGCAAAAGGTCACTACTCTATTCTAATTCTACTGGATCTCTCTGCTGCTTTCGATACTGTTGATCACCACCTTCTTCTAGACTCACTTGCTTCTATAGGCATTCGAGATACAGCTCTCTCCTGGATCTCCTCATATCTGTCTAACCGTTCCTTCTCTGTCAACTTCTCTGGCAAGACATCATCGCCCCTTCCACTTTCGGTTGGTGTCCCCCAAGGTTCAGTCCTTGGCCCTCTGCTGTTCTCTCTTTATACTTCATCTCTTGGCAAACTAATCAACTCATTTGGCCTCCAGTATCACCTATATGCAGATGATACCCAAATCTACTTGTCTTCTCCTGATCTCTCTCCATCTCTCCTGTCCCGTATTACCAATTGCTTGTCTGTTATTTCTTCATGGATGTCACAACACTACCTGAAACTTAATCTTTCTAAAACTGAACTCATTATCTTCCCTCCCTCCATCTCCACTCCACTACCTGAATTCTCTATCACCATTAACAACACGACTATCTCTCCTACTAACCAGGCCCGATGCCTTGGGGTCATCCTTGACTCAAACCTCTCCTTCATCCCTCACATTCAGTCCCTCGCCAGATCCTGCCGCTTGCACCTAAAAAACATCTCTCGTATCCGCCCATTCCTCACCCAAGAATCCACAAAAACCCTGGTTCATTCCCTTATCATTTCCCGTCTTGACTACTGCAACACTCTTCTGGTTGGCACTCCACTGTCTCGACTCTCTCCTCTACAGTCTATCCTTAATGCGGCTGCTAGGCTCATCTTCCTTGCACGTCGCTCCTCTTCTGCTTCCCCCCTCTGTGAAACCCTCCACTGGCTCCCAATTACCTTTAGAATTAAATTTAAGATCCTGGTACTGACATATAAGGCCATCCATAATACTGCTCCTCCGTACATTTCTGACCTCATTAGCAAATACTCTCCTACTCGATCCCTACGTTCCTCCCATGGGCTAAGGCTCTCCTCCTCACTCATCACCTCTTCCTTTTCCCGTCTACAAGATTTCACTCGAGCTGCCCCATATCTCTGGAATCTTCTCCCAAGGAACCTTCAGCATTCTCCCTCCCTCCCAACATTCAAGAAACATCTAAAAACCCACTTCTTCAGAGAAGCATACCATCTTAGCTGCTAGAACTTCCTTGTCATCGATACAACCCCCACAATACCTCTCACCCTTTCTCTATGCCTTATGTTTGTCACCCCATTTCCCTCTAGATTGTAAGCTTGCGAGCAGGGCTCTCTCCACCAAATGTATCGGTTTGTCTTAGTCTGTCAATTCTTGTCTTGTCATATCCCTTGAATTTATGTATTGTATTAAGCGCTGCGTAAACTGTTGGCGCTATATAAATAAAGGATAATAATAATAATAATAACCTATTAAAAATCAGCTGTTGCTAGCTACAATAATCATTTACAACATTAGCAACATTTACAGTGTATTTCTGATCCATTTGATGTTACTTTAATGGACAAATTAGCTTTTTCTTCAAAAATATGGACATTGTTAAGTGTGTGTATATGTGTATAATATATAATGTGTGTGTGTGTGTGTGTGTATAAAGAATCATGGCATTATTAGAAGCATGATGTTGTTGCACTTGTCCAAACATAATATGCAAGCACTTGTCTTTTAATATAATTATTTGGGATTTATTGGCATGTCTTGATTTACCATGCTTTGGTAATGCTCATTAAATTATCCGTCGGCAGCAGTGCCAGACAGTTATGTACAGAAAAAGTAGCTATTAAAGCAAGAAACACTGTATGAAGCATTATTGATTATTGATTTAAAGTGAGCCACCCCTCCACCATAATAGTCTTTGCATGTGAATCCACAGCCCATATAATGTTTGTGTAAGTGCTTCGGTAAATAAATTATGCCTTTACAACCTATGTTACACCTGTCCCATGTAGTATTTTGCAGCAAGTACTGCAAAGTGGACCAATAAAACATATGTATCAGACAGCACACTCAATATGCACTATACAGTCCTTTCCAAAGCATATTCACATATGTATAGAAAGCCAATATAGGTAGCACTGATGGGATGCAATCCGTGTGTGAAAGTAATTGTTACTTTAAGTACCCCAGAGAATATGAGTTGAATTGCAAGAAGAACATATAAAGTTTCCAGTTGTTGCCCAAAATGTTTAAATCAGACCATCCCAGGAGGAAATAGCCCGATTCCACCCTCGTCAGCCTGCCAATGACAGGGGTTATATGAAATCACTATTTGGCAGTTTGGAACTTTAGCCATGTATAGACTTTAGTCATTTATATAGCTAAGCTCTGTAGGGCTGTAGACCCCTATACAATTATCATAGCCACTATGGCTTTACATTTTATCGATCACATTTTCATACAGGTGAACATGGTTAGACACGTCTAGACATTTACAATTAATCTGGATTTTATTTGAAATACCTGTTGAAAACGTATGTATACCTATGGCTAAGCAATTCAATATATTTGCTAGTATGACTTTCAAGTCAATATGTCATTTTCCAAGTCTTGCATTTTGGAGTTCCATAGACTAAATAATGAGCAATATAAATACATTGATGGTGATTAATATTATCTTTTATTTATGTAGCAGCAATAACTTATGCAGTGCTTCTTACAGGACATACATTCAAAGAGCGTGACAAAACTAGAATTGACAGACAAATACAACACCTGGAAACTCTCGGGTGTTTTTGTCCCAATCTCAGCATCTAAGGCATGAAGTAGCAGATTCTCAGAAGCAGGAGTCTGCAGCTTATTCCTTCCTATTCTATGCTGCTGTGATCATATCTAAGACTCCTAACCGGTGCTTTTGCTTCCAGTATGTTATGGTGGATATCTCTGCTTGAATGCAGGTGACTAAATATAAGTGTATCTGAGAAGTCAAGGTTTCCATGAGGACCAATATCAGATTTAGACTTGTGCATTCAGATTTGTACAACATTTATAATACGTTTTTATTTACATTTTCGTAAGTTTTGGCAACTTTGTCCATTCGTACAAGTCTCCAATAACGAGGACAAAACCTCCGAAATTTCGTTAGGATTTTCTCATTCATTTGACTGCTGTTCCTGAGTCATCTCTCCTCTACCTTCTCATACATTTTGTGGGATAGTTGCTATTTAATTAGAAGATGTTACTTTTGTTGGGGTCAAGCTGTGATTGGCAATGTTCCCATAAAATGTTGTTAAGGTTCAAAGGGTACACTTTCATGAGTCCAATAAACCTTACAGGTGCTGCTTATTAATTACCAGCAAATCCATCCTCCCTAGCTAACCATTGCAATGCCAGAGATATCTATAGTGAAAAAAATTGTACCTCAGATCACTGTAAAACTAAACTTTAATAATAACCAAAGATTAGGAAAAGAAAATCATCTGTGGATCTCAAGATTATTCTGCTTGGAGGTTGTTCCAAGTAAAAATGTCAGGGGTCCTATGGACCTCAAGCTACTAGAATGAAATATTTGTCTGTGTTACTGGTGTGGGGGCAGCACAAGATTCCTCAACATTTTACAAAAAAACTTATGTTACCTCATTCAGGTACCCTAAAATAAAATATAATCCTAACTTATCCACAGAGTTTAAACAATTTACAGGGATCTCAGCATAAACTATGAAGACCAATGTATTCCTTATCCTGTCCTTTTTTGGCCAAGCAAGGATTCTATTATATTACAATTTAGTGCAGCTTCTATTGCAGTCACTGTATATGTGACATACGGCCCCCTCTCCTGTCAGTTTTGTCTATGCAGCAGCACACTCTGATCCCCTCCCATCTCTCCTGTCTGTATCTTCTCTGCAGCTGCAAAGAGAGATCAGGGGAGACCAGACAACAGCTGGAAAAAAGGAGTGAGCAGGTAGGGGACAGATACAAATCAGGCGGAGAGGACAAGGAAGCAGACAGGTCATCTGAACCAAAAGGACTGGAAATGCAATTTGTTGACCGAAAAGGAATGAGGCAAAAACCTAACCAAAAAATTGTCCAAAATGATTTGGGGTCTCGTGGGTCTATTTGGTTAACAAGTCACTACATAAAATCTTCATGATGGGCTAATAAAGGGTTAATATTTCAAGAGTCTCAGGGTCAGCTCATTTAGAAAGTTCCTAGGTATGACTAAATGAAAACACTCTGCAAGATTATAATCTAGAGGATGATTTTTAACAATTTTTTATACTTATTTTAATTTGCAAGGAGAATTTTATATACCAAATTTTTTTTTAATCCCTTGACTGTGTTTGCTTGTACCTGTTATACCTTTTCTGTATAAAACTGTTTGACATTGCCACACCTTCTAACTCATATCTTCTAGTTCTGGCATTCCTTTTTACTAAAAATAATTCCCTCATTTAGTTATAGCACATATATACACTATCATATGCACAATTACTGCCTTTTTATACCAGGTTAATTTGTTATAAGGGTTTACTGTCTTTTTAAACTTCACCTGTAATTACAACTGATTATCTGTAAAAGCCTGCATTGCTACATGCCCTTAAGGAATGGAATTGCTGATACCCGATTTACATCTTAAGTAAAACGCATACTAAAAAAAAAGCTTTCTAGCATTCCGAGTTAAAAAATGTGCTTTCTAATTGAGAAAGATTTTTTTCCTTTCAGTGTGTTTATTCAGAATGGGTCGCCATGGTAATCATTTTATTTAATGGTTTTATTGCAGCTGAAATGTAGATTGAAATTCATCATAAAGTGTATGCTTACCTGTAAAAATGTATACAACATATCAGATATATATATATTCTTGAAACATATTTAGGGGTGTTTAATAAAATAATATCTCTCATATACAAAATATATATTTTTTTATGTTGTAATGGTTGCTCAGTGTATCAAGTTATGTTATCTCTTTTTAGGTCACATGAAAATCAATTTGTATATTCAGGTGGGTTTATGCCAACGTACAGTATATCCCATAGGTCTCATGCTCAGACATCAGTTCTCTCTTATGCTTTATATCTAGTGGAATCACCAGATATGTACCAACCTGCTCATCCAGTATAACTTCTGGAAGGGTTTGGCTGATGTACCTAATGAAAAAAAATCTATCCTATCCTAAAAATAAGATAAGCCTAGGGACAAAATAAGGATTTACATCTTTAGAAGAAGAATATTTCTGCTTTTTAACAGAATATAAGAACAAAACACTTCATAAGAAACAGTTGGCTTACCCCAGACCCATAGCACAGAGAAATACAAGCCTTAGCTTCCAGGCTGGTAGCCTGCTTGATGGGTGTCGAAGGAAAAAAAACACTCTGTGTCACAGTTACAATATCTTATCACTGTTCTCTTAATTGAAGACCAATATTTTAATTGGCAAAATATTAATAACCATGGAAGAAGCAAATAGTATGCATTTCACACCTTTGTATTTATACTATACTTATAGTAATTTAGATTGAAAAAATACCTAGGTCCCCCAAGTCCATGCATTCTTCAACTTGCATGGAAAAAATACAAGTAGTTACCTTAGAAAAAGGTCCTGTTGTAACATTACTTGTGGCCAATCAGTGGCAAGAAAGCTTTATGTGGAAGGTCCCCGATTGTACTCCTTGGAACTCTTGGATGTGGCAGCACTTTGACAAGCAGCCAAACACATCTTCTGCAAGTCTAGTTGCTGGGGGTTAGGGGGAAATTCTACAGAATCCCTCCATGAATCGTCAAGGTGGACAAAATGAAAATTTAAAGGAGACACTTAAACTGCATATGATGACTATAGTTTTCCTCAAATACAGCGTGTTTATCTATAAAGCAAGATGTTCCATAGTATTTGTGGGAATTATTATACATAACCTTTTTGGAATTAATAGCTAACAACCTTGAATAATTATCTCCAAGTCACCTAAGGCCATCTGCTCTTACATGCTATAAAACAAGACATAATCTATTTTTAAGAGACCACTCTTCTGTGTTAAATTTGTATACCAAAAAGGAAAAAGTAACGATCTTGAAGATATTTATTGTTATGCAAAACATATGTTAGCATACAAACAAAGTAAAGTGGGCGTAAAGGGGGTTTAGAAAGCTGATGCTGTAGAAGAGCTGGTTTGAGCTGGTGCTCGGGGATTGGATTGATGAATAGAAACAGAAGACTTCAGTTACACAAGTGCATATTGGGTGGGAGAGGTCTAGTGAAAAGAGATTTAAATTGTGTACAAACAGTAACAATCCCACTCATGGAAAAGAATTACAATGGGCAATAAAATAGAATTAACCAGCAATGCATGAATAGTGGAACACCTACAAATGAATGATAAAAGGGGGTTGGTCTGACTTGAAAGAAGATGGTTCATATGTTGGGTAAAGCCACTCTTAGCTAAATAAATGGCCCGAAAATTAATTATTTGCAATTATTTCCAACTACTAAATTAATATTCTTTGTTGATACAGAAGGTGGTAACACCGTTCACTCTGGTTTTAATATGATATTCAGGTTTCATACAAATACTTAATACATTGAAAATGACTTATTTAAGATATTTATTCTTACATTAAGAATAAGAAAGATAATCAAAAGACTAAGGAGAAAAAATATATATTCAATTTCCCTGTGTTTATCTAATGTAGCTATTGGGTTGCCGTTAAATAGTATTTCCCGAATTCTTAATATAGATGTACCCATTAAGGTGACGATAATCTATCTTGAAAATTTGTGTAACACTGTTTGAATTTAAAAAAATGAAGTTAGACATTTGCTTGTGAATTCTGTCACTGTGTATCTAAACCAGGTAAATGATCTAAAATTCTATCCTAGGATAAATGTGTTTTTTTAATGAATAACTGCCATTCAAGTCATAAAACAATGTCAGTGAATTACTGTAAGATCTTTTGAAATGATTATGTCATTAGCAGTATGAAGCAGGAAAAAACCCTGAAGGAGTATAGATTCCAGTTATTTTTTTTACAACATATAGGTCAATGATTTGTCTTTCAATACTACCTGCCTTGCCTGTTTCTAATTTGATGTCTGCATGATTCCTAAGACTAAATTTCTCTAAAACCAAAAAAGAAAAACTTAATCTTCCGCCAAAGCTAAGATTCCCCCAATGTCCTTGGTGGAATCATCTTCCTCTCACGCTCACTGGCTTTGTGTCACCCTTGACTCCAACCTTTCATTAACCCCCCACATCCATTCTGTTTCAAACCCCCCCCCATATAAAAAAAACATTGCCCGCATTTGTCCTTCTCTAACACAAGATGCCACTAAGACTCTTGTTTATGTCCTCATTATCTACCGCTTTGACTATTATAACTGTCTTAGCTGGACTCCCTCATACCCATCTAGCCCCTCTACAATCCACTATGAATACTACTGCCAGACTTATCTTCCTCATCAATTGCTTTACTAACACCTCTCCCATCTGTCAGCCTCTTCCCTGTATGCGTCGCGATTCAGTTCTTAATCTTGACTCTTACTTTCCAAGCTCCTCAAAGGTGCCTCCCTACTTACATCTCCTCACTCATCTCCAAATACACACTACTACCGGGTCTCTCCGCTCAGTAAATGATCTCCATCTTTCTTGTGCTCTAATTTCTAGCTTTCTTCCATGCTTGCAAGAATTCTCAAGTGCTGCCCTTATCCTCAGGCATGCCCTCCTCGGGGCTATCCATCTTTCCACCTGCCTTTGATCCTTCAAAAAAAATCATGTCATGATTTATTCAACTAAAATAAAGCCAAATTGGAGAAGCCATGTGTGAAAAACTAAGTACACCCTTACTGCTTCCACAGGAGTTAAGAGGCTAAGTATCAGACAGGTACTGCTGATCAACTGTCCTTGATTAACTGATCATCAGCAAGTGTTTCCACCTCTATAAAAGACAATGTTTTATCAGTTTGGTGGTCTGGAGCATTCAGCTGTGTGTAAACACAATGCCAAGGAGGAAATACATCAGCAATGATCTTAGAGAAGCAATTGTTGCTGATCATCAATCTGGGAAGGGTTATGAGGCTATTTCCAAACAATTTAAAGTCCACCATTCTACAGTGAGAAAACATTCAAGACACCTGCCAATATCTGATGCCTTTTGATATATAATTTGGCTGTGTTCTACATTCCAGTAACATGTCTGGATGCATTATTATCACAAAAACACATAGTAAATGACACAGGGTATATGGCAGTTACTATGTATTTGTATCTTTCACTAATTATTTTCACTAATTATTTAGCTCCATGCTGGCAGCCTCATCATCCAGTGTTTTATTTTGTACTTTCCAGTGACTTGTGCCTTATTCTGTCTGAAGCTGCACCATCTTGATTATAGTGCTTTATTCAGGAGGATAATCGTGGATCAGGAACAAGAACGAGAAGAGTATTGGCACGCCATGCAAACAAGTCAAAATGGAGATTTAAGATGAGGGAATGGGCAAAGAAATAGTACATAGGTTTAGAGAGAGGAGAAGTGCTTCTAAGATGATGGAAAGATAGAAGAAAGAGATGAGGTGAAGACACACGAAAAGGAGCAATGAGATAAAGGGGCAAAAATGAAGTGGAACTAAGATAAAACATGGGGTACTATGATGGGAATATAAGGGAATATAAAAATATACAGAAAAGGGCTGAATGTGGGAAACTGTGGGTACACCCAAGCCAGTTTTTTTCGTGGGTGCCATAAACTTTGATGTTTCCCCTCTGAAGTTTTTGTATCTTACCTATTTTTTCACATAAAATAATCTGGTTCATTAAATTAGAAGCTAATTTACAAAATTTATTGTGAAAATTGTTCAATATCTTTATTAGGGTAGCTCTAGGTCTCACTTAAGAACATTTCCTATCATTCTCAGCCAGTATTACTAATTTAACTTGATGGTGGTTATAGACTAACACCAGCTGGGGTATAAAGGTTGCTTACCCCCAAGATAGAGTTTATTTAAAAGGGTTCAAACTATTTTTTCCTGGAGGTGAGATTTAAATAAGAATAATTTATGTGTGATCTTCAAAGCCCAGAGCTCTTTTTTTAATATCTTTAAAATATTCACTTCCCAGTTGCTGTCAATTTTGCCACATGAAAGAACAGTAAAATTATCAAAATGGAAAGTGAAATTGGTAGCAGGCATTCACAATTTTGTCAGCATTTTATTAATTCCGTGCACGAAGGACATGTATTTTAATGGACATAAATTAATAGTTACAAAGAGACCATTTATAAGAAAATAGCTTTGAAAAATAATATAGTTATTCAACTGTGACCATATCACCCCAATAATTTTTCAAATCTAAAAACCCAAAATAATGAATAAAAGTAATAAAAAAATAAAAAGTAGACAAACGGTAAAATCTATATTTTTAAGCTGTCATTAAGATATCGTTATTGTTTTATGTGCAAATATAAACACATACTTTTTAAAAAATGAACATTGTTGATACTCTATACCTCTCTTTTTTTATGTTCAGCTATCTTTTAATTTTCACAATGCTTTCTAGTAGCATCCATTTTTTTTCTTCTTGATAAAAGGCAAATATCAAAATCTTTAAAAGAGAAATTTTTTTTTAAAAAAATCAGTAGCCTCTTAGTTATGGCACAATTTAGTCTGTCAATTTTCCTTACCCACTATGTTTTATTTATTTATTTTTTTTTTTTGCATCTCCAAAATGATGACTCTTTTGTGTCTCATCTGTATGTTCCCTTTGTCTTACCTCCCTCCCATTTTGTGCTGCCTAGCTGCCTTCAGCAGGGGGTAAGCAGCTGTACCATACAGAGCTGTTGAATAATCTTCCTCTTCTTAAATTAGAGGCTTGCCATGCTTTTGTATCAGACAAGCTTTGCTAACTAGGTACTTTATTCTAAAAAAAAAAAAAAAATCCCTTAAAATTGAAGCCAGGTATAAATATATATATATATTTAAAAAAAAAATCAAAATGGCAAAAAAAATATATATATTTTTTTTTGTACATTTAACAATATAATGGAAGGGACATGTCAGCACATGCTTGTATCTGGTATACTAAATCGAATTATAATGAGACAGAAGGGATCCACATTTTTGTATTGTGCAATTTAGAGATTTCTGGGGAGATGCACCTAAGGCCAGCAAGGACCTGCTTTAATTATCCCTGCAATATGTTTAACTATCTCCACAACAGTTAATAATGAAACCGCCATGTGCACTATGAATTAGGTATTCTTAAGGGACTTTTCTACCGTTTCTCATTAGCATGCTCTGATAAGGGCTAAGCAAAGTCGTTTATCACTGACGGCCATTCTAAAGGAAAATTATACTTAAAATACAAGATTTACTCATATGAAGTAAGTAATTATGGCAGTAGCAAAATAACATGTAGGACATATGGATCTATAAACATGGTAGTATAAATTATATCATAAGAAGCTGTTTTTTTTTAATTTGTATTTTTTGCAATTTAAATCAATTCATCAACAAAAGAAAATCAGGTTATTGGAATAATGGCTACATTTCAGGTATCCTCGTAATTTTTTAGGAAAAAAATTTTTTTTGGGATTGAGTCTGAGCAGGAAAACAAATCTCATTCTATGAAACCTTGGTAGAGTTCTGTTTTTGAACCAACCCCAAGTTTGTACATATATCTTCATTACTTCTAGGTAAGTTTTCCATAAGGATAATAATTCCAATAACTGTGTATATATCCATTGCCCGTTTGTTAATTACATCAAAATACTATAAATTGTTTTTATTATTTTTCAAACTTTTAATAATCAATATTATCGTGTATTTATTTATTTAAAAAAAAAAGTGTCTTATCCAGACTTCCTTAGGTAGCACTATATTTCAGCTAGTATGTACCTCCATTTTCAATTAACTACCTCTCATAGTATTCAGGGGAATTCATATTTTGGTGATCTGGCCATCGTACACACCGGACAAACGCCTGGGGAGCCACTGCCTGACTGCTCCATATGCACCTGATCTGATGCTCCAGGAGCAGACTGGGTGCTGCAGTGAGCGGGGGCCGTACATGACAAGCCGTTGGGTGCACCTACATCATTAGGTGGCTACTGGCCTTAAACTGCCAGGGACGTCTCATCATAGCCAGGCCGTCCTTGATGCTTGATAAGTAAGCTTTAACCTAAGATATTATTATTATCTTTTATTTATATAACCAACAGTTTACGCAGCGCTTAATACAATACATATATTCAAGGGGTCTGACAAGACACGAATTGACCGACTAAGACAAACCGATACATTTGGTGGAGAGAGCGCGGCTCGCAAGCTTACAATCTTGAGAGAAATGGGGTGACAAACATAAGGCACAGAGAAAGGTTGAGAGGTAGTGTGGTGGTCGTATCAATGACAAGGAGGTTCTGGCAGCTAAGATGGTGCGGCTTCTCTGAAGAAGTGGGTTTTTAGATTTCTTGAATGTTGGGAGGCAGGGTGAATGCTGAAGGTTCCTTGGGAGTAGATTCCAGAGATATGGGGCAGCTTGAGTGAAATCTTGTAGACGGGAAAAGGAAGAGGTGATGAGTGAGGAGGAGAGCCTTAGCCCATGGGAAGAACGAAGGGATCGAGTAGGAGAGTATTTGCTAATGAGGTCAGAAATGTATGTAGGAACAGTATTATGGATGGCCTTATATGTCAGTACCAGGATTTTAAATTTAATTCTAAAGGTAATTGGGAGCCAGTGGAGGGTTTCACAGAGGGGGGAAGCAGAAGAGGAGCGAAGTGCAAGGAAAATGATACTAGCAGCGGCATTTAGGATAGACTGTAGAGGAGAGAGTCGAGACAGTGGAGTGCCAACCAGAAGAGTGTTGCAGTAGTCAAGACGGGAAATGATAAGTGAATGAACCAGAGTTTTTGTGGATTCTTGGGTGAGGAATGGATGGATACGATATTTGCCCTTTGTTTTAAGAACCATCATGAATCACACTTTTATAAAAAAATCCAGGACAACTAACCTCTATATATCTGCTGCTTGTTGTTAACAAATGTGCTTTCTATATGTGTATAGTGTTATCCACTGCAGGATTAGAATCCTCTGGGGTCCCTATGTGTGACACACACACATACACACACACACATAAACCCAACCTCCTGTCTTCATGTGTGTTGTATAATGTTATGTTTCCCCTGGGTTACTTTGTTTACCATTTGACCACACATGTCTTCTCCCGACTCACTTCATACCCACTAAAGGCTGTCTGGCACTAGGCAGCTATCCCCATCCCTACATTAAGTCACTCTCCCATGAGTGTTTCTTACCTTACAAGTTCCCAGATATGGTTATGTGACCCCTTCTAAGTGTTTACCTCCCGGTAATAATACCCCGTGTAGTTTGCCGGCTGTTATGGGGCCAGTGGTGATGATTTATCTCCATCTAGAGGCACGCACCTAGTGCATTTAATGGATAACCCAGCTCTAGTGCTACTGTAAACAGTTACTGAAATACATTGTACTTTGCCACAATGACTGTCCCATGAATGTGCAATGAAAGGAATATCACAAGAAGTGAAGAAAGAGGTGCTTTTTCAATACAGTTCTGTTTTAAATGTCATTCTCTGTTTAAAGAATTTGCAGATAGAAAACTGTTGACGGGTACTCTCTCTTAGCAGCAAATTGCGCTTGTAATTGCTTGGGGAAAAGGGCTGAGAGCTAATATTTTATCTTTCTTATAATCCCAAAGAGACTGCTAATGTTACTCCTTGCGATACCTCTTGGGATAGCTCTATCATGTGAATAACCAGCATCAACTTACTCTTCTCAATGATGGTTGGTTTTAAAGCTGACATGCACAGAATTTGGGGTCTTCCTCTGATGGCATTTTCGTACCAAAGATGTTTTTAGTCTCGCTAATTCTCTATGGATTTTTATCTTAAAAGCACAAACAAATACATGTATGTAGAATAGAGAGCCAGAACATACTTGAGTGCAGCCCTTCAGCTGATAATCAAAAATGTGATGCTCTAATGTAGGGTGATCTGTTACCATGGATCTTTACATAGGTATGATTTGCTTAAGCAAGACTATTTAGCAAATTAATAAGAACTTCTTATATTGTAACTTACAACTTGTATGTAGGTTACATGGTGGTATTTAGTGGCATATTCTACCCTCAAACACCCTAGGGTGGCGGTTCCATGGGGCAGCAGCATAACCAGTACTAGATCCACCAAGGCGATCAGGCTCCCCAGTGCTCCACTACTCCATGGGCCAGTTAGGAAGATCAGAGATCATCCTCGTAAACGGCCCAGAAACTTTATGGTGTTTTTTTTTTTTTTTTTTTTAAGATTCGCATATTACACGAATGTTTATTACATTTCTACATCCCGTATATATTTTGTTGCTTTTGAAACCTTTCATGTGATCTGTCAGAATTTCAGATTTGGTCACATCTTGGCAATAAAAGCCAGAAATGTAAAATGGTATTAATGTAACACAGCCTGAATAAGTGACCTCCTCGATCAATCATATTAATGTGAATTATGTCTTTTGATTTCCAACTTGTAAGAGCCAGTAATGTCCTCAGATAAAGCATCCTCCGTTTCAATATATATATATACACAGATGGACGGGACATTTCCTGGCAGTTAATGTCCCATGGGAATTATTGATTTTTTAATTTAAACCCCTCACCAGTAAAACGCCAAGACATTTTTTTTTCTGATAATGACAGAAAGAGATTACATGTGTGTGTGTGTGTAAAGAAACGGAAGATATGTCCGGTAAATAGTGAGTCCCTTAAAATACCAATGACAGAGCTAGGAAGTGGGCCTAGGTAAGGGTTTTATTAATTGTATTGGTTGTTTATGGTAGGGGCTAGGTTATATAAATAAGGGTAGCCCTATAAGGTTTTTTTTACCCGTTTTGTCACAGCGGCGGGGTGGAGAGGCAAGTCGGGAGAGTTGAATGGGGGTTTGGTGATAAAAGTTACCGAAAGAGTGTTGGTTGTTATGTTGGTGTGGTAGGTTTCGAGCTGGCCTGTGGCTCAGAACCTGGGGGTGTAGGGGTATCTGGGTATACCCCTATTAAGGAGTTGGCAAGGAACATTTTTGGCATTTTATTGTTAGGTTGTTTGAAGAATATTAAGTTATTGTTGGGGGGGTCATTATCACGGGTTGGGTGGTGCTGGGTAATTATTGTATATTTTGTATGACAATGACTTTATAAATTATTGTTAAAGCTGTGGACTTCTAAATAATTCCCATCATATTCTGGTGTCTGTGTCTTATTGGGGGGTTGTATCGAGGTTTTGTGTCTGTCACTGGACATTTCACAAACATTTTCTTTAAGCAGAAACAAGACAAATATTAATTCAATCCCTATCATATTGATAACGCATGACTTTGGAAGAATTCAAATATTTGATAATGTGGTGTTGGCTCATAAAAATATTTGTTATCGTGATTTGCGATTTATCTCCAAGAGAAAACTCTCAATATACTCTACTCTACTGTAGAATAAATACACTAATATCACTAATAAGTTGCATTTTCCCTTATTTTAGCACACTTTGAGAGTTGGTGTGTATTATACAAAGGCATCCATGGAGGTGGTTCTGTCACTTTATAGATCTCTGGTCAGGCTTCACCTAGAGTATTGTGTACAGTTCTGGAGACCCCATCTCCAGAAGGAGATGGTAAGTGGTTTGCAGGACAGAAATTATCAAGAAAGATTAAAGGATCTTAATATGTTTGGCTTGGGGGGAAAAAGAGAGATGGGGGATGGAATAAAAACATTGAAATACTTAATGGAATTTAACAAAGTACAGGAGGCAAGCTTATTTGAAATGATTAGCGATATTAGAACAAGAGGTCACGGTCTAAAAAACAGAGGGTCAGATGCTTTGATGTAACATAAGGAAGTTCTACTTTACTCAGAGAGTAGTAGATAAACAGAACAGTCTCCCAGCAGAAGTGTCGGAGGCTAATACAGTGGGGAGAATTTAATAAGGTATGGGATAGACATAAAGCTTCCCTCACTATATGACCAAAGACTGATAGGGGTTTAAACACCTTACATCACGAAAAATGGGCTGAATGGGTGGTAAGTGAAAATCAGGTGCAAGAACCGTAAGGGTATTCTGTTTATTGTGAATATCTGGGGTACCTGGGGGCACAGTCACTGATCTTTTGGTGTGACTTCTTGTAACTCTTGTGACCTCTTGTAACCTTGACATGTTTGAAGAACATTTCTAATATAAGTAAAAAGCTGAATGGAGACATTTAATGTCACAAATATTTCCCTTATTATTAACTTCTCCAATGTAAATAAATAACCGTGGATTATCAGTCAGAATCATAGATCTGAGGCAAACTGGATTCTGTAAAGCTCAATGGAAGCTGCCGTTAAGGCGAGTGTGAATCAAACACCTAATAAATGATGGCGTATTCAAAGCTTGAATAGCTCCTCATCTGAATAGACCTAAGAGAATAAAAGCTCAGCCTGACCTCCATCTGTTGTTCTTCCCATACCTTTATTGACTTTCTGATAAGGAGAGGGTGGGCTAAGGGCACAGAAACCTCCTGATTGTCATACATTCCCCTCATTCATCAGCGTAGGGTTGTATAGTGTCTTCCAGTATTGAATAGTATCCTATGTGGGAGATTGCTTAGCAAATGTTGACCTCTGCGACCCTTATCACAACCGTTATACTGACAGATGTATGGCTGGTCATGTTTAACCTGCCGCCATCTCTGGAGTGATTTTGTGTTTTTACAATTGATCTAGGCGCATGAGGTATCGGATGTCTTTATTAATTCAAACAGTAATAATAATAATGATTAATTAATAAATAAGTATTAATAAATAGGTAGCTCTATTAAGGCTTATTATTACACATTAAATATTACACATTTGACAGTGTTATACAGTGTTATGATATTGACAAGTTGTTTCTCCCCACCTCTGATGCTTATTATAAGAATATATATCTGTACATATATAATATAGATAGATATCCCCATACATAACAAATCATCCTTTTCTAGAGCACTGGAAGCGCAAAGTACAGGTCTGTGCAGTTTATTGTTTGCTTGACATGTAATTAAGACCACAGGATGCATTACTTTGAGATCAAGGGGGTATTTTGAAGGAATGTAAAAGTAACTTTAACCTGCCAGGTGTCATAATTTTCATTTGCCCATCTAGGATCATTAACCGCTGTAAATTATTTTATTCACATGACTGTTATGTTTCATATACCCCAAATCACTGCCGATTATGCTGTATAAATGCTGTCTATAAGATTTTACAGAATTATTTGCCAAGTTTGCTTTCTAAAACAAATCTGTTACCTAACCACGTGCCATGCATTCCATATCCCTGTGATAGCTAACAGCTAACCCTGGGGGAAACAGAGAGTAGAAGCCATTGCATTGAAACCAATGGAGAACCCACAATGCGGGCCAACTGCGGCCCTTATCCCGACACTCCAGAGTGACGATGGTGGCCTTGGAGAGGGCGATGGAGCTCTCTGTCCTGGGTCAGGTCAAGGGCAGCACCCAAGGTAAATATGTAACTGTGTATACCCATGGAATAATAATATAATAATAATAATAATAATGTTCCCATGGATGCCTATATATTGTTTGATATTAATGAAGTTAAGGGAAGGTGTATAGTAACAGCAATATCTTCAGGCACCCAGCAAGGAATTCCTCTACTTCTGTTGGATGGATAAAATGACTTTATAGCCCAGTTCTCTCAACAAAGCTGCTTCTTGCAGTGTCAAATGATTAAATATTTCCTTAACCATCAATCAGCATTGTATTCAATGTAGAAGCATTGCATTTTGACATAGATCCTGAAAGATACACACAACACTGGACCAGTCAGAGAGAACTGTTTTGGGGATAGTATCGTTCTCTAGCTCCTGCTCGCTTATTATAGTGGCAATTGAGCACTATAGGACACTATGGGGCCGAGAGACCACAGGCCCAAGGCATCACAGGTACTTTATGAGCCCCCAGTTACTCCCATTTGTTATCTATCTAGTTCATGTAGTATAATATAAAACTCCAGGGTTGTAAAGGTACGTGTGATGTAAGGAAGGTTTACTTTAGTTAAGGAGAACAGCCTCCCACCAGAAGTGGTAGAGGCTAATAGAGCAAGGGAATGTAAACATACATGGGATAGGCATATGGCTATACTTAATCTAAAACCAAGGATTAACTAAAGTTTGAGGCTTTACAACAGGACCAAAATAGGACAACTAAATGGACCAAATGTTTGTTATCTGCGGTCAAATTCTGTGTTTCTAACAGGAATCTTTTGGATCTTTTGAGAAGCCCCAGTTGGTAAACTTTAAAGCAGTGATGTATTTACCTTTGGGGCTGCCTTAGGCCTGACCGTGTCTTCAACGTGCACAATGGGCCAGTTACAAAATCACCAAAGGGCAATCTTTTTTTTTTTTTTTTTAAACTGCCGTCCTACTTGACCTAAACCAGGAGACCTTGCTGCCTTAGATATCCAAATTTGGGGGTTTTAATCAGCTTATGTATTATGTCTAGCTAACGAATTCTCAGCTCAGTGTGTTTGTAAGTTTGTCGCAAAATCCGTAGTTTCTGTAGTTTTTAGTTTTTGCAGTAACAGGTGTAAAAAAGCGCAATTTGTGTTAAGTATATTTTCTGGGAATCCTCATAAATTGGGAGTATTTTATAGTGCACATAAGCAATGCTCAAAATTGCAGTTTCTATTAGGTTTATTCAGTGTTGTAATCAAGATAGGAGCTGGAAACCATCAAAGAGAATTAATTTGGAAATGTTTATTTGAAGTTTGTATCAAAGTTCCTTTGATATAGTTCATATCAAATTAAATCTTGACTTAAGTAAGTGAATCTTGGCTTAAATAAATCAGTGTACACCATATAGTGGATTCTTATAAAGGTCATTGGTCCAGGTGATAGATGAAAAAGAAGTTAGATGTAATCTTCCTACCACAGATTGGACTCCCTTTACTATTTCGTGAACAATAAAACATGTATTTATTTTAAATACAACATTTTGGTTGTTATCTGTCAGCCTTTGTCTGCATCACCGTGTTAATTATCTGCTTCCTCTGTTGAAAACACCACAATGTGGAGGTATTTTTCTGGACTAGGACTAGTATAAGATTGTCCTGGTCTATCACAGGCCTCCATTGACAAAGTATAATACATTTCAACAGCAATAATTCACAGCCCTGAGGAATTTACTGAGGAGTCCTTGGCATGTAAGAAACCGGTACCCCCCCCCAAAAAAAAAAAAAAATCTTGATTTTAAGACAAAAAATAAATACAAGAACATTGAAATTTGAATTAGGATTTTTGAAAGGGTTTATGGAGACTGAATGTTTTAATGAGTAGGGTTAGTGCTAAAAAAAGCACATATAGGAAAACCTAAATATATGAAGACCTTTTCATTTAAAACCCTTTGATTTTGTACCAAGGCAGTTTTCTGTTGGTTGCTGTTAATCTATTGTCATTCCCTTTGTTTTTCAAGTGAGTTGGGAGGAACACATGGGCATTTAAATGCAGGTTTTAAGACCATCACTGTAATATCCAAATTGGTTTGCAATCCCATCTTTGTCTAGAGACTTTGATCTGTCCCCTCGAGGATTTCACTTTTACTTAAAGGTTTTTTAGAACTATCTCTTGGTCTTAGTAGAAATAGTTTCTATCAGAGCTTAAATCAAGTTGAGTGGAGCTGAGTTTTGAGGCATGAACAGATATTTTTTTTTTTTTACAGTTATATCTTTATAAGGCTCTTGCCTTTTGGATAACTGATGGTATATTTTGTTGTGTGAAACAGATGGACTGGTGATCCATTTACTTGATTCAGTATTGATTTATGAATTATGCTTAGTGGCTATGGACTCCAACAGGATACGATTACCAAAATAAAAAGTAATTAAGCCTCACAAATTCTAAAGAATAGCAGTTGTATCCTGCCTATAAATAATGCCATCCTACCAGATCTTGAAGATCTAGCCTACTGTGTGTTTTGTTTTTTAATATGAGAATCTGATTCAGTATACCTACTCTCATAGTTTAACACTTGATCTCTGATTTTTTGTTTTACACAAATGTCATGGTCTCATCAGGTTAACAATGTCTTATTTGTCCATGTAGCCCTTAAACAGTTACAAGACACAATATATAGGGTGATTATGAACTTGCAAAGGCCTTGTCGTCGTGGCCCGAAAACTCTCTGGGTTTGACCAGGAGTCTCTTTTTTTAAACTAATTATAGTTATTCAGGATGGATGGGTAGAGTTTTAGGTCTGGAGCTGACTCCTTCATATTCCACCCTGCTTCAGTGGCACGTAGGCACCCTGATCGTTCTTTTATAACTGGCATTTTGCAGATGAAATCCCTGCTTAAATACAGGTAACCTAATTTAGAATATCCTATGTACTGGCAAGAAATGTTTTTTTTTTTTTTTTTTACAAGGACATTATTGGAACCATTTCCAGTTACATCTGGTTATAATAACAAAATCTCCATAGATTATTATTATAATTATTTTATTGTTTTATATAGCATCATCATATTCCACACAACTCACAATGGGTAAACAGGACATAACATTAAAAATGTATAACATTAAAAATTGACTTGTAACAAGAGGTAAAGATGACCCTGCTCAAACGAGCTTACAATATATCTTTACTCCTTCATTTAAAGAATAAATGGTACTAGATGCTAGATTTGAATCATCTTTTCTTACACAGATTTCATTATCAATGTCTAATAGGCAGCTGTTGCCTTTTTTGAAACCATTGTCATTCATAGGCATGTTCTCTCTGTACCCTGGTGCCTCATGGGAACTGACCCCAGAAATCCATCTCTTAATGGCTTCTCTGTGTAATATCTATTGGCTCCTGCTCCTTGGCTAAGCTTGTTTGTAGAGACACTCAATGGAAATTGCTTATGATACATTTGCAGAGAAACATAAGCAAGAGTAACAGAAATGTCACATCTGTGTGATGAAGAGTAGAGGTGGACAACTTATAGAAGATGCATTCATATGATTTGCAGAGGAATACAGGTTTTTTTGTCTGCTTCAGTGGTACTTCAGCAGAACCATTGATATGCGTAAAAGTGAACAGAAACTGGCACTTTCTACCAACTGACATCACTTGACATTCCCTACAGCATCTCATTTCATAATGCCCTAAGCTGCCATGTGGTGTACACGTCTTTATACCTGCGGTGTATATGCATTGACCGAAACCCAGATGCGGCAGTAAGGGGTTTTATCCGACAAACACTCCTGGGCTCCCCAACCGGCCTATTTATGTTATGGAGGGCTGTGTTGAGTGGGTCTGCAGTCAAAGATTATACATGGAGTGCTAGTATATGATGTCATATCTCGGCGCTCAATAGTGGGGATGGTTGCCGCAAAGGCGGTGACTGACATGCTGCCGATAAAAACATACTTAAACACAACTATAATTGATTGTGTTTGTGTGTTTTCATGTCATGATAAAACATACAAGAACATCAAGGAGTGACATTCTTGATAAATGTATCTGTTCTGTATTGTGTGTCTTTTTGTGTCTTTTCGTAGCAGGCAAATAATTCAGAAACAATCTAGCTTTCTGGAATCATTTATCACTTAATGAGATGTCTGATTCCCATGGTTTACAAAAAAGATTGACCATGTTCTCATAATAATTTTCAAACAAAACAGTGGGTTTACTCTGTACCATAAATAAGGACATTATTACTGCCAGATAGCGGTTGCTTCCAGTTCACTCTGTTAGCTCTGTACTCATTTTACACAACACAGATTCAATTCTGTGTAACCTGACTAACAGTGGTTCAGTATTCCCAATTTCCCTTATCTATTAAGCCAGCAATTGAAGGGAAATGCATTTTGAGAAGCAAACAGTGTGGCTAAGCTACTAGATAAATTACAGCACTCTTTTTTCCTGTAATATTTTCAGCAATGCATGGGAGAAATGTTACAATTAAAAAATATTATTACTATAATAAAAAAGTACTTTGGATATAATATACACTTTAAATGTGTGTCTGGGTATGTAAATGTGTCTTTGTGTGTCTAGGTATGTTAAAAAGTGTACGTGTATGTCCGGGTATGTAGTGTATGTGTGTGTGTGTCTGGGTATGTAAATGTGTCTAAGTATGTTAAAAAGTGTATGTGTATGTCCAAGTATGTAGTGTCTATGTCCAAGTATGTTATTATGTATGTGTGTCTGAGTATTTTAGTGTGCATATGTCTGGGTATGTTATCAGGTGTATGTGTTTGTCTGCCTATGTTAGAGTGAGTGTCTGGTTGTGTGTGCTAATGTGAGTATCTGGGGGGGGGGGGTGTTGGTGTCAGTGCTGCTCCAGAGGTACATTCACTCCTGATCCTCATATTCTTCAGCATCATCAATAGAAATAGGAGCCGGAGGATCAGGATGTCGGCCCGGGAAAGGATTGGTGTTCCAAGGTTTCAGGAGGGAAACATGAAAAACGGGGTGTATTCGCATTGAACCGGGTAGTTACAATTCCACAGCAGCAGATGAAAGTACACGAGTAATTGTATATGGACCAATATATTTAGGTCCCAATTTCTTAGTGGGACACGACAGTTTCGGATGAGTAGTTGACAGCCACACCTTGTCCCCAGGTTTGTATACAGGAGCAGGAGAACGATGGGTATCAGCGAACCTTTTGTATCTTTGTTGAGCCTTGGTAAGCGTGCTGTGCAAGGATTTGTGGATAGCAATCATCCTTGTGACCTGTTCAGTGACAGAAGGGACTGAGCTGGGTATCGGAGAACCTGGTAGCATGGATGGATGGATACCATAATTTGAAAAGAAGGGTGATTTCTGTGTGGAAGAATGTATGTGGTTATTAAATGCGAATTCTGCGAGAGGAAGAAATTGGTACCAGTCATCTTGTAAATGCGACGTAAAACAACGGAGGTATTGCTCAAGGGTTTGATTTGTGCGTTCTGTTTGTCCATTGCTCTGGGGATGAAAGGCTGTAGAGAGAGAGTGATGTATGTGAAGGCTTTCCAAAATCTAGATGTAAATTGAGTCCCTGTGTCAGACACAATACATTCCGGTAGTCCATGCAATCGGAAGATCTCTTTTACAAACAGCACCGATGTTTCGTCTGCTGTAGGTAAGTGTTTGGCAGGAATAAAATGAGCCATCTTTGTCAATCCATCAACTACGACCATAAGCATGGTGTGTTGTTTTGATGATGGTAAGTCTGTTATAAAATCCACGGATATATCCGTCCATGGTTTTACGGGAACCGGCAGAGGACACAGGAGGCCGGCAGGTTTAATATGAGAGTTCTTCGCTCTGGCACATATTGTACAAGATATTATAAATTGTCATACATCCTCTTGAAGCGTAGGCCACCAGAACTGTCTTCGTATAAGGTCCGTAGTTTGAGTGATACCTCCATGCCCAGCTGCAGGAGAGTCATGGAATTGTTGTAGTACCTGCAGGCAGACCCCAGGAGGAACATAGAGCAACCCATTGTGGTAGTAGAACTCTCCATTAGGGTGTAGCTGCGAATGTTCAGAGGGATCCATGTTCGCACAATGCTGACGGATGAGGTCCCACAACGATTGTGTGATTGTCAAAAAAACATGCGTGAGAGAGAGAGTCAGCTTTGGTGTTACTGGAACCGGGTCTGTAAGTTATATGAAGCTGGAATCGAGAGAAAAATAAAGACCATCTGGCAAGCCTGGCTTGTAGTCTCTTGGCAGTCCTGAAGTATTCCATATTTTTATGGTCGGTGTAAACCGTTAAGGGATGAAGTGCACCTTCCAACAAATGTCTCCACTCTTCTAAGGCCATTTTCATGGCTAGCATCTCTTTTTCTCCCACACCATAATTTCTTTCGGCAGGGTTCAGAGTTCTGGAGAAAAAGGCGATCGGGTGAAATTGATTGTCGGTGTCATCCCTTTGGGACAGGATAGCCTCCACAGCAGAATCAGAGGCGTCCACCTCAAGTACATAGGGCATTTGTGGCACAGGAAGAATCAATATTGGCGCTGTGGTGAACCGTTCTTTAAGGAAGTCAAATGCTCTCTGAGCAGCTTCCGACCAACAAAACTTCTTTTTAATGGATGTGAGAGATGTAATAGGTTGAATGACCTTTGAAAAGTTCCTAATAAACTTCCGATAGAAGTTAGCAAATCCCACGAATCTTTGCACACCTTTTTTGTCTGTGGGAGGTGGCCATTGTAGGATGGTAGCTATTTTCTTAGGATCCATCATTACTTTAGTAGGTGTCAAGATAAAGCCCAGAAATTCCACCGATTGAGTCTCAAACACACATTTCTCTGGTTTGGTGTATAATCCATTTACTCTTAGTCGCATCAATACTTTAGACACATGTTCTCTATGTGTTTGTAAAGAGGAGGAGTATATCAGGATATCATCCAAGTATATCACCACGAATTGATCCAACATGTCTCTGAAAATGTCATTAAAGTGTTGAAAAGTGGCGGGTGCATTCAGGGCCGGCCGAAGACTTAACGCCGCCTGGGGCGAAGTTTAAAATGCCGCCCCCCGCCGACGCCGGGGGGGGGCGGCATTATCTACCCCCCCCACCGGTACTTACCCTTAAAGAGTCCTGCGGCGAGTCTCCCTGTACTGCCACGGTGCCGGCTTGTAATGCTGAGCGCCGGAAATTCACGTCACTTCCGGCGCTCTGCATTACAAGCCGGCACCGAGACCGAACAGGGAAACTCGCCGCAGAGGAGAGAGAGAGGGGCGCCGAGCGGGTAAGCGAAAACTACTCGGTGCCCCTCTCTCTCTCCTCCGCTTCAAACAAAACAAAAAAAACAGCTTGGGGCGGCAAAGTGCCGCCCCTTCTGAAGTGCCGCCTGGGGCAATTGCCCCAGTCGGCTCCATTGTAGGGCCGGCCCTGGGTGCATTACATAAACCGTATGGCATAACCATATACTCAAAGTGCCCATATCGTGATCTGAATGCTGTCTTCCACTCATGACCTTCTTTGATACGAACCAGATTGTATGCTCCTCTTAAATCAATCTTTGTAAATACTGATGCTGAGCGAACATGTTCCATCAATTCCTGTATTAAGGGTAAGGGGTATCTGTTTTTTACAGTTACATTGTTCAGTTCTCTGTAATCCACGCAAGGTCTTAATCCACCGTCTTTCTTTGGTACAAAGAATATACCTGCTCCACTAGGAGATGTGGAGGGTCGTATAAACCCTTTGGCAAGATTTTCATCTATGTATTCCTTGAGGGTGATGAGTTCTGGTTCTGACATAGGATAAATTCTACCGAATGGAATGGGTGCACCCGGAAATAGTTCTATGGGACAGTCATATTCCCTGTGCGGTGGAAGACAGTTTGCTCCCTTCTTTTCGAATACATCGGAGAATTCGTGGTAATGAGATGGAATCTTGGGAACGGGTAGAGAACTGTAGTCGTGAGCCACATTAATAGACATAGAGGAGTTGCGATAAACAGAACCTTTATTAGCACAGAAGCGAACAGAGCCCTTCTCCCAATTGACAACAGGATTATTGGTTGTTAACCAGGGGAGTCCCAATATGACATGGAAAACTGGAGAAGGAACCACATCAAACACAATGTCCTCAATATGATCAGGAGAAATATACATGCGTAATGGTATAGTCTCTTGGGTGATAGGGCCTGTCTTCAGAGGGCTTCCGTCTACTAGTTGAATGGATATCGGGGTGGTTTTCTTCCGGGTGGTGATACCAAGACGTTGAATGAGCTTGGCATCCAGTATATTGCTGCTGGCCCCTGAATCAATCATAGCTGCGAAGGCGAGGGTTCTTTCTTTCCACTGTAAGGATATGGAAAGGGACAGATGGTTTGAGAAATGTGGAGGTATTTTGCTGGTATAGGGAGAAAACAAGGGTTTGAGCTTACCCTTTGTAGAACGTGCTTTAGTTCTGCATTCATTGACGTAATGGCCCTTGCCGCCGCATGTAGAAACACAGATAAAGATTTGTACAACGTTCTCTTTCCGCTGTGGATAGAGGACCTTTGATGAGGCCCAATTGCATGGGTTCTTCAGGAGGTTCCTTAGGACTTGTCTTTATGGGGGGTCACAGGGTAGACCATGTAGAAGAAGGAGTTGTAAGCCGTTCCGCTTTTCTTTCCCGTAGTCTCCTATCAATTTGAATGGAGAGTCTGGCAAATTCATTGAGGGAATTTGGGATGCTGGTGCGAGCCAATTCGTCTCTGATGTTATCCGATAACCCCAACCGGAATTGATCATGTAACGCTGATTCATTCCATGTGGTTTCCATGGAAACACGTCGGAATTCAGCTATATATTCTTCCACTGGTCTTTTTCCTTGCTTGAGGGCTCTTAATGTGCTGGTAGCAGAGGTGGTCCTAAAAGGGTCTTCATATAGAGCGTCCATGGCTTGGCGGAAAGAAGCCCATGTCTCCAATATAGGACTGTTGCTATGCAGTAGATGGTGAGCCCAGAGCTGGGGTTCTTCTGCCAACAAAGCAATGACCGTGTGAATTTTAATGTAGTCTGAAGTGTACGTTCTTGGTTTCAAATTAAACATTATTTGGCATGATGTCATGAACATAGTGTATTTCTTGCGGTCACCAGCGAATTTTTCAGGCATAGGTATCGGTGGTTCAGGGGCGGACGCTCCCTGGAAACCCATATTTTCTTGACTCATAGAGGGAGCCTGAAACGGATCTCCTCGAACATTAGGATTGGACTGCAGGTGATGCATCTGTTGCCTGAGCTGATTTTGTCCTGTCTGAATATCTTGCAGAGACTGAGTAAATGTACCCATCTGTTGGGTAAGTGCTGCAACAGCTTCAGCCAATCCTGCGGGTTCCATACTGTCTAGGTTATTATGTCACAAAGTTCTTGAGAATACAAGTGAGGAACCCAGTATGCAGAAAAGGCACTGATGAATAGTAAGAATCGTCAGACAAGCCAGGTCAGGAGTGGAGAAGGCAGCGAAGTCAGGAACAGGCACGGGTCAGCAACGGAGATGGTTATCATACAAGCCGGATCAGGAGTGGAGAAGGCAGCAAAAGTCAGGGACAGGCACAATTCAGCAACGGAGAGACAATCAGGTAGGTATACTGTAAAAGGCACTGCTCAGCTAGAACAACAACCGAGCACTGAATGTAAGTCAGTGCTCGGCTTTTGAATCTGCCGCTTCAACCAAGCTCCGCCCCCAACGGGAGACGTAACGTTACGTCGCCTCCAGGGAGGCATACTATGAGAGAGGGGGCGTGGTTCGCCCCCGTACGTACCGCCCATCACTTGTGACGGGGATACCGAGAAGGACCTGCCCCGGGTGCCTGCTGGATGCTGGCACCTCGAAACTGCGGGAGAGGTAAGTTTCGAGTACCCACTAGCCGCTATTCACTCGGGTGAATTGCTTCATTGCCGCCCGTGACGCGGACCGTGACAGTATGTTAGCATGAGTGTGTATATGCAAGTGTATATATGCAAGCATGACTGCATGTAAAATGTGTGTGTGTGCATAAATGTCTATCTGTAAGTGTGTATAAGCATGAGTGAGTATTATTATTATTAATTGTTTTATATTGAGCAATATTATTCCTTGGTGCTGTAAAATGGGTAGACAGGACATAACAAGTAGTATATAACAAAAATTTGACTTACAGAAACAACAGGTGAGGAGGGCCCTGCTCAAACAAGCTTACAATGTAGAGGGATGTGTAAGTGTGTGTGTGTGTTAATATGAGTGTGTATGTGTAAGTGTGTGGGCATGAATGTGTATATGTAAGTGTGTTAGCGTGTGTGTTAGTATGTGTGGCATGTGAAATACCTTTGTGTAAGGGTGTGTTAGTGTGTGAGTGTGTGTGTGTAAATTTTTGTGTGATTGTGCATGTTTATTTACAGGGATCAAGGAGGTACCAGCCCACCCTGGGTGTTTTGCACTACCACATGTCCGCTGCTCAGTGGACTAGTTACAAGGGAGATGTCTACAACTGGCCTACTTACGCTATGGAGGACTATCCTGTGTCTACACAACCTCCATAGCACTTTATCCCCACTTTTGTAGCCCGATGCCATGTGCCTTTAAGAGACTGAGCACTTAACTATGATGACAGTGGCCACTTAGACTAATTTTAATGCATTTTTCCAATTAATTTGGTTCACGCTCTCTCACACGCTCTTACACTCTTAATAGTGACCTACCTCCTTTGCCCAAAGCTTCCATGTTCCTCCTTTCCTGTAGCTCCCCCTTTTGTCTTGCCTCATCTTGTCTGTATTCTTTCTCCAGACAAGAAAAAAGACAGAAGAAAGAGTACAGAAGACAGAACAAGAAGAGACAAGACAAAAAGCGTAGCTGTGGAAAAGATGATAGGGAAACAGAAGCAGTCAGCTGAGAAGGTAGGGGAACATGGAGAGAGTGCATGAGAGAGCATGAGAGGGTGAGCGATGGTAAGCAACAAGAAATTTCATGGTCAATGGGCTAGTTACAAGGGAGATCTCGGAGCTCTTCAACTGGCCATTCACACTATGCTATGTGTTTAACCAGTAAAGCCTCCTTAACACACTAGGTGCCATGTGTCTCTAAAAGGCGAAACAATAAGGATAGCAGCTGCAGCGGAAGCTGAGGGAGCTGCTTGGGTCATGCCTAGGGCAGCACTGAAGATAAATGTCACTGGCTGTATAGGGCATCATACTGTCCCTTTAAGGGCACAATATGCATTACAAATATATATATTTAGAAGGGCGGAATCTTCATTTGCAGTGCTCCAAAGCATAGATTTTTGAAGATTCTCTAATATTTGAAGAAAAATTAATTAGATAGCACCAAACCAACACTCAAATCGGATATACTGTAAATAGTATATGTATAAATACATTTTATACTACAGCGTTTAACAATATCAATATTTGACCAGAAGATTACAGACATTTTATAATTTAAATCAGTCCTGAAATATGAAAATAAAAACTAATGCTTTAAGTGACTTTTAATCTAGAAAGATATATTTAATGAGACAAAAAAAAACATTTTGTGAAAATTCTCATGCAAAACGTTGCTCTGTATAAAAATTGCAGATGTTGCCCCCTGAATCAATGACCTAATGTTATATATATATATATTAAAAAACCTCCACTGTTGAATTACTTGGCTCCCATTAGTAAGTTTCACAAAAAGCTGATGAAATATTAATTTGGCTATTACTTTTCATGACCCATCAGTCGAGTTCACTAATGGATTCTGGCTTCCCAAAAGCAATAAGTTATGTATTGATTTAAAACATCACCAATGGATTCCTACACTGCTCATAAAATGTTTAACTAATTTTGAGACCAGCCCGTTATTTTTGAGCAATAGTAACAGGAGTACCATATAATATATTGAAAACCTTTTTAAGGAATGGTCTAAAAAGGAAACTCGTTAAATTGTTAAGTTAAAATTAAGCAAAAAAATCAACATTAGATCCAATTGTTTAACCACTAGCTGCCGGACAGATACGATAGAAGTATTATAATTAATGGGGCACCAATACATTTGTTGCATTGGACACTAAAGCTCATATAGAACAGAACTATCAAAATAAATCCTTATCTAGTACAGCTAGTACCTTGACCTAAAACTTACAGCCTTTAATGGGATGGCTGGAGGCTTTGCAGGTTTGGCCTAGAGTCTCCAGGTGCAGCATTACTTCCCTGGGTCCCCAGGTCACTTTCCTCTTTCTGCTGGTGGAGGAGCCACACGCTTTCCCTCCTACTCCCCGATACATAACGCTAGTCCTGCCCCATGGATGGCTACCCCCCCTCCACGGATAGATAACCCTACTCCATCACAAAGCCATTCCCCTTGAAGAGTGCGAACATCAGGTAGCCTACCCTGAGGATTTCTCAGAAATGTGTTTTGGTCAAGAGATTCACAGTGTGAGACTAACTGTGCATTGGAAATTGTATGAAAAATCGATATTTGGAAGAGTAGTTTTAGAGTTGATTTTCTATTTTTGTAGAAAAATATAAAAAATATAGAAATATTCCAGTCAATGATATTAATATTTTTGTATAAATAATTGCCTCGACTAAACGTTGAATACAAATTCATGGGAAAATGGATTCGACTATAAAACCTTCAAATTAAATGTTGTATTTCAATTTCTCCAAAATGGAATGTTCTATTTAGAAGTGTCCAACGATACTATGCAGTATGGTAATTCTTAAAGGAGGGGGGGTGATATGTACAAATAAGAGGTTATGAGCTCTCATTGTAATACTGTTTGCAAAAACATTTTAGAAATGAATTACTACATACTTTCTGAATGATGGTTTCAATTCCTAGAATTCTTCTTGCTGAGGCCAGGGCTCTCATGCCCAGATTCCTGCCGCTGTCACACTTGCATTATGTAAAGAGAGAGAGATTTGCTAAATTATCAGCTCTGCCAACTGTCCTACGTTCACAGGCCGACATCTCCCAGTGTCCTGCTGGTCTGCCTGATTTGTGAGGTATTACATATACTTGTGTTGCTTAAAGCATGACAGGGAGAGAACCATGTCCGACATTCTTGGATTTACCTAATTCTCAGTAAAAAAAACCACACGGTGGCAAAAGTGGGATTCATTTTCTTTATTGTAATTATTACTTTACATCTAGAACAACCTCTAGATGACGTAAAGCATACTATAATAGCATAAAACCAAAAGTACATAACACCTAGTACAACATTGTGTAACATTAGGAGCTGAAAATGCCCCCAGACTTTTTACAGCTAGAGATTGTACTATGCATAGCATTTAACCTTTAAGTGCCAAGCCTCTACAATGTGTGAGATTTGCAAAATACCCTAGAGTTTTCAAGAGAATGCACGGGATGCCAGCATGCAGGGGTGGGAAAGAGCATTTTCATTTTAAAGTCCAGGCCCTGCAGGGGCTAGACGATCTACCCCATATCTGGGATTGTTTAATTACGCAGGCAGCTGATCAACTATTTTAGCAAATGTCAGCAATCTGTTCAGATTAATGGTCACATAGTCTACTGAGAGACATCTTTGTCTTTACCTTAGATCAAACATTTTCCAGGAGGTGTGTGACAATTTTCTAATGGCATTGGGAATTTTGAGAATCATGAGAATTTTTATATACTCGCGTATATGCACGTGCAGCCAATGCAAAACATAATCGCAGGTTAGGCACATATAAGAGTTCCATTCTGGTTCCATCTGATACGCCAGCTTTTCAGGGCTATACCTTTCCTCAACCTCATCGTCATTCTGGTTGATGGTATTGAGAGTGCAAACAGACCAAAAACGATTCAGACTAATTTTTCAATTCAAATGTTTTGGTTCGTTTTTGGCCTATTCGTTTTCGGACAACAAATTTTATTCCCTGCCCATTTTGTTGGGCCGAAAATTCGGGAGCATTTTTAATTCAGGAGCAACAATTATTGTCTGGTGCCCACATTCATGCTTATTCACTCTTACACTCTCATTCTCGTTCACTCTCTCTTGTGCTCTCTAAATGTTTCCCTATGTTCTCTGTCGTCCACTTGCGCTTCTGCCAACTGCTTCTGCATATTATTCTGCATTTTCTTTATCTTATATTTTCTCCCTTCTCTTCTCTATTCTATCATCAATCCTTAATCTGGTATCTTCGTGAACTGAAGGCAATATGGCAATGCTTGCAGTGACATTCTCTCCCTATATTGGAGAATCAGGAGGGGACTTCACCTCAAATGAGGGCAACTGAGGGCAATATGGGGCTTTTGGTGACGTCCTCTTCCCCAATTGGAGGAACTGGGAGGATGTCACTCTGTGCCACCATTTTGGTGGAAGTTGCCAGGTTATGTCCACGGAGATGCAGATGAAGAAAGAAGATACCAATTTAAGGATTGAAGATTGAAGATAGAATAGAGGAGGGAGAAGATAGAAGATGCAGAAGCGGTCATCAGAGATGGTAGGGAAGCATTCAGAGGGCATGAGAGAGAAAGTTAACAAGAAAGCGAGTGTGAAAAAGTGTTAGTGAATGTGGACCCATGTTTTTGTCTGACTCGTTGGAGTTCCGGCCTCGTTTTCAGGCTTTGTACAAATTGCTGAATTTACCAAAATTCTATATATTTACCATTTGTATAAATCTGAATGTACAAGTCTAGCACAATCTGAGCTGGTAGCGTGCTGACTGTTTCCTCCTTTTGTTAAATTCATTTCTTTCGTTTAGAAACCAATTACACAAAAAATGAAATGTCTTGTATTGAACCTATTATAACAAACACATCTGCTTCCATTGTATTTTCTTTATCAAACACAAGCAAAGTTTTATTGAGCGCAAACCCATCCCTTGAGGTTTATTAACATATTAACTATCATAAACCGAGGATGTGTATCATGCACACATGTTAGCTCTATCCATTAACGTTCCCACTCATATGTGTCATATGGCATACACATCCGGTGTTATTAACATGCAACCAATGGGTTAATTCCCACTTCTAAGCTACAACTGGTATGAAATAAGTCAACGGCACTTCCCTGTTAGCAGAGATTATTGAGTAATTGCTGTTTACTAGACATTATTTTATATAACATCCTGTTATTGTCACATCGCCAATTCCACAACAGAAATACTGCAGCATCTGCAATCGGATCCTGGGTTGTATACCCTCCACGTTGAAGAAAGAAATCCTGTTTCTGATTTGTTTTGATCTTTTATGAATGTAGTCAAAGGGAAGTTGTCATAAGCAGTTAAGTCTGCTTATATTAAAGCCGGCATTGCATCTAGCATTTTGACACGTTGGAAAAAGCTGGCAGCCCGCAATAATATTCTATAATATTTAGATTATGAACTACATTTTTTTACCATTCATCAAAACTATGTTGGACTTGTATATTTAACCCCTTTAGCCTAATACTATCTGTGGGTGGAAGATATAAGAGTGTATGTAGTATGAATAGAAATGGGGTAAACTATTTATTAAATAGGGTGGGCTTGATCACAGCTACTGTTATTTCCTCTGCCTCCACTAAATTGGATATCTAGACTTGAGCTGCTCTGTGTAGGTTCTCAACTACAGGCGTATCCAGTATTAGCGTACAGAGCATGTATGCAAAATGAAAAGATACTTAAAGTGAAGCACCACCTTTTTTTTTTTTTTTTTTTTAGGAGCACAGACCACCAAGTCGTTGCCGAGACTCGGCAAACAACTGAACACCTACTACATGTGGAAGGCTTTGCTGAATTGGTGTCAATGTGCCACAGTCTACTTGGTCTGGAAACTGCTGGATAGACCACATGTTGCCAGGTAGCAGCAGTCTGAGCAAACTGGTCATGGTGTCAGGTGCTTACACTAAATAAGTGATAGCAACAATAACATAAAATATTTATTTCTTTGTTAAGAAAATGGTGTTTTTTTCTCAGCTTACCCTTAAGTATAATTATTTTGGCATTTTAAAATGTATTTTTCAACACATTTTTAAATTAGGACAGAGGTTTTAGATTGTTCGGCAGCAACTAGACTAGTAAATCAACCTAATAACTTGATGAGTGCACAAAACTTGATAGCACATACGAGTATGATCTAAAAGCAGCTGGCAAAAATGTATTGGGTGGCCTTGTGAAATACTCATAACAAAAGCCAGGAATTTTATCGGCAAATGTAAATTCAATCTGACTGTGCTAAAGCTGCATTTATTATGACATCAATATGTGAAAGTCAATTTATGTCTGAACTTAATTAGCAAGGAAATTAATTTCACCTGAAATAATATGATCTCCTGATCCTTTTTTTTCATTCACTATGGGCAAGTCTTTATTCTCTGGCACCACTGGCTAATTATAAAATACATATGAAGTCATTGTGTCCAAGCTCAAAGGCAAACTGCAGTGTATCAACTGCAGTCTCTTCACATTTTTCATATAGCGCCCGCAATTTTTACTAAAATGGAAAAAAAAGAGAAATACATTTCCTGGCTTTTTCTGTTGATGTTGTATTCAGCTTTTGCATCCCTGAGTAGAAAAAAAAAAAAGTCACTAAAAGCATCAACATAACTGCTTTATTACTAAGTCTCAAGAAGTCTGGCCTGCCGGGTGTGTAATGTTTAGCTAGATATGGATGTTCATTCTCATCATATTTTTGTGACATTATGGGGATATTTACAGACATTATGGCTGTGCCATAAAGCACAGCGACACATTGGTGAAAACCGAACACAGCATATCAGCACAAACATCTCATACCAACTGTCAAATGTGAGACCATCTGTGTGACAGCTAATGTTTGGCTGTAATTGGGTCATGCAACAGGACAATGATCCCAAGCACACCAGCAAATGTACAATAGAATGGCTGAAAAATAAAAGAATGTTCCAAGGTGTTGGAATGGCCCAGTCAAAGCCGAGACCTCAACCCGATTAAAAAGCTGTGGCGGCACCTTAAGAGACCTGTGTATAAAAAAATGCCTGCAAACGTCAGTGAACTGAACAGTGGGCCCAAATTCCTCCATAATGATGTGAGAGACTGCTAAAGTCATACAGAAAACAATTACTTCAAGTTATTACTGCTAAAGGTGGTTCTACAAGCTATTGAATCATAAGGTGTACTTAGTTTCTCACACATGGCTTCTCCATTTTGGCTTTATTTTTGCTGAATAAATCATGACACATGCCATGTGTTGTTGTTCATTTGAGGTTGTATACCTATTTTTTTTAGACTTACTATGAACAGATGATTGTTATTTATGCCCTGATTTGTAAAACCATAGAATTCCAAGAGGGTGTACTTTCTTTGTCACACGACTGTACAACTGTAAGCTGCACCTAGGTAATTTGGCCCCACGACCTTAAAGTATCAGAGCTGCCTTGTTATCCCCAGCCTGCCCCTGGTGGATGCTGATGGTTTTCATCCAATTTTGCAATTGTCGGTGCTTCTGTGAAATAGAGCTTTCCATGGTAACTGCCGGGGGAACGATTTTCAACTTTTCACACAGCCCTAATTAAGATCACAATTTAGATGACTGGATGTTTGATCTACAAAACACATCCCTATATAAATTACAGCAATTTTGCTATTGGAGATGCCAAGTGCATACTATATATAGTATGCCCGCATTTCATTGGCTAAATTAAATTTACAAAGACAGGGGTCACTGCAAACAGTTATAGAGCATTGCAAAGAATGTCGAAATTGTCTCAGTTTTCCACCAGGATAAGTAATGACGCAAAGACTAATCAGAACGAAGATTTATTACCCTCACTTAGTCACAAAGAACTGCTCTCAAGAACTGTGTGTTCAAGTAAGGGTTTCTAGCACAAACAACGTTCAGGAGCACAATTCATAATTTCACTTCTTGGATATGATGAGTCTGCAAATTAATGGGGCCTATCTACTAAAGAGTTCAGTGATCGATCAATTTAAGGGTGAACTTTATTGACCAGACTCCACTGCAGTAGTGTAACCTTGTCAGTACAGTTCTATTTTTGATAGAAAGGATCCAGTCATCGTGTAAGTGCTATCTGGAGTCTTGTTACTTTAGACTCCCTGGTGGATACATGGTAAATTGCAAGTCAAATACACAAACTAGCTTCTATTAATGAAGTTAATTAAATTAGAGCAGAGAGATATTAGAATAAATCAGTTCCACACTGTAGACCTAAACATGTTGCTCTTGTCTCCTTTGGTATATTCAGTTATATTCAGAGTGTGGGAAAACCAAATTTGACCAGAACTCTCATTCCCTTTGTCACTGTGAGTTGTAAATTGCGACTTTCCATTACATGGGGCTGCAAATGATGTTAAAATGTATTAAACTAGTGATTATAATGGTGTCTCAGGGGAACCGTCGCTTACATGGGTTTAGAATCACTACCTGTAGCATATACATTTTCCTTTTACAATGAGTATAATTATCATAAGTACTGTTTGAATACAAGATGGCCATAGCAGTTATGTGTGTTAACATGGCCTGTTTTATATTATAAATATACTGTATATTTATATGTAAATGGCCACTATGTGACCATCAACTTCCTAAGGAAAAAGGAATATTGGGCATAAGTGTGCTACGAGAAAGGGTTTTCTCCCATGTCTCCTTTAAATTTCTTCTGCCCATGATTCTAAGTTGTTCTGGCCCTGAGAAAGCCGATTATATGGCTGTGAAGCACGTGTCGGGCATTTAGGGTTTTTTTTTCTTCCTTTGGAGAGATTTTTTTGTAGTGCTTCGATATATATAGTATACTGTTTGTATACGCGATCGTTTTTCTGGTCAGTGATGATTCATATCGATATCCCTATCCTGATCCCTGAAATCTTCCTTTTTAGTGTGCATACCTACTCTGTTAGTGGGAAGAGGAGTTATACATAGACAAATACTCTCTCATTTTACTTTTGTTCTGTTAAGTTGGGACATGAATTTAATTAATGTACTTTTCAAGAATTTTTTTTTACTTAGTTTCCTCTAGATATGACTAGATATTTCTCTCTTACGTTACCAGTATAACTTGTTACATAGGATATGTGGAATTATAGCCTACATATCATACTAATTGGATTTAGTTGATATATGGATATTATTATTTATTGCTTTATACAGTATAGCACCATCATATTCCAAAGCTCTGTATAATTATACATAACATAATTATAACATAGGAAGCAGGGATGGAGCAGAGTCATGTGATGTGATGTAAGTTCACGTGACTCTGCTGGGTTCCACTTCCCGTGTGTGATACAAAAGACACTGCTCGCACAGTGTGCGAGCAACCCACAGGTAAGCAGCAGAGTCCCTGCGATCCAGCAATCCCGGTTGCCCTGGCTACAGATCTTACGCGGGCTGCATCTCAAGGTCCGGCGAGCCGCATTTGTCCCGATGCCCGCATGTTGGACGCCCCTGCTCTAAAGTGTCATCCCTGTATACGATTTCTGTTTAATATGTTACTTTGTACACATTGTAACCAACTGTAGTGTATAAAGCACTTAGACGACCCAGTATGGATATTTATTGGTATATATATATATATATATATATATATATATATATATATTGTATATATATATTTTATTGCTTTGGTGTAATGTATAATCTTCAATAAAAACAATCTGTAAAGTAAAAAAATCTGTTTTTCTACAATACATGCAATTTCACAGCATTATGGGCTTGAACTAAATGGCATACATTATTTAGGTTCCAGACAGTAGCAACAACATTTGCAGTATATTTGTTAGAGGTGATACCAACCCGTAACTATAATATACTGTTATTCCTGGCGTCAAGCTGACATTTCTAAGTGCTTGGCCGTCCAGGTGCAGCGTGTTATAGATACTAGTAAGTTATGACATGTTTGCTCGACTATCTCTGCATTGCCAAGAAGCGTAAGTGGTGAATGTGTGCACCCAGGTGTATGAATGAACTCCTAAGACTTCATTAGAAAATGAAACATCTGCCCAAACACCGAAGGTTAAATAGATGACAGCAGGGTGTATAAGCCTTGCTGATCGCAGGTGCGCTACCCCTGGACCTTAAACATGTCCTGCGGTGTGCAGAAATTTTGTTTCCTAGCATAGAGCAGAAGCTGTAAACCAGCAGGGTCTTATAAACCTGTGGCAAGCTATTAAATATTAAAGACATGCAATTTCCATGTTATATATGGAGATGTGTTAGTTGCTTATGTTTGAGGCAAGTGTATTACGCAACAGAAAAAATACTAAAACAGCATATTTTTAGAATGCATTTTACTTTTAAGAATAGACTGTTTTTTGTTTGCAAATTACAAAGGTGTTCAATAAAAAGCAGTTTTACAGCTTGACTTAATAAAAAGAATTCACATTTTGAGTTGATTAATAAAGTTACAGGTTGAGTCTTTCAGAGCCATCTAATTGCTGGAATAAAGGTCATTGCTTTAGTCATGAATTTTACTGTTGTCCAATGAATTAACAGAATGTGAATGGATATCTCCGGTCACATGACTTAAGGAGATGTGTGATGCAAAGTTGGAGACATCCAATTGGAATCAGTCAAGTGACTTAAGGAAAAGAGAGAATCAGCTGATCATCATTTTCAGTGTGATTGGACATTGGGGTGGGAAGTGTGTATCAATGTTTGTGCAGTGATGGCTTACGGTTCCCTTAAGAAGTCGACATACCATGACCAATGAAACGCGTAGAATATTGCAAACAAATAAGTTTAAATAAATCTGTTCTGAATCCTGTACAAAACCCACATACAGTGAAGGAAAAATGATTTGATCCCCTGCTGATTTTGTACGTTTGCCCACTGACAAAAACGTGGTCAGTCTATAATTTTATTTGAACAGTGAGAGACAGAATAACAACAACAAATCCAGAATAACACATTTCAAATAATTATAAATTGATTCGCATTTTACTCAGTGAAATAAGTACTTGTTCCCCTATCAATCAGCAAGATGTCTGGCTCCCAGGTGTCTTTTATACAGGTAATGAGCTGAGATTAGGGGCACTCTCTTAAAGGGAGTGCTCCTAATCTTAGCTTGTTACCGGTATAAAAGACACCTGTCCACAGGAGCAATCAATAAGATTCCAAATTCTCCACCATGGCCAAGACCAAAAAGCTGTCCAAGGATGTCAGAGACAAGATTCTAGACCTACACAAGGCTGGAAAACCTAAACAAGACCATTGCCAAGCAGCTTGGTGAGAAGGTGACAACAGTTGGGGCGATTATTCGCAAATGGAAGAAATATAAAATAATTGTCAATCTCCCTCGGTCTGGGACTCCATTCAAGATCTCACCTTGTGGAGTTTAAATAATCATGAGAATGGTGATAAATCAGCCCAGAACTACACGGGGGGATCTTGTCAATGATCTCAATGCAGCTGGGACCATACTAACCAAGAAAACAATCGGTAACACACTATGCCATGAAGGACTGAAATCCTGCAATGTCCGCAAGGTCCCCCTGTTCAAGAAAGCACATGTACCGGCCCGTCTGAAGTTTGCCAATGAACATCTGAATGATTCAGAGGAGAACTGGGTGAAAGTGCTATGGTCAGATGAGACCAAAATTGAGCTATTTGGCATCAACTTTGCCGTGTTTGGAGGAGGAATGCTGCCTATGAACCCAAGAACACCATCTCCACCGTCAAACATGGAGGTGGAAACATTATGCTTTGGGGGTGTTTGTCTGCTAAGGCTACAGGACAACTTCACAGCATCAAAGGGACGATGGATGAGGCCAAGTTCCTTCAAATCTTGGGTGAGAACCTCCTTCTCTCAGCCAGGGCATTGAAAATGGGTTGTGGATGGCTATTCCAGCATGACAATGACCCAAGACACATGGCCAAAGCAACAAAGGAGTGGCTCAAGAAGAAGCAAATTAAGGCCCTGGAGTGGACTAGCCAGTCTCCAGACCTTAATCCCACAGAAAATCTGTGGAGGGAGCTGACGGTTCGAGTTGACAAATGTCAGCCTCGAAACCTTAATGACTTGGAGAGGATCTGCAAGAAACGTCTGACCTCTGTGACTGCCAACAAGGGTTTTGCCTCCAAGTACTAAGTCATGTTTTTCAAAGGGGTCAAATACTTATTTCAATTTATAATTTATTTCAATGTATAATTTATTTGAAATGCTGTAATCTGTTTTTTTGTGGTTGTTATTCTGTCTCTCACTGTTCAAATAAACCTACCATTAAAATTATGAACTGATCATGTCTTTGTCAGTGGGCAAACTTCACTGTACATCTACAAAGTGGAAGGTTGTGAATAGTTTTGGTGCATACAGGAAACAAATTATCAGTAACTCCTATAATTACATATTTAGATTAAGATACTGAAACTCAATAATTAGGTTCTTTGTTACCTTTTTAATACTAGTCACTCACATGGCTTACAAACTTTTCATTGTCTCTCTTACTTTTATCAATAAATCCATCTTCTGTCATATCCTATAATTTAAAATACATTATACTGGCCTCATTGTTTAATATATTTTTGCTTAGTGCTATAAGCAGATGTGCACAGAGGTTATTCTCCCCCATGTTAATGTTTCCAACTGGACTGTATGCAAGGTTACTTACATACAGTATTACTGATATAATGTTCCTTAAACAAGGTTTATTTTGCTTCTTTGTTGTTATTTGAGTAATCAAGTGTCTTGCCTAGAATTTTAATCATTCTCTCAAGGTGTTTAAAATCAATAATTAACATTTTTCCCTTCCAAGACACTGCATTTATTTATTTCCCATGCAAGGAGCCTTTAGTTTGATGAGGAATGTTTGGGCATAACAACAGCTGGTGTGACAAGCCTCACCTTTATCTGAGAATGCTTTCAAGGTTTGTCAGTACTTTCATCTCCAAGTTCACAATTCACTTTTTACATATCATGAGATAAATTGATAAATATTTCAAAGGTACTTGAAGAAGACCAAACTGTGGAAATTTGAAGTACCACGATGTGGTTGTTTTTGCCTTTGAGTAATATCCACAAATAATATTAAATAGGAAGACCAACTTATCCTCTAGAGTGTAAGCTTGTTTGAGCAGGACCCTCCTCATCTGTTGTTTCTGGATGAAAATTAGACAGTCAGATGCTCATGTATTCCAGGGCAACATATTATGCTATAGTTAGTTTGAGTGTTTTTTTTCTATCGCCTTTGAAGGAGATTATTATTATTATTACTATTAGTAGCAGTAGTAATTAAGCATGTTATCTACAGTAAACATTTAGCTAAAATAATTTGCTTTCACACTCCACTGTGAATCTTGAATTAACTAGAAAAAGAAACATTAACATTTTGTCTAATGAAGTCATAGGATATTATTTACTACTATTATTATTACTTTACTTATTTTTGTGTCAGCATATTTACCACTCAAGAAAATACAGTGGGGTAGTTTATGTGAAGCTGACCTAATTTTCGAGAGCTGTCCCATCAAGAAGCCCCAGTGCCCAAGTCCTTATTCACAAACAGTGAGGCCTTCTTGCGATGTAGTATGGGATATGACGTCATGGTGGCACTTAGTGTGTGTATGTTAGTATGTTACTGTGTGTGTTTTCTCTGTTTTCTGTTTCTTGTGGTCTTTTCCCCTTCTGTTCTATTCTTTTCTAGTTTCTTGCTTCCTGTTCTATTCTTTCATTTGACCCGTCACTTGTTTCTATCTTCTTTCACTTTTTTCTTGTATCAGCCTTATATCACATTATATTTTTAATCTTTTTTCTAACTTCTGTTCTGCCCCTCTACGCATGCTTTATACACTCACATGCACACATATGTACAAATACACACATACATATACACAAAAATACACACACATATATACATATATTTATTCACACATACACACACACACTACTTACCACATCCACCACTTTCTTCCTGTCTGCAGCTCCCTCACTAAGCAATGATCCGATTGGGTCCTGCGACGTGCAGCAATCACCCTCTCTCACTGACACTGCATGCTGAGAAGTGATGTCATTTCTGAGCGTGCGGTGCCAGTGAGGAAGATGATTGCTGCATATGAACTCGATGAGATTGCCACTTCGTAGGACATGTTAGAAGTATGGATCATCAGAAGGCCCAATTGGAGAAATGGCTCCATGTGCTCTGCGGTTAATACAGCTCTGCCCATAGCCATGCACACCAACAAAGATGTCCTGGTTTGGAGACCATGACATGTTAGGGGTGATGCTATCAATAAAACACTTTAAAAGGCACTCTGACTTATGTGACCATGAGTGGGAGTATCCTGCACTCAAGAATTACCAGACTAAAGAAAAGATGATCGTATGTTAGTACAGACCTGTGAGAGGGAACGGATGTCATATCTAACACTTAAGATAACAAGTGAGAGACAATTCTTTCATTTTGATCCCAAATAGGGCAGCTATTATATAAAATATGAATACATCAGTGGATTCAACAATGCTAACACTACATTATTTGTTGTTACAAAATTAAATACTGTAAAAAACTGTAAATCCCAATTTTCTATTGACAAAGTTTAATCATCTTATACATGAAAGGGAACGAGAAGATTACAGACAAAAAAATCAAATGTCCCTTGATATCATAAATATTCTTTTGACTAGATCATCTAAAATGTTAGGGCTATGAGCTAACTTATAGGAGAGAATTTGCATTATATCAAAAAGTAAAAAATATAATAACATACCCCAAATGTGTGCTACCTGAGCATATACTCAGTGCATATTGTGCATATACTTGTTCTTGAGCATTTTAACCGATATTGTTAACCCATGCTGCTTTACTACATTAAAGCATGCCTAATGGCCATTGTATTAGTATGATCATTATTGCCTGTTTTTTTCTTGTTTTATAATATAAAATAAAAACACAATAAATAATAAACAAACTAAGACATAAATTAATGTAAAATCTTTGGCACCATTACTTTTTCATGCTGAAAAACAAATGTTTTCAAAAACTAAGAAGGAACCAAGGACTTAGAGATGGGAAGGTCTGGAAAAAAATGGAAAAATTGGGGGTAAAAATGTTTTTTCCGTTTTAAAAACCAAAACAAATTTACTTTATTATTTACTAAATAAGCTGTACTTTTATTTGAAGCATGATACTTTTATATACACTGCATTTCATGTTTCCAGTGTAACAAAATAATTTTAAATTTGTAAAACTACTCTAAACTGCTTTTTTTTTCCTGTTTTTTTTTTCCCCCCATGGCTTCAAAATTTCTGGAAATATCCAGACTGATTAAAGTTTATCTTTACATCAGGAAAAATGGGCAGACTAGATGGGCCAAATGGTTCTTACCTGCTGCCAAAGTTATGCTTCTCTTTTTCTATAATCCTATACCATTTCAAATAAATATACCACTGCAGTATTATTATTATTATTATTATTATCCTTTATTTATATAGCGCCAACAGTTTACGCAGCGCTTAATACAATACATAAATTCAAGGGATATGACAAGACAAGAATTGACAGACTAAGACAAACCGATACATTTGGTGGAGAGAGCCCTGCTCGCAAGCTTACAATCTAGAGAATTGGCTGGAAACTGGTTAACAATAAGCAGCCACAAGCTGTGCTAAAAAATATTAATTTAAAATAAAAAGGCTGACACCTGTGTCTCTGCTAGTCTTCTGCAAGAACATCTGTTCACATATACGCAATTTGTTCAGTAAATAGTGATTTATATTTTTTTCAGGGCTAATCCTTGTCACATTGTGTCTAGGGGTTACATTCTGAATTTCGGAAAGGATTGCCAGAAGTCTTTGTATGCCAGAGATCTTATTTGATGGGCATTGCAGACCATTGCAGTCATCTGTAATATTTATTCATTTAGCTACAATTTAGTTCTTTACATAGTACGGCATATGAAAATCTCCAATCAAGTGAAAATATAAACCACAAGAATTTTTATGGAATATTTAATGGTATTTCAATTAATGCCCCTTAATGATTTCCATTTAATACAGCTATCCTTGAGATAGGGCAAAAAAGGGAGCTGCCCATGTTCAGTACAAAACAGGGACCTGGAGTGGACCATCTAGGTGTCTAAGAGCCACTGGATATTTGGTTTACCTCCTCTAGAGAGAACCCTACTTAATGGAGTGGTGGCTCTTGGAGGACCAGTGGAAGTTGGGAGGGCATGCACAGAGACGGCCCTGGGATAAAAGACAGGTAGATGCAGGGGTGTTTTTAGAGTTGGTGTCACCCAGTGCGGTAACTCATGGTGTCACCTCATGGACCTCCTCCAGTGCCAGACCATACAGAACTCTTAGAAAAGTTGTTCACCCTGCTGCTGACTTTTTTGCACGCTTTCGTAAGTCCGTTCTAGAAGTGGTCACTGCGCAGTTACCTTGTCCCAGTGCACGGGCGTCATTGTGTTGTGTCCTACGTCCACCTCTCCACCTCAAATTCCGGGACAGTGTCGCAGAAGGAGGAAAGCATGTGGGGAAAATAACAAAACAGGTCACCATAGGACAGCAGCTTAAGCTGTCACCCTGCTGATGGTGTCACCAATGCAGCGATGCCACTGGGTAGATGTATATTATTATCCGTATATTTGAAAGAATATTAAGAAGAGGGCTGTGAATTAATGCATTTAGTAAAATGTTCTGGACCAGTAGAGAGGACAAGAGACTTCATCACATATTATTTTACAAATGGCTCCATGATCTCCATAACAGAGCCTTATGTGATATGAAGGTAGTTTGAGTGGCATGTATTTTATAATAAAGAACTCACTTCATATTACCCTCAAAATATCCATTAACCAGGCAATTTGTGATGTTCTAATTAATGCAGAAATGATCTAAAGGATATTAGAACAGAATCACATGTTTAATGAGGGAAGCTTCCTGATTTACATGTCAAAAGGTGAAAAATAACACAGTCGTTAATTGGTACCATCATTATACCAATGATATTTCATGCTAACCACATTCTGATGTATTCATATACATATATACACTACCATTCAAATGTTTGGGGTCACTTAGCTACTTTTCATGGAAAACAAAGACATTTCTATCTATGCTAACATAATTGCAAAAAGGTTTTCTATCGATTAGCCTTTTAAACTTAAGCTTGGATTAACGAACACAACGTGCCATTGGAACACAGAAGTGATGGACGTGATATATGGACGCCTATGCAGATATTCCATTAAAAGTCAGCCGTTTCCAGCTAAAATAATTTTTAAAAATGTTAAAATCATTTACAACATTAACACCGTCTGGGCTGTATTTCTGATCCATTTCATGTTATTTTAATGGACAAAAGTTGGTTTTCTTTCAAAAACAAGGACTTTTCTAAGTGAACCATAAACTATTGTACACGTAATAATACATGGAGTGAAAGCTAATAAGATATCATAGAGAAAATATGTCTCTGATTATCAAAATCCACAGAGTGGACTATAATAGCAAAAAACATGTTATCGATGCAAAATAATAAAAATTAAGTAAAAATATTGTGTTTCTTTTACAGTGCTGAGTGATATATATATTATTCTTTGTGTCTTACATTATCTTCTCTTTTAATTATTAGATGTTAATAGTTACATTTTAAGGAATGTCAATGGTATGCTATAGTGTGCATGTCTTGAAACTTTTTTGCTTCAGAAGTTCAAAATATATAGCATATGTGCTAATTTTTTTTGGATGGAAATTATAAAAATTATACCAAGTACATTAAAGACCAATAATCAGAGGTCAAACAGTAAATTGATTAGTCATTTTAACAAAGTATTTGGCAAATTATTTGGCCTACTTCATTATTACAGAAGATGATTTCTTAGACAAAAATGTAAAAAAATATATAATTTTCGAATGGCGTAATGTACTACTGTGAGTCCATTGTCACAAATGTATCCGTACCCCTGCATAGAGAAATAAACTGCTAGAAGTTGCCAACCACATGGGAACAATGGGCAGCTGTCAAATTGGTTTGGGCATGACAGTAATAATGAGATCATGCTGTTATTTTTTATGACAGTAAAATTACACAAAGAATTAATTAAGAAAATCAAATTCTCACATGAAATGTAACCCCAATCATTCTATGGAAACATAGAATTTGACGGCACATAAGAACCAATCCTTGTTGGTCTTGTCTTAGTTTCAGGAACCATATCCTATGTATGTTTAAATGTCCTTTTTGTAATAATATCGACAACCTCTGCTGGGTAGATTACCTATATCTACCACCCTTTCAGTAAAGTTTAACTTCTTTATCTTACACTTAAGGTTTTGATCCTCAAGTTTATGATTCGGTTATACCGTTCTATAATCAAGTCTCGATGATAGCAGTGCAGCTACTATTTCTGCCACTAAAATAATAATTATCACAATCATTATTTCTTACTTTCATAATTAGTATGACTAATGCTAATAGACTGATTAATTCATCACTGTTGTATTGAGTCCACTGGTTTATTTGTGTTATTGTGATGTGTATTTTGAAAGTGTATTAAAGGGTGATAAAGCCTGATAGTAAACAGGCCTACAATACCAATACAAATGAATATCTACATTCTACATAAAAGAATGTATTGACAGATGCTTTGAGAACTATACACATATGAATTGTTCAAAGTGGTAAAGATAATGCTATTTTCAAAAGATCCAATAGAATGCTTCACTTTTACCACCTTTACATAATTGGATTACTCTTTTTTCACAAATCCAATATAAAATACCCTCCGAATGGAGAGAGACTTGTTTTATGGGCTGTAATTATGGGCAGTTAGGTAGTTGGCTTTATCAAGACCTTGTATGTGAATTATTGAGTTATTGACACCCGAGTATTTGTTTATATACATTTTTGAGGTTTATATGCACATTATTATGTCATATAAAGCTCTCATTTCCTAATACCCAGCAGCTCCTAGAAAGCAGGGATATTGGAAGCAGATAGGGGATATCCAGAAGGATGTGTATCGTCCTCCAGAGGGAGTAGGTCTATGGCAGGGTGTCAAAGAAGAAATATAGGATTGGGCCATGGAGGTAGGTAGGCGGATTTGTAATCTTATAAGACTATACAATATTTATACATGCACACAATAACAATTCACTAAACTTTTCCAGCAGTATTATTAGCAGGATGAGCTACAGGCAGCCATTATCTTTTCTTTTTCTTGGTGACAATGTCTGAAAGTGTATAACAGCCAGAGAACAATACATGTATTTTTAAATCTAATGGATTTAATATGAATTATTTGTCTGTGTGTATTCAGGAGTTACATTTACCATTTTTATCTGGAAGTCCTGCTGAAGAGTTATAGATGAAAATTAACATGATCTTATAATTAGGTGTATTTCGATCAATTGGTTGATGTCCAATTAATAGTCTGCTGTAAAATTCACCCCATAAACCTGCTTTTCTGTTCTCTTGTGCAGAAAACAATATTATTCATTTATATCCTTATAGTAACCTGAGGCTTTATTCCCATGATTTGCAATTATATTTTGAGACCTCATTCTTCCTTCTTCTGCTTTGCAGTAGCGAATAACTGTAGAGGTGAATCCTGCATAAATTATACTATTCAAAACAAACTCGGATAATAAAAAATAGAAATACATACTAAAGGACTCATGTGTCCATTGTAATTCATTGGCACTCTTGCTTCAGTAGTACTGCATTATTACCAACCACAATGTTAAACCAAATTTATCTGAGTGAACTGTGCTTAAACATGAATGAAAATGGATGTATTATAGAGGGTGGTCATAGAGTATTCCTATCTACCACAAAGATATTTATAAGGTGCTGTGAAACAACCCCACACATCTAACTGTGTATTACAAACCAAAGAAACATATAAATAGGTGAATGATGTCACCCTGGTGTTTTCAAACTTTCTTTCATTGGTCAGTCGATGGATTTAGACATTCTTCCATTCTTCGATTGGTCAGTCGAATGATTTAGACATTCTTCCAACTGTTAGGTGTCTTCAATCAAAGTATCACGAAAGAAAATAGGATTACAAAAATAATTTAATAAAAAACAAGCAATACATGTAATAGTAAGTCCATGAACATCCATCTTAAATATCATAAATTGCTTTATTTCAATTCCTTCGGAGTCTAGCATGAAAATGTCTACCAATGACAATATAAATAGCCCTCAGCTGTGTCACAGAACGAGAGGCACCCAATGCATTCCATGTTAGATTATAGCATGTACACATGTGTTTCACACATTTCAGTGGTCACGCTAGTTAGAGAGATTATTAGCGTATACATACCAATTTGCAATGGATGTGGTCAGTGACAATTATGTCCACCCATTAGCCAAAACTGAATTATTAGACCGAAAAAGTTATGTGTAAAATATCTTAGATTGAATTAGATAAGATTTCATTTACCCCCAAAAATGCATCACATGTTTCCATTCTTACATTTAAGATTGTTTAGAAAAGAAAACAAAATGTCTAATGTGTTTCAGTTTAGTTTTCATTTTTAAATACATTTTAAATTCAGTGACTATTTATAGGATACAAAAATATACCTTACAAAAATATTTTATTGAGAAATGTATTACTACAAAAATAATTTTTTTGGACATTATTGTGTATGTTATATCATATCTATTAAAATATATACCAATATCTATTAAAATTAAAAAGGACATTCATTTCCATAACTCAAATGCACATTTTTTTCAAGTTTTATCTGGATTCTAATTTATTTATGTTGCTCTAAATTGTCCCCAATGTCTATGATCAGGGCTCGACTGGGGTTTTATATTGGCCAATTTAAGACACATATGGGGAGCGGATCTTACGTATGCGTTAACGTATATCATTTGCATACTACCTGTAACATCCAGCAAAATAAAAACACGCAGAAATTCCACGTTGGAATTGTAAACAGTTGAGCCTCAAGGATTTTGCACGAATCCTAACTTCCAAAAAATGAATAGGTTTGATTTCTTCACCCTCAAAATACATGTAATCATCTCAATTTTAATGGATAAAAGCTAATCATCTTACTTGCTCACATTTTTTGTTGCTTAGTAATTTTTGATACGTGATTAGACTTAACGAGGTCGTATCTAGAAAAGTAAATTACATTCGCACATGAATTTTGAGATGTTCTTTATTATAATATATCATAGTATATATTATTTCTCACTATACATTTATCTGTAAAAAATTTAATAAATGAGTTATAGACATTTCTAAGTAAATTATTTTCTGGTGACAAAGAAGCAAATAATATGTGTCTTTTGTTAATTAAATAACCCTCCTTTCTTTGTAGAAGCAGGGTGCTTCAAGAAAGAATGTCTAATTGAGATAAGACAGTAAATGTTATAGGAGCAAAGAAAACCTGCTATGGATGGGGCACACCGGGCATGTAGATCTATGGCAGGATATTACAGTAGTCAATGATTACGGCATGCAGAAGTATTTTGGTTGTAAAAGGAGAGAGAAATTGATGGATTTTTGTGATATTGTAATTGAAAGATTCTTATCAGTGGATGAGTCAGTAATAAGCATGTTGATATTCTGATTGGTAGATGGATCAGAGATCAGCAACTCCATACATTGATTGGTAGTTGAATAAAAGATCAGCATATGTATATTCTGATTGTTAGATGATTCAGAGATACGCATATCCATATACTGACTAGTATATGAACCAGCGATAAGCTTGTCTATACTTTGATTAGTAGATAAAGCCATGAAGCACCACAAGAGAAGATTTATGAATTAGAATTTAAAATGTGTGTGTGTGTGTGTGGGGGGGACTCGCATATGTCACAGAAAACTATAAATAAAGTATACTGTAAAAATTTTTTAAAAATCTGTACAAAACACATAGCTTGAAAAAGAGGTGCTGAACCTCTAATTGTGAAGCATACATGAGACAAATTTAATGGACACCATTACAATGCCCTTACTATAACATAAAGCACGATATAACGTGAAAAAAGACCTGCCTAAAAGATAAGTCTAACACTAAAACTCAAGACTGCATGACGTATGCACCAGACGTATGTTTCATCCTTCATGGGCTTCCTTAGTGATCTGCAGTTGGTATCTCGCTAGGCACCACAAGTTTGCGGTGTAATAGCTATCTAGCAGCAGTGCAGGGTGACTAACCATGTGCACTCAACTGTGCATGCATGAACTGCAACATAGTCATAGTGGCTGAATTTAACATTGAACTCAGTAGCGTCCCATTGGGTCCCTGGCAAATTAACATCCTAGGCGGTCTAACATCTTGGTGCACGGTCAATGATGGGGTTTAAAAGCCATGCAGTGTTCTTCTCATAGAAAGACTGATTGAATTTCATTCTGAATTTTGCTAAGAAGCACATTCTAAATATACAACCAAGCAAACTGTCTCACAAATGCCACATTCCTGAGATATTATACAAAGTATGACTGTGCATAGCGTGTCTGTGCATGAGAGTGTCAGACATTCACATCGGGACTGCTGTACTAATCATGCATTTTCTGCTACAAATACTTCATTATCATTGAGCTTGATCAACACATGTCTGGGAATCTATCGCCTGTGGACAAACATTTTCACACATTAATGTTTTTTCTTTCCTTACCAGCCATTTCCAATATGTCCTTACAATGAGTGTCATAGTGTATCCTAAGATATGTACAGTTAAGGTACATCTGTTGTATTTTAACATTTTGTGTACCAAATAGGTCTTATAACTTATTGTAAACACAAGAGGGTTGGTTTGACATGTGGTGAAAAGTTGGCAAAATATTTTAATCTTCATAGTTTGCTATATAGTATATATTATCTTATCATCAGCCTTTCATCTATATATTTCTAAATTAACAGATTTATGGAATGAATAATATATTGAAAAAGAAAATGTGAATGTTTAAAAGAAAGTACACCCACATTGAATAAGAATCATCTGTTCCTTAGCAGACCTAAAAATTACATAATTACAACCTCAGATCAACAACACATGACATGTTACACCGTGTCATTATTTATTAACTAAAATAAAGCCAAAAATGGAGAAGCCTTGTGTGGAAAAAGTACACCCTTACTGCTTCCATAGCAATTAAGATGCTAAGTAGAAGATAGGCACAGCTAATCAAATGCCCTTAATTATCAGCAAGTGTGACCATCTCTATAAAAGCCAAAGTTTTAGCAGTTTTCTGGTGTGTGTGTGTTAACATTCAAAAGAGGAAATAATCAGCAATGAGAAGCAATTGTTGATTTGATGAAAGTCATTCTACAGTAAGAAAGATCAAAAGTGGAAAACATATCGGACAGCTGACAATCTCCCCAGGAGCAGACGTCCCAGCAAATTCACCTCAAGGTCAGACAGTACAATTAGTAAAAGTCTGATCAAGTATGGTTTGATTGGAAGGGTTGCCAGGAGAAAGCCTATTTTCCCTAAAAAGAAAATGACAGCATGGCTTAGGTTTGCAAAGTTGCATCTGGACAAACCACAAGACCTCTGGAACAAAGTCCATTGGACAGACAAGACCAAAGTGAAGCTGTTTGGCCATAATGCACAGTGCCATGTTTGGTGAAAACCAAACACAGCATATCAGCACAAACACCTTATACAAACTTTCAAGCACAGTGATGGAGGGATGATGATTTGGGCTTATTTTGTAGCCACATGACCTGGGAACCTTGCAGTCATTGAGTCGACCATGAACTCCTCTGTATACCAAAGTATCCTAGAGTCAACCCGATTGAAATGCTGGGGCAGGACCTTAAGTGAGTTGTGCATTAACAAATACCCAGAAGCCTCAATAAACTGAAGCAATGTTGTAAAGAAGAGTGGGCCAAAATTTCCAAACAATGTGGGAGACTGATAAAGTCATACAGAAAACAATTGCTTTAGGTTATTGCTGCTAAAGGTGGTTTTACAAGCTATTGTATCATACAGTGTACTTCAAACATGGCTTCTCCATTTCGGCTTTATTTTTAGTGAATAAATCATGACATGGTTTAATATGCCATGAGTTGTTGTTCATCTCAGGTTATATTTACCTATTTTTTGACCTGCTAAGGAACAGATGATGGCTATTATGTTGGAGAACTTGAGCACAGTTTTTTCTCACTTGCTGGATCTCTTAAATCAATACTTATCACTTTTAATTTGCTTTACATTAATTGTAGTTTTATAAAGTGTTTCTATAGGATACATTGTTAACTGAATAAACCTTATCGTTCGGGAAAGATATGTTGCATGTTCTAAAAAAACTGTATATATGGTTTACAGATGTTCTCAGCACCTAGATTTTATTTCTGAAGCATTAAAGTAAGCCTTCTAAATAATGAAGCATTTACATAAAAATGTATTATTACTTTCATATAGTTCACACTTTCCTTGTACAGTAAAAGATAATAAAATGTGTTTTTTTCTACTATGCATAAGGCCTTAAACATAATAAAATTATAAGTTACTTTTATAAAGTAGTACTGATATTAAAGAATAAATGTCCTTTTCAAAAATGATTTCTAGATTGTAAGCTCGTTTGAGCAAGTCACCTCTTTTTTGTTTCTGTAAATCCAAATAGTTTTGACATGTACTACTTGTTAGGTCCTGTTTACACATTGTACAGCACTGCTGAATATGATGGACAGTGTTTGAGAAGATGAGATTTTGAATGTGATGTGGTCGCAGATCTTCCACTCGCATCAAAGGTGATGCGTATATACTCCATTAGTCACCTGTCAATGTGGTCACCTCATTAGCACACGCATAACAGTCGCTGCCTAAGGGCATGCTTATGAAGACAAAAAAATCCCAATCTGGGGCAAAATAAATTGATACTCAGTGGAACTTCTGACTTGGCCACAGTAGCCATTTACTTTTGCTTTGATAAAAAGGACTGGGTCCCTGTCTGTCAGGGAATTTCTGTATCCTCCTGTCTGAATGTGTACACGACGAATTCCTTTAAGAAAGCACAGCTGTTTTAGTAGCCGGAAATGAAGAATAGTATCAATGAACAATCTTTCAAGTATGTGCATGTGTCAGAAGAAGAAGTCTGTGAAGTGCGGTATTTATGTTTTACTGGTAGATCTAAAAAGGTATGGATTAGGCTTAGGTTTGTCATCAAGATCACAGAGAGGCTTAGTAAAAAATAAATAAAAAAATGAAGCCCTTTTACAGAATTTATATTTTGTTAACTCGACACAGTATCTGTGGTTAAAATGAATCACTGAATGGTGCTATGAAAAAACGTAATGTCAGGGCAAACGAAAATAGAAAAAAGGCCCAAAAAGCTAATGGGCAGAAATGTTTTCATAGAGGAAATGAAAACATGAGTTTGAGGTGAATTGTCACCTTCACAGATTTACCATTACTAAATTCATATAGTCAGCAACATATTATGACCTAAGCCGACTAGGCCTAGGGTGGCAGGTCCAGGGGGAGGTGGTATTCCCCCTACCACAAAATAATAACCCATATCACAAAATAATGAGCAGTTAAACCCATTTGTAAACAAATAATTATAATTACTTTAACACATCCATGTCACTCTGGTCTCGGCCTGTCCACTCCATTTTCTGATGGGGTTCCCCCGTGACATTTGTAACCATGTCGTTACTTAATGAGCTTTGTTTCTTTCTGGTAATTAAACACATTTAATATTTTAGATGAAGAAACAATTACTAAGTAATTTTGTCTCAATTTTATATTTTAATTGGCTACTTGAGGCTGTAACTATAGTAAATTTATCAGCAATCCCGGCAAAAAATGTTATTAAAATCTAATAAAGGGCACTTTATAACTACATAAAATCAAATGTCTTGGTGGCCCTTAGCCTGATCAATGCTCCAAACAATGATATTCCAGCGTATAGCTCCTGTTGCTGGATTGAAATAGCCGCTTCTGGGGGTGATGGGGTTGGCTGAGTGTGATATGGGTTACAGTCCAAGAACAGCAGCAGGCCAGCAGGTTGCCTTATCCTGGTCTAAAAGATCAGCGGAAATTCTGGACACAATTATTTCCTCTGACCTTTTAAAACGCTGCTTGAACTGGGTTAAGTGGCAATTTTCCTTTTCAAGTATTCAAACCCACATATGAAGAAATGAATGGCTTGTCTGGTTACTGTAAGAAAACACACATGTGCTAAATAAAGAATGTGTTTACGCACAGCTGACACTGGCGCGTCTCAACACTTCTGACCAAAGGGTGCAGCCGCATTCCTAGATTGTGCCAGAGTCCATGGATTATTTCATCTTTAAAATACTATAAACCTTGACCAAAGGCTAAAATTATTTTACTATTTCTTGTAAAGCACGTTGAAAGAATTTCCCAAAATATGCCGCACTTTTCATTTTGTGTACAGTAAAATGTCATTACAATTAAGTGTGAAATCATGCATTATAAAAAGAATCTGCCAGATGTCTTAAATAAACTCAAGACCCAATATAGAAAATATAAAACATACACACATATATATATATATATATATATATGTATAAAAAATATATATATCCATATATCTATAGAATGTGTTTGCCCCTTCTCAATTTCTTCTAAATTTGCTTATTTGTCACATTTAAATATTTCGGATCATATAATATCTTGCAGTCCCAGATCCTTTAAAAAAGGAACTCTTTCCACATTGATATATGTCAATGATGTCAATGACTGTTTTCTCACCTGTTCTTGAATTTCTTTAGATCGCGGTATCATGTGCTCCTTTTTTAGACCTTTTAGCCAACCTCACTTTCCAAGACAAGTTCTAACTGATCGATGTTTAGATTCAACAAGGCTGGCAGTAATCATTTCTGGGTGTGTATAGTGAAATTTAGCCCAGATATGAATAACATTTGCTTAATTGGTCAATTTAGTAACTAAGGGGACAATTAATTTTTCGATTAGGTTGGATAGCTTTTTTTCTCTCTATACATGAAATAATAATTTAAAAACAATTTTGTTTTTACTCAGGTTTAATCAAAATGAATTTGATGATCTGAAACATTTACAGTTGTGTGAAAAATAAGACACCCCCTTTGAATTCTATGAGTTTACATTATTATGACATAATAATCATCTGTTCCTTAGCAGGTCTAAAAATTGGGTAAATAGAACCCCAGCTGAACAACAACACATGACATATTACACCGTTTCATTATTTATTCAACAAAAATAAAGCCAAAATGGAGAAGCCATGTGTGAAAAAGTAATTACACCCTTACTGCTTTGATAGGAATTTAGATCTAAGTAGCAGACAGTTGCTGCTAATCAAATGCCCTTGATTAAAGGGAAAGTGTGACCACCTCTATAAAAAGTTAAGTTTTAGAAGTCTGTTGGTCTGGAGGATTCTTGTGTGTGTTAACACTATGCCAAGGATGAAAGACATCAGCAATGATCTTAGAGAAACAATTGTTGATTCCCCTCAATCTGGGAAGGGCTATAAAGCCATTTCCAAACAATTTAAAGTTCATCATTCTACAGTGAGAAAGATTGATCAAAAGTGGAAAACATTTAAGACATTTGCTGAACCTCCCTGGAGAGGGAGTCCCAGCAAATTCAGCCCAAGGTCAGACTGTGCAATGCTCAGAGAAATTGCAAAAAACCCCCCACAAAACTCTACAGGCTTCATTTATCATATCAAGTAAAGTTCTTGACCGTACCAAACATGGTTTGTTTGGAAGGGTTACCAGGAGAAAGCATCTTCTCTCAAAAAAGAACATAGCAGCACGGCTTAGGATTGCAAAGTTGCATCTGAACAAAGCACAAGGCTTCTGGAACAATGTCCTTGGACAGACGAGTCCAAAGTGGAGATGCTTGGCCATAATGCCACTGAGTCTTCTCTATAACAAAGTATACTGGAGCCATCTGTCCTACAGCTATGACCCCAAGCACACCAGCAAATCTACAACAGAATGGTCGAAAAGAATAAAAGATTCATGGTGTTTCAATGGCCCAGTCAAAGACCAGACCTCAACCTGATTGAAATGCTATGAGAGCTATGTTTAAACAAATGCCCGCAAACCTCAATGAACTGAAGCAACGTTGTAAAGAAGAGTGGGCCCAAATTCCTCCACAACAATGTGAGAGACTTATTGCTGCTACAGGTGTACTTAGTTTTTCACATATGGCTTCTCAATTTTGGCTTTATTTTTGGTGAATAAATCAAGACAGTGTAACATGTCATGTGTGTTGTTCATCTCAGGTTATATTTACCTAATTTGTTGACCTTTTAATGGCTATTATGTCCTGATATGTAAAACCAAAAAATTCAAAGAGGGTGTACTTCCTTTTTCACACGACTGTAGTGTGACAAGTATGCATAAGTAGAAGCAAAAAATGAGAGCCTATTCCCATGAAAACCTTATGATTTTGACCCCCTCCACACAAAAACCTTTGGAAAGCACGTACAATCACAATGCATGTAACTCAAATAGCTGTGGAAACTCAGGCTGGAAACATGTTTTTTTCTGTGGGAGTTTCCATGGGTTTTTCAAGTATAAGTAAAAAAAAATCCCCACCACTACACATTCATCAGAAAGTTATTACGATAATTACTTTAAAAAAAAAAAAAATTATGTTCATAGATATTTTCCTTAGATCAAGCATAATTACCATTTTTTATATTTGTGTTGTATATATTTCCACTTAGGTCCCCAATCTTCTGTATGTCTGTCATTATCTGCTGCCAAGCTTATTTTACAGAATAATGTAATTTAGTGAACAGCTGCCCACGTCCAGTAATGTTACACAACAACTAACATGTAAAACATAAATCTGTCATTGTTACCTCCTCCGTCGGGCTGCCGGCAGGGACGCCGAGACGCAGCCCGCGCTGCCGGCTCCCTGCTCGTGCCGTCGCGGTGAGCTGCCGCCGGGTCCGTCCTCCTGCGAGACGCGCGCCCCCGGCGAGTTCACGGGATAATTCCGGGGCGCGCGCCTCTACGTCGTGAGAGCCGTTCGCGCATGCGCGAACGGCTCATCTAATGAATATTCATGTCGCTCTTAAAGCGACATATATTCCTTTTCCTCCTCCCCCTAATTAGGAGGGTAGGAGGATCCATATTGTTGGAGGGATATTTAAACCCTCATTTGGCACTACACCATTGCCTGTGTTAGTGCCTTTTTGCCTCTCACTAGCGTTGTTATTCTGATTTAGCTTCCTGGTTTGACTCCTGCTTGTTCCTGACCTCCGTTGTTTCGCTGCCTGCCCTGACCTTTGCTTGTGACCCCGACTACTCTTTTGCCTGACCCCTCGGATACCGTTATTATTATTATTTATTTATTTTTGTTCCTGAGTTCCACCTTTACGTTATTATTGGTGCTGTACGTTCTGTGTCACCTGTGCCTGGTGGCAGTACGTCCTCTCTCCTCCAGAGGGCGCTGATTCTGCAGCGCGGATCCAGACCCTGTACCCCGGTCGTGACAGTCATACACCTTCAGTGAATGAATAGTAAATTTTTTAATTAAATTTAAACCTTTTCTCTCACCTTGTGATGGAATTAATAATGAAGTCAAGAACATTATAAGTTGACCATTATTTTACAATTTCTGTAGTATTTTTAAAGCAAAATTGCATCCATACCACAGAATCATGATTGCGTTTCTCAGAGTCTTTTAGATCTAGAAATTTGCACTAGAATTGGAACAGTTAAGCTTGCGGGCAGAGCTCTCTCCACCTAATGTATCGATTTATCATAGTCTGTCAATTCTTGTCTTGTCATACCCCTTGAATATATGTATTGTATTAAGCGCTGCGTAAACTGTTGGCGCTATATAAATAACATATAATAGTAATAATAATAATAGACTCCCTTTTAGATCTATTATTTGTTTCTTATTACAAGTGTAAAAATGTCCTAGACATATGTCTCAATATGGAAGTTAAGCAAATTTCAGTACAGGGCCAATAAAATAGTTAAAGTGGGCAAAGACATAGATCAATAAAGTATAAATATAGTTTTATCACAGACCTGAATTTGACCTTGATCAATGTTCTAGGACTATAAAGTATTTTAGGATTATAAACATCTGGGACATAAATGGCTAAATTATTAAGAAATACAAAGATGTCAGTGGTTTAATACTAGACTTGGGCACCAGGGGGCTCTTCGTGTTCGTCTTCGTCAAAAAAAAAACTTCGTATTCCGCGAATATTCGCCTGGTCCTGTCTTCTCTTCGGGCGAATATTCGCGGACATTCTTCGTGTTCAGGTTTTCTTCGTTTTCCCCGGTTAAGGGGTTAATACGGGGTTAAAGCCGCTCTGGCGCCAGGAGTTTAAATGTCCGTATGAGCAACTCTATTGGTTGTTAGCAGGGGGCTCGTCTGCCATTGGTTGATGGCAGACAAGCCCCCTGCTGGCGACCAATAGGGTCGCTCGTACAGACTGTTAAACTCCTGGTGCTGTAATTGTCCGGCAGATCGCGCTGGTCTCCCTGTTCTATCATTTATTAACTGATAGAACAGGGAGACCAGTGGGATGTGCCGGGTAATTTGCAGCATTGGGGTTTTAAAAGTCTGCACGAGAGACTCTGTTGGTCGCTCGTGCAGACTTTTAAAACCCCAATGCTGCAACTTACCCGGCACATCCCACTGGTCTCCCTCCCTGTTCAATTAATTAAATGTCCGTACGAGCGAACAATAAAGTCGCTCGTATGGACATGTAACTAATGGAACAGGGAGGGAGACCAGTGGCATCTGCAGGGTAAGTTGCAGCATTGGGGTTTTAAAACCCCAATGCTGCAACTTACCCTGCTGATGCCACTGGTCTCCCTCCCTGTTCAATTAGTTAGTCTGTGCCGGGTTAAATGTCCGTACGAGCGACCAATAAAGTCGCTCGTACGGACATTTAACTAATTGAACAGGAAGGGAGACCAGTAGCATCTGCAGGGTAAGTTGCAGCATTGGGGTTTTAAAACCCCAATGCTGCAACTTACCCTGCTGATGCCACTGGTCCCCCTCCCTGTTAAATTAGTTAGTCTGTGCCGGGTTAAATGTCCGTACAAGCGACCAATAAAGTCGCTCGTACAGACATTTAACTAATTGAACAGGAAGGGAGACCAGTAGCATCTGCAGGGTAAGTTGCAGCATTGGGGTTTTAAAACCCCAATGCTGCAACTTACCCTGCTGATGCCACTGGTCTCCCTCCCTGTTAAATTAGTTAGTCTGTGCCGGGTTAAATGTCCGTACGAGCGACCAATAAAGTCGCTCGTACGGACATTTAACTAATTGAACAGGAAGGGAGAACAGTGGCATCTGCAGGGTAAGTTGCAGCATTGGGGTTTTAAAACCCCAATGCTGCAACTTACCCTGCAGATGCCACTGGTCTCCCTCCCTGTTCAATTAGTTAAAGACCAGTGGCATCTGCAGGGCAAGTTGCAGCATTGGGGTTTTAAAACCTCAATGCTGCAACTTACCCTGCCGATGCCACTGGTCTCCCTCCCTGTTCAATTAGTTAAATGTTAAAGGGTTAAGGGGCCGTGCAAGTGAGCCTATTGGCCCTTTAACCCAATAGGCTCATTCGCACTGCCCTGTAACCCGTGACGGCGAACCTGCGGATTTCCACTTCCGGGAATTGCCGTGAAGCCGCGAAGACAAGGTAAATTAGAAGGGGGGGGGGAATGGTAGACGAAGAAGAAGACGAAGACAATCACGAAGATCTTCGTGGTGTGTGTCTTCGTCTTCGCCTACGTTTTACCGCCGCCGTCTTCTCTTCGGCGTGTCTTCGGAACAAACACGAAAACGCACTCTTCGTGTTCGTTTCCATGTTCGCCCGAAGACGAATGCACAAGTCTATTTAATACCACTATTCCAATTTCACCAATAGTTAACATAAGATCTTATGAAACCTGTGTGTGCATCCCGTTTATATATTCCCACTTATGAAGAACAGCATTGTCTATTTGAATTCCAAATGGCCATGTCTAGATGCCAAGCTAACTACAATATTATAATAAAAAATCCACATGAGGTTATGAATTAGAGGATTATAATTTGCAGTTTAAAAGGATTATGGTAATTTAATGATGTACAATGCAGTGCTTTTAATGTATAAATGTTAGTTGGGTTTCGGTGCAAAAAACTTTGTTTCTTTGTTGGGCTTTGGGGCAAAATGAACCTTCACATCTGATGAGGCAATATTCCATCCAATAGAAATAAGGCATGTAATTCTGTTTATTCCAATTGTTAGGCCACAAACTGGATGTCTACCGCCATAAATAACCTCCCACCTCATTATGTGAGCTTGATCAGAATTCCGTCTGGCTGTAGGTGAGGTACCAAGGTTTGGTCTCTGTGTTCAGAGCTGAAGACGTATCCAGCTGGCAGATGCACATGTGACATTTATTGGCCACTGGTTTTAAAATTCCAAGGGCCATTTCAATCCCAAATCCGTTCCTACCTGTGTTTACATAATTTTAATCAATAAACACAATTTTCAAATCCAACTTGATTTTGTTAGTTACCGTAAAGCTCAATGGAGGTAACAGAAATCAGCCGCAGAGACTGAATAGCAGAAAGCCAAACTCTGTAGCAGAGTGGCTCAGGATGAACTGCTAACAATGTAGATGGACTAGGTCACCAATGGCCAAATCAGGAACAAAGGTCAAAGAGGCAAGATCAGCAACAGTAGATAAAAGCAGGGACAGCAACCAAAGGGGCACTGGATAGGAACCAAGCTATATCAACAGACAGTCATGGTCACAGGCCAGGTCAAGAACCAAGAAAGGCTCACTAAAATGGCAAGAAGAACTAACCTGGTTATACCAACAAAAAGAAAGGAGGAAGTGTAGTTTCAAAATTTAAATACAGGAATCTGCCAAGAATGCAGTCAAGTAACTGTGTTACTCTAGGAAGGCGTGGAATTGTCCCTACTCACGGCACGGAGGGATGAAGGAAATGGAAGAAGAAGTGTGTCCCAACAGTTACTCAGTAAACTTCTGCGCCCCTCTTTTAATGGAAGCATGGCGTGGAAGTAAACTACGGATGATTGTGTCAAGTCTGTACAGCCCTCCAGAGTGTTGATGAGCCTGTTAAGGACTAGCGGCTATGCAGGGAGCCTCAGCAAAGGAGCAACTGCCACCCTAGGTCTAGTTGCTGACTACATCACTGCTGAATGATACACGTTTACTTGGATAGCTATTAACATCTAGAATGTTCTCTGGTTGCTTATGTTTGCCCGTGTTATATTTAAATTACTTTTTCCATTTTCTGTTATATATTAAAGATTTAATGTTTATATCGTTTATATGTAACCAAAACACAATCTAATTCATCATCTTGTGCATGCTGTTACTTCAAAGTGCACTTAGGAGATTCCAAATGCGATGGATTCTGCTTACTGAATTTGTTATTCAGTTCATAAGTAGGTTATATGTTTCAGGAGCATCTGAAATGCTTATGTAATGACTGCATTGCATAATATATAAACTCATGAAAGTCAAATAACCTCTTATATTCACTAATTTTATTAAATTACATCATTGTAAGTCGAACCTGCTTTATATCATCTTATCATGCTAGCAGTCCTTGCCATTAAAAGTGCACTTATACTGTATAAGGCAGAAAACATATTAAGTAACAAGCCCAAGTATGTTTTGTAGCTTCCATCATAATGTGTAGAATATAAATATATTTAATTTAAAACAAAGTGAAGACATATAGAGTAGATAATGTTCCAATGTGTTTACACTTTCAGATCCGATTTTTAAAACAAGACCTATCATCTGTATCGGTCAGGTTAATAATAATTATGATTGTGGTGGAATTAATAATAATCTTTACAGCTTGAAAATATACTGTTTAGACATAAAAAATGGTGTTCTGCCCATTTTTGTGTTGTTGGACTGACTGTACATGCCAGTTTACTACATTTCACATTCAATATTATGTTCTTATAAATTTCAAACGATACTAGTTTTTTTTCTACACATGCACTTTAATGTATATGATAGCAGTGCCCCCCCCCATTTCTCTAGCTCCTCTGAAGAGTGCGCATGTACGGTATACTTACCACCAGCCAGCTCCCCTGCATGATGTGAATGTTTCCCTACCTTCTCTACTGACTGTGTCTTGCATGTTCTTTTTCTCCTCTCTTCTCTTTTCTTTCCTCTTTTTTCTCTTCTTTCTTCATTCACTTCCCCACAGACATGCAGCAAACTTCTGCCAACATGGTGGAGCTTTCGGTGATGTCCTTTACCCCTCATTGGAGTGGAGCTGCGGGACACAAAGCGGAAGTGGTCGGCAGAGAAGGTATGGAGACATTCAAAGAGCATGAGAGATAGTGAACGAAGACAAAAGAGTCTGAGAAAGTGAGAGTAAACCTGGACGTTGGAAAAACAAATTTTGTTCCCAGATTCAAACTGACCCCCCCTGATTTTCGGCCAAAATAAACAAGTAGGAAACTGACTTTTGGCCCATTTGCACATTAGGAGCAACAGAGCTCAAGTTTTAAATGCATTATTTTATTTCTTAAGATAAGGAATGAATATTTAAGTGCTTACCAAGTATGCATTCTTTGTTACAATATTGGAACAATATACTGTATAGATAGTTGGAGAATAAATACATACTGAGTAAACATATATACAAATAATAACACCTGTAAATATGATATACATTTTTATAGACATATATATATAGCTTGCTATATACAACTAAAAGCAGTTTTTGTTTATTTTTCTTTAGCTTATTTTAAAAACACAAAAAGGAAATCTGATACTTTGAATCCCGTGTTCATCTTGTAATAAATTCCCTTATATCAGGACTTGTAAATATGTGCACTAAAAATGGCTGATCTAGCATTTTATTGAGAACACAGTATTCTGCCATAACCAGAAAACTGGATTAGAAAAAGCTCTTGATAAATCAAAGTGAATAAAATCATCAAGTTGTTTATTGAGTGAAATAACATTAGATTTGGAAAGTGTCCTCAATGTTGGTTTATTTCTCAGCACCTCATAAATACAGGTTGTGGTACCTTCAAGGATGGCAAATGTAATATACACTTTCTTAAAACATATTAATTTTTCTTAAATTGCTTTCTCTGTGGCCCGGCAGTATCAGAGAAGAACTTTCATTACATAATTAAATTAAGAAAGCTCATGCTGTAATTTAAAAGCGCTGCTGCGCCAACTGTGTTCTCTCGTATGCCGAGGAAATAAACCATAGCAAATTAGTCTTTTCATTCTTTATGGGAAGGTTTAATCACATAAAAAAGAAACAGAAACTTTTAAGAAGTTTTTCAGCTTTCTGGCAAAATCACTGTTTGCTTTTGTGTAACATGACAATTAAGTGTTCCCACCTGAAGTCTATCTGGGTAGATGGAGGTGAGCTAACTATTGGTGTTAATGGAACCTTGAGATGACTGGGTGAGACTGGGTAAGGGAGGAGGACTTAAATGTCTCTCTCCAACTCTCAGTTCCGAAAATTACCCCAAAATATTGATTTACATTTCTCTGTGGTAATTCATAAGATAAATCTTATTTTTCTTAAAGAAACATAATATGAGAAATAATTGATTACATACAAAATCAAATCATTAGTATAACACATTCATATTCATCAAAAATCACCCGAATTAATTACTCCATTTATGTACCTAACAGTCAGGCATAGGCAAACCGTCTGTACAAGGACACCAGTGTCCGTGGCAAGGTTGGTAAGGGTCCATTGAACATCATTTAATTGTCCACCACAGACCCCAGTAAATGTCCACCATGAGAAATGTGTGTGCCTATCCCTGATAAAATCCCCTCTATTAACTTATGTGTCCTCCAGTATTAAGTTGTTCATTACACTAAAAAAACTCAATTTGTAGGTAATTACAACTAGACTTGGGCACCGCCAACTCTTCGTGTTAGTCTTCGTGTTTCTCTTTGGGGGGGAAAAAAAATCTTTGGATTCCATGAATATTTGCCCGTTCCTGTGTTCGGTTCGGGCTAATATTTGTGTACATTCTTCATGTTTGTTTTTCTTAGTTTTTTCCTGTTTTTTGTAGAAGGGGTTAATGCAGCACGCACTACGCAGCAGCTTTGGTGCCAAGATTTCAAAGGTCCGTACGAGCAGCTCTTTTGGTCGCCGGCAGGGACCTCCTCCGCCATCAACCAATGAAGTGCACTTGGTCTTCATTGGTTGATGGCAGACGAGCCCCCTGCTGGCGACCAAGAGAGTCGCTCGAACAGAGATTAGTAAACGAAGATGAACGCGAAGATTCTTCGTGTTGTGTGTTTTGGTCTTCGTATATGTTTTGCCGCTAGTTACAACTACTAAATGGAAAAAACGAGATGTCAACATTCAAACAATTAAATAGTAAAAAATATAGATACGGAAAGCACAACTGGTAAAAAAGAGAAAAAAATATAATACATTGAGGTGCAATCAGATGATGGTTGACCAGTTAAGTCCTCAAAACTAAGGACACAAAGAATGCTTGTTTTTCTATGAATTTTGCCAGATGGTGGCCAAAAACTTGGATCAGGGAGTGTCAATTTGTTATGTTATTTTTGAAAAAGTTGAAGTCACCTTAGAATATCTGTGGTCCTAGATAATGTATTTATGAGAAACTCTATGCAGATATCCTAAGATCCCTCTCCAGCACCCTGGTTTACCACGCCACGATGCTGATGGCATAGATCAGGCAACGTTCAAGGTCAAGCTTACTCTGTCTTTAGTATGCTCTCCTGCGCAAATTTGCTTGTTAACATAGGAAAGAACATATGGTGTGTTGGTCTATATATTATAAAGGCTAAGACTGGCAAACATCGGCATGAACAACTTATTTCTCGGTACTTGGCATGGTATTATAATTGTTTGAAAGGCTGATGGTTATTGGGGCAAAATAGGCATGGGTAACTTTTCTAAACTAGACAAAATGGTGAGTTTACCTGTTAGCTAGTTGAGATCCTTTAATCTATTACAGTGATCAGGTGGAAATTTAATTTGAGGCCATTGAGTAATGAAGACGGAGCAGAAGCATACACTATATGATGTCAATAATATCACTTTTTAACTGTAAGATTCAAATGAGAAGTTAGGCACTAGCCATATGCCCTGCGTTGGCTAGTGGTAACAATAAAATAAAGCTGGTCTTCATTAATTTGACACTGGGCAGTTTAAAAAATGCATCCATTATTCCAAATTATATTGAGATAGAGATATTCATCAACATCGGCAGCGGGAAACACCCCCATTTAAAGGGAAAATAGGCGGGGAGCAGGGCGTGTCAAGACCCTGCTCCCGCGACTCGGAGGATTCGGGTCTTTACCCGGAGAACCGGAGAAGCAGTGCTTCACCCGGCAATGTTCAGGCAAACCCGGAGAGTTCCCAGGTATGCTCATCACATACTCCAGAGCAGTACTTTGCCTGTGCTGGTCAAGAATATGTAGACGTTATATATGTCCTGAAAACATAGACTAATTGTCTAAAACTAAAGGGGACTCTGTGTATAAAACTATTTATACAGATAGTTTTTAGTGGGACTAAATAGGTGTAAATAGGAGTAAATCCAATAGGCAGTCCAGGTCAAAAAGGTAACAGGCGGAGGGGCGTGATCTGCTCGCGGACAAGATGGACGCGTGAGACCGGAGCTCTGGTACACCCGGCCCGTAATAAAGCTTCTATTCTGCTTCTACGTGCACGATGGGCAAAACAAATAAGCCGCATTCCACCCCGAAGGCTTCGGGGTCAAGAGATAGGGGTTCACTTGCCTCGGTGCGCTCGTACTTTGCCGCTTCCCCGGATCGGGATTCGCGGGATTCTGAGCATAGGCCGCTATCTCCATCCGCAAGCCTGGATAGCGAGGCCACTGGTGTGAGTGCCCGGAGACTGCGGCTGCCTTCTCCGGGTCCGCCTGATCACTCCTGGAAAGAGAGACTCGACTTGCTCCCGACTAAAGCGGACATCGCCGAGATTGTTGACCAAGCGAACAAAGGGAGACTCCCTGACCTTCCATCTCCGGGAGCAATCGAACATCATAAGACACTTGTCTCGCAAGTTGGAGGATCTAGACAATAGGGGCCGCAGACACAATCTTCGGGTTCGGGGATTACCTGAGTCAGTGGCGCATGAAGATCTCCCTAGCACTCTTCGAGCCCTTTTCAACAAGATTCTGAACCGCGATGTTGCCGCACCCGTTGGATTTGATAGAGTACATAGGGCCCTCAGAAAGAGGCCTTCTGACTCGCTACCTCCACGGGATGTGGTCTGTTGTTTGCAGGATTTCCCTTTGAAGGAGGACATTATGCGGGCGTTCTGAGCTCGACCTACCTTTACGTGGGAATCCCACGCCATCTCTGTTTATCAAGACCTGTCGCCTGTCACGCTGCAGAACCGACGTGCGCTCCAGCCACTTACCAAGGCTCTCCGTGCAGCGAACATCCCCTATCAGTGGGGTTTCCCCTTTGCCCTGCTCGTACGGAGGGGCTCTACAACGCTCGTGGTACCACCTCTCACCGAAGCTTTGGGTCTTCCGCACTGTGAGGTTCCAGCATGGGAGTACTCCTTTACTCCCCCTGCCAGTCTCTCGGACCCTGCCAGGGAGTGGTCCCCGAGACCTCAGAGACCAAAGCGCCGACGCCCGGACGACGTACTGCCCTGTTGATTTCATTCAAGCTCCTCTGCTGTGCAGTTTTCCATCTATTTGCTGAGCCTCTCGTGGTCGTCTTTGACTTCCCGTGTTGTTGCTCCCCGGAGGAGTTTTGTTGTTTGACCTACCTATTGGGAGCCTACACCTGCGAGCTGCAGTTTCCTCGTTCTTCTGCATACGCCCGGCGGTGGTGGCCCTCCGCCGCTTCAGCTCATCGTTTCTGCTGAACATCTTGACGACCACTCTTGGCCTCGTTGGGCCTCTCTGGGGACTTTTCGCGGAACTGTGAGTGGGACTGCGGGTGTGGGGGGCGGGTGGGAAAGCTGCTCCCGCCGTCAGGAGCGTCCTCTGGCTGGTTCCTGCCCGTTCGTTTGTTTGCTGCGGGCGGAGACGCTTGGCTGCTGGTTTTGTGGTTTCATTCCGGAGACCACACTGGGGGCGCCGGCAGTTTGCTGTCTTTGCCCTCACCGCTCTTATCCTCTGGCGGGGCAGGTTTCCCGATACGGTCTTGTGTTTTTCTATTTTGTTTTCCGCTACGGATCGACCCGTTTTTGAATTTATTTTATCTTATTATATTTTGTTTTGTACGCTCGCACCCGTTCGTTTTTCATTTTTTTATATACACTCCCGCTCGCACTCACTCGCACTCACTCACTTACACACTAATGCATGCCTCGCTAATTTCATATGCGCCAGGTTGTGCTGCCTATCGCGCATGGCCTCTGCGGGCCTTTCTTGCACACATCCACTACATGAGTTCGCCCCTACATTCTCCTACTCCGCCGGGCCCTTGTGCTATCAGGGCCGGGTGTGCCTCTCAATCCGATATGACTCAACCTACACGGATTGTAGGAGTTTCCGTTATGGTTCACTTTTACACCCCTCGGAGCCGTCCTGCCTCCTTCTCCTATCGGAGTGGAGTGCAGGTTGTCGACCTTTCGTCTGGTCATTGGGCTCATTACTCGGTGCTTCGGCATCCAGGGTCTTTGGTGGCTCGTGTTGTGCCTACTTTTGACTCTAAATGTTCTCGTTTGGTAAGTTTGGTTTTACTTGTTTTATTGTTTCAGTTTGTACACTGCTCGGGTTTCGCCGGCCTCCTTTGCTCTCTCCGGATCTCCATAGATGGGCCCTGACTTAGTTAACTTCGCCTCTCTCAATGTACGAGGCCTTAATAAGCCCCAGCAAAGATCTAAATTGCTTCACAATCTTCACTTATCCAGGACGCATGTTGCGTTCTTACAAGAGACCCATTTCAGGTCTGCACGGGAATTTAAACTAACAGACCACCGTTACACTCAGGTGTTCTTCTCTAGCTCACCTGACTCTAAGACCAAAGGAGTGGCTATTGTACTGCATAAATCACTTTCCTTTCGCCTGTTGGATATCTGGAGGGATGCCGACGGTAGGGCTATATTCCTGAAGGGTTTCGTGGGTAATCGCAAAATTACCCTTGGCAATGTTTATGCGCCCAATCGTGGGCAACATCTATTCCTCTGCCGAATGTTGTCTAAGTTTGCAGACTTTCAGGAAGGTATAGCTATCTATGGGGGGGATTTTAATATGACCCTCGACCCTCTTAGGGATTCCTCAGCACAATCCTCGCATATACCCTTTAAACACATTAAGAAAGTGAGGAGAGCCCTACATGCTTGTCAATTGGTGGATGTCTGGCGTTCGCAACATCCTCTGGGGAAAGATTACACGTTTTACTCTGCGGTTCATAACCGTTATACCCGTATAGACATGCTTTTTCTCTCCCATCATCATTTACTGCACTTGCATTCGACTGACATTGGCGTGCGCTCGTTTACTGACCATGCCCCGGCCCTTTTATCTCTTAAATTGTCTCAGTCCTCCCGCAAACCCTGGTGCTGGCGGCTTAATGAAAATCTGCTTGACAATCCCTCATCACTAGCGGACCTTTCGGACCTCCTTACCAATTATTTTCAGGACAATGATTCGGACGAGGTTCCCTTTCCCACGGTTTGGGAGGCCCACAAAGCCTTTATTAGGGGTCACTTTATAAATCTGGGTGCCACACTTAAGAAGCTTCGGTAAGCTGATATTAACGCCCTGACTAACCGTATCCACCGGTTGGAGCAATCGCATAAAGCTACGTTAGACGCGTCTCTGTTGTTGGAATTGCAGGCGGCTCGGGAACAACTGGCGTCTCTCCTGGATAGTAGGGTGAAGCGGTCTTATTTATTGACTAAGAAGCAATTTTATGAACTGGGCGACAAGCCGGGTAAACTGTTGGCTCGGGCTCTTAGGGCTAAAAGGTCGGACTCGTTTATCCCTAGGATTCGCGATCCTAAGGGTCAGATCCGGTTTGAATCTCACAAGATTGCCCGTTGTTTTCGGGATTTCTATAATGACCTATACAATTTGAGTCTCGTCACTTAGCTATGATGAAGGAGTATCTTCACAAATACTTACCTCGGCGTTTAGATGTCGAGGCCTTAGCTGTATTGAATTCCCAGATAACGTGTGACGAAGTCAAGGCAGCGCTAAAACTCACCCCTACGGGCAAAAGTCCGGGCCCAGACGGTTTGACGAGAGGTTACTACAACCGCTTCTTCCCAGTCCTGTGTACCCCTATAACAAACTTTTTTAATCAGCTTGCTAGCGGCCGCTCCCCGGATCCACACACTAATTTAGCACATATTGTCGTTATTCCCAAGCCGGGTAGAGATGCGGACTGCTGTTCCAACTACCGTCCCATCTCCCTGATAAATACAGATCTCAAATTACTTGCCAAGGTGATGGCGCTTCGTTTCCAACGGTACATACCGGGCCTGATTCACGGGGATCGGGTGGGCTTTGTCCCCGGGAGGGAGGCCAGGGATAATACCATTAGGGTGTTGAACCTGATGTCTTACACTCACGCCCACAAGCTTCCTTATGCTCTGGTTTCTATGGACGCCGAGAAGGCGTTTGATAGGGTTGCTTGGCCTTTCCTCTTCCAGACGCTGGATGCTATTGGCCTGTCCGGGAATTTTCTTAACCTTGTCAAAGCCTTATATTCTAATCCCACTGCCCGTATAAAGGTTAATGGTATCTTCTCCGATGCCCTCCGTATTCGCAACGGTACGAGACAGGGCTGCCCCTTGTCACCGTTGCTATTCATTCTGACCATGGAGCCCCTTGCCTGTGCCCTGCGGGAGAACGTCAATATCACTGGTATCTCCATCGCCAATCATGTCCACAAACTTGCTATTTACGCCGATGACATGCTCTGCATGATAACGCAGCCGCACTCCTCTCTTCCACAGATTGTAGCGGAGCTCGACTCCTTCCAGACACTCTCGAATTACAAAATTAACTTACAGAAATCTGAAATTCTGGGCATTAATGTTCAGGACCCGCTTAGGGAGAGCCTTACGCGTGTCTTCCCCTTTAAGTGGCAGCCGGTGGCGATTAAGTATCTGGGTTTGATGCTACCTGCAGATTTATCTCGGCTCCGCCAGCTGAACTTTGATGCCTTGCTTTCCTCTGTGATAACGGATCTCCGTAAATGGTCGGTTCCGCACATATCTTGGTTTGGCCGAATAGGTGTCTTAAAAATGAACATTTTGTCCAGATTTCTGTATTTGATACAATGCCTGCCGATCTCTCTCCCCAGGGCGTATTTTAAGACCTGCCAGAGTGTGTTTCGTAGATACATTTGGGGGACTCTGAACCCCTGGTTGGCCCTCACTCATCTGATCCGGCCCAAACGTAGGGGGGGTTTGGGGGTTCCATGTGTGGAGTGGTACTGGATGGCGGCTCACCTACGCCGCATAGTGGAGTGGTCCTTGGAGGTCCCGAAGCTGTGGGTGCCCCTGGAGAATTCATTCCTGGTGCATCACATCGCGGCGGTGCCGTGGCTCCCAGACCGTTATCACACTTTGACAGTGTCTTCTCACCCCACTGTTACGGCTACCTTACGGGTTTTTAAATGGCTAACCTCCCGCCACCTCATTTCGACGTGTCCCAGTCCCCTCTTTCCCCTCTCGCATAAACCTGCTATTGACCGAAATATTCAGGCAGGCCTCCAAGGTTTCTGCCTACAACTTCGTACTAAACATATACGCCTCTTTCAATTTCTTCAGGGTTCCCAATTTCGGCCCCTTAGGGACCTCTTGAGGCAGGCCCCGCATTCCTTTCCCTGCGTTTTCTTACATCACCAACTCAAGCATTACATTTCCTCGCTCCTGCCGAACGCTCTCCTCACCAGACCTCTCTCTCATTTCGAGAACCTGTGCATTGCTTCCCGTGAGCCTGCCCACCTCCTCTCGCAAATTTATAACATACTGGTTGATGAACATTGTAAAACTAAGCCGTTTTTCCTTAGTTTTGTGGGAGAGAGATCTTTCCCTGCCTGCCCCCTTTTCTGATTCTGAATGGGATAAGATCCTAGTGCTGACGCATAAAGGATCCATTTCGAGCAAGATACAAGAGTGCTCCTATAAGTTACTATCCCGTTGGTATAAGGTCCCCCAGGACCTTCACCACTACATGCCTCAGGTCTCTCCTCTATGTTGGAGGTGTGGCGTAGCTGTTGGCTCTTATATTTGGTGGGAATGTAGGGACATCAGGCCATTCTGGGATACGGTGGGGACAGTGGTCAGGGAAATTGCTGATCCCGACCTTGTCCCCTCTCCAGCGGCGTACCTTTTCCATCACACTCGCTCTCCCTGTGGCTCCTATAAACGGTCTTTAGCCTTCCATCTTATCCAGGCGGCTAAATCAATTATTCCCCGTTTTTGGAAGACCCCGGGTCCGCCTCCCATAGGGGCCTGGATCTCCAGGGTAAATACGATCTCCCAGATGGAAGACTTAGTTGCTTCCGCCAAAGGGGAGGAATATCGGAATACCCTTCGGTGGCTCCCGTGGTCAATGTTTCTATCCTCGCCTCGTGTGCGGGATCTGGGTCTGGTTTAACCCCACCTCATCTGATTCGGTCTTCTCACCCGTGTGTTATCATCCTTACCTGCTGGGCTACCTTTATCGGCTGGGGTTACCGGTCGTATTTCGGAGTTCCTCACACTTCGGTGTGGGTTGTCATGTCTTTGTCCGGACTACCGTGCAGTGTCTTTCTTTCTTATTTTGTACTTTATGTTTTTATTTACTATGTTACGTTTTCTTTGTATCATTGTTTCCTCAATGTCTCCAGCATTATCTGTATTTATCTATATTATTGTGTAGCGGCTCTTCTCTATTTGTGCGATTATGGTCCCTGGTGTGCCGTTTCTACTTTCATGCGACCCGGTGCTCTCCACCTTTGTACCGACCGCAGTGATCGGCTCTAGGTCGCCTATGAAGCGTCTTACACTTGTCTGATTTACTGTGCACATTGTCTGTATAACCTTTATGTGCGCTCTTGTTTTCTCTCATTGTGCATATTTTCAATAAAGGAGAATTGAGATAAAAAAGGTAACAGGCTGGCAAAAGGGTAAATCCAAGAGACAGATCCAGAGTCTGGCATGAACTATAGCTCCAAAATAACTTAATGAACTCACACCTCTGTTACCGAGAGGCAGGGATATAAAGCCTGTTGATTAGGTCAGGTGAGTTAATGACATAGGCTTCAGGTGAGGGAGGCAGGGTTATAAAGCCTGTTGGTTAGGTCAGGTGTGGTAATGACATAGGCTTAAGGTGAGGGAGGCCTGGCTATAGCATAACCGACACAGCTGATCATAAATACACAGAACACAGATTCTAAACATAACCAGACAAGACATACATGGTACAGGACGCCACAAAGGACAGGGAACAAGGGAAAAAAAACAGGTGAAGGAGTATAGGATATCTCTACCGGGACATGGGGAGAAGAGAGAGGAACCAAGATACTCAGATGTTTACCTGTTGGCTAGTTGGGAAACACCCCCATTTTAACCCCCAAAGTTACATAAAATACAGACACACAAGTAAACAAAAGAGCAAGCTGTGGAGAGGAGTTCAACTCATGGCAGACCTTACAGTTTGCAGGGCTGGGGCCGAACACATTACTTGCATACCTGGGAACTCTACCGGTTTGCCCGGAGATTGCCTGGTGAAGCACCGGTTCTCCGGGGCAAGACCCGAATCCTCCGGGTTGCGGGAGCGGGGTATTGACATGCCCCGCTCCCTGCCCATTTTCCCTTTAAATGGGGGTGTTTCCCTCTTCCCATTTTCCCAATGCAAAGACCTTAATCAGTCATTGGTCTGCTCTTGTTTTAATTCAGGATAGCTTTATCCATCCTTTATCCATTCCATGCATGTGTAAATTCCCTCACTGTGTTAGCCTCTACTACTTCTGATGGGCGGCTATTCACTGTATCTACCACCTTCCCAATAAAGTAAAACTTTTATATTATGACCTCTTGTTCACACTCACAACCATTCTTTTAATTTACACAAATCACTTGCCATTTAGCGTGTTCCATCAGCAAAGATTCTTTTCCATCTAGATGGGTCTAATGGCTATTCTGTTCTATCCCATAAAGCATGACTGTTTTTTATTATATTGAGGGAGGAAGAATACTAGCAAGAGGACAAGTAGCTTAGTGTACTAAATATAGTACAAGGATAAACTTTTACCATTAATTTACTATTTTGAACAGAAGTGATTTGCTTGACAGTTGAAAGTCATTCTGCATTAATCTGAGCTGTAAAAACACTTCACTGTTGACAGTGTATTCCAGAAGGAATACTAGCATTAATCATTTAATATAGTTTATATGTACATCAATATTAATTTTGGAGCATTTCACATTTAGTTTGGATTACGAAGAGAAAACGTTTCACTGTCCATTTACCTTTCCCCAAAAATGTTGTATATTTTTGTGGCAGTCCCATGTGCAAGTAAATATCCAGACTCATTTGTAAAAGGAGCAAGTGTTTGAAAGGTTACAATATTTAAAAAAAAAAAAAATAATCCATCAATGCTGGTGAATTAAATTATTTATTTCTTGGATTCATTAAACTTGTGAGACAAACAAGAGATATATTATTTTAATTTGTACTTTCACCTTGAATATTTGTCTAACAGTGAGAACTGACATACGCTATGCCAAATGATATAAACTCTGAAGTGCACTATGGTTTATATTTGTATTTAACTTAAAAGCCTAAAGGAGAATAAGTATGCAATAAATTGCTTTATTTTTGACACCTATAATTAGATCCTACCAAAAAATCCCTTCACTTTATGGGTTTGGTAACAAACGACACTAAATTATATAGATATTATATTTTATATTTATATATATATATATATATATATATATATATATATATATATATATATATATATAAAAATATATATAATTTTGTGTCATTTGTTAACTGAATAGATTTTTTCTAATTATACAGCATTTTAGAACAGTAAAAAATAATTAGTATATGCCATTAAGATAATTTTTTTGCAATGTGATTACGTGAATATTTTTCTGCATTCGTGTGAAAGGGTAATGCCATTAGAAAGGAAAATGCAAAAAAAAGACACATCCCCACAGAATTTCCAGCTGTCACAACATGGTAGAAATTCACTCACTAACATTGTGTTGGAATTTTCTGTGAAAATAGAGATTGTCTGTAGTAGAGATGCAGTAATTCCTGGTGTTTCTGGCATCAAAATCAAAAGAAAAACTGCATAAAAATGAATTGCTTTCATTTCACAGTAGGTACACATTTGAATTCTGGATTTGTTTAGACTCAATTCCTGAAACTTTATATAAAACCACTGCAAAGTTTAGAGTGTGATGGCAAATTAGCCACGGGAAAAGTGTTAAAATGACCCTGGCAAAATAGCTTGTGGTTGCTTACTTTTCATAAATATATACTTTTATGATGCAAGTTTTGAATCTGAAGTTGTTATACGATCTATACAAACAGCTTAGAACATGTACCTCTTTGAAAAGTGATGCATCATTTGATAATTCTTCTGTAATTATCAAATAAGAAAAATTGAGGTTTTCATTTTTAAATCAGGACAAAAAAATTAATACGGGCCAGAACTGGCAATCTTGCACACCAAGCACATGCCCGTTGGGCCGCTGGCCGGCAGAGCTACACACTCACCAGATCTGCCGTTTCAGCAGCATTTCAGGTGCTGCAGCATGCGACCAGAGTTGGAAATGCCTTGCCGCATGCTTCACAAACATAAAAATTTCATAAGGTGGCCACTGGGCTTAAAGTGCCAGGTCTGCCCTGTCTTCCCCAGTCTGGCCCTGAATTAATGTATTTTTTTGTCATTTTCTTCAGCTGCTTTAGGCTTATAGACATTACTGTATGCAAAACTGGGGTCAATTTTATCAGCAGCTTGACTACGTGAATGGCTGTTGAGTGTTGTAGAGCACTTTCAAGGAACATATTGCAAGTCTCCTGTTGAGATGGGTCAAATTGCTGTTGAGTTCAATTTCACTGCTGTTGAGCAGCATAAGTCACTTTTTAGGTCTTTCATGTTTTTCTGTATGCCACAGGAGTCTGCAGTCGAAGTTCTTTATCTTATCCTACCTCTTCATGAGAAGTTGAGTTGAAACCATATTTCAACTTCCCTGCCAACTCAACTGACTACTCGACTAAAGTAGAATTTCAGTAAATAAACTAGTTTTTTATTACAGTGTGCTGTGATTGTATAGCATTGACCTTAACTGTTGTCTGGTGGTTAGTCAACGTTAGTGAACTATTGTTCACTTTACAGAACAGGTGTGGTCCTCTTTTTCAGCAACTTGACTGAACTCGACATATTTCAAACTTTCAGGAATACACTTCAGATGTACTTCATCACAAAAAAAGTAGCAATTTGCATATTAAATAGTGTTCCACTTAGCAGTTAAGGCCATAGGTGCCATGTAATTAATTATCATATAGCCTTTATGCAAAGACACATGACTTCTCGAGTTTTACCATTTTGCATGCTTTTTAATTGGCATGAAAATGTAAGTAAAAAACCAATATAATTGAAAATTATAAATTTGAAAGTTCTGTACATTACTAAACTGTAAGGGAAATGTAAGAAATGTTTTATAAACCTTTATTACCCTGCTTAGACCAAAAACTACTAAAACAATCAAACAAATACCCCAAAAATATGGAAAAAAAGACATACCCCCATAGGCTTGATTACAAGACCTTATCAGCAGCAGATGTTTAGGATTAAGCTTCACCTAGTTAGTAATTGTAGAACATTGCTTCCTGTATATTCTGCATTCTACGTCCTTACATCCTGTGTCACCCTGTTCAAGCAATATTGGAATATTTAACATGTTAGGGCAATCAAACTTATATAAACATGACATGCAAGGTTAAAGTACCCTATATGCTTGGATGCTTGGTTTTTTGATTTATTTAGAAAAAAAAAAAGCTTATATTCAACACCTTTAAATATTCACTGACCTTATTATATTGAGCAAGCATTTACTTGAATATACATACCATTACAAAATGCTATTTGAGTTTGTTAGTTTGTATGGAAACTATAATAATATTTATAATTTGATTGTTTACGGATAAGTTATTTTTAAGAGAACCTTGTTAAAAAAAAACCCCTGAGAATTAATGTAAACATTAATATAGAATTTATTGTATTTCTTCTGAATAAATTAGTTAATATACCTATATATTCATTTTATTTCTCCTGTGCATCAGTTCAACAGTGTCTTAAATGTAAATGCTCTATGGCTGCACAAAAAAAGTATAGTTTATATTTGTAAATATTTATTGTTCCTTTATACATATTTAATAAACTTTTGCTTTGACAGCAAATGTTGATCTTTTTGTTAGCCATGCTGATAATAAACAGACATCAGTTTATTTAAAATATCTAAAGTTTATTTTTTTCTGATTATAACATATCCTGACCTGTGAATTTTAAGATGTATACTCTAGCTTTTGACCTATGCAGTTTTTCATGGTGACCCCATGTTTGCATATTTGAATTTTACATAAAATGATGAGAGCAAGCCTGCCCAATCCTGGCATGATTATACCTGGGAAGTTCCCATGGTGGGCTACCCAGAGAGTTCCCTCTTCTAGAAGAGTTACTTTGTAAGGGGCAATACCAGCCATGCATTGGGGGGCAGGATTGGTCCCAGATAGTTTTAAGTGGGTGGGAGTAGGAGGCCAAGTGGGAAGGGAATGGGCATAGTCAATGCTACTCTTTTGCCTTAAGACCCAGAAAGACCCCAGGTATGGACATGATCCATACTCTTAACTTAGCTGCTCCACTGGATACCGGTCTCTAACCAATATTTTTACACAATTGCATAGGCATTTGCAGCCAGAAACAAGAAAGGGAACCCCCCTATCAGTTAATTTCCAAGTGAGTTTAGACTAAAGTTTAAACAACAGACATGGCTGAAATGAAAACAGCAGTGATTAAAGGTAAAATCAAGGAGCAGTAAAAGTAAGCGAAAATACATTTTGAAATTCTAAGGCTACCCATGCAAAAGGCTTATTCCATTGTAAATATTTAAGATTTAGTTGAAAAATTCATATTTAGGTTACATAACATTTTGTGGGTTTTGGTAAATTTGCATTAGATTTTCTAATAAGGCTCATTTTTTTTCATTTCTGCAGATGCACAGCCAGATTTCATTATCTGGTGCCAAGTTTTGTTAAATATATTTCCACGAAATGTTATACAGAGCCAGTGCCAATGTAAGGAAGAACAGATGGTCAGATGCAGTGTCTGCTGTATTGTTCAATGACTTATAAAACTCAGCAGAGATCAGTAAGTACATAAATCCACTAATATTACTGGGATTCAAACTGCAATTTCACTTTGCAATTGAGAGACCTCTGTTCTCTATATATCAGTCCTAATAATATACTCAGTTGTCATTCCTATAATTATTTTTGGATTTTTTTTTGTTTACTTCATGTTTTATGAAAAAGTCTGTTTAATTGCTTACTGAAAATGCAAAAACCTATTAACATTTCTTATTTGTTAGAATTAATTATAAAACTTGCGGTTTCAGAATTTGGTTATTCTTATTTTTTTCAGTTAATTAAAAACCTATATTTTCTAAGTCACATAAAATAAGTCTTAGCAAACCTTTGCCTCTATGCCGTGTGTGTTGGAAGATGCAATGTTGGAATGTATGGTTATTACAAAATTCTGTTAATGAATCAAGTTTATGTGTGTTAATTAATGTTAATGCTCAGATGTGCAGTGCAAACTGTAACGTTCATATATTTAAGGAAATATATGAGATGAAATACAAAGTTTAAAAACAGATGAAACCAAAAATATTATTGAATAAACTTAAAAATAATATAAGAAGCTTTGAAAAATATTTATTTTCCATGACTGTCTTTCCGATCGCTTAATGAGTTGCATTAATAAAATTTCTGCCCCATGTTTTAATATGACCTTCTTTGTTTGTGAACGATACCCTTTTTTAACACAGATTGGCCATTTTTAGGGGCGCTCAACCTGATCAGGTGTCAGTAGTTCATTAAAACCACTAAAGCAGCTCATACAACCCCATGTTTCATGATCTTCTGATGGCAGTCTGGACTTACCTCTATAATAAGTCTATTATTAGACTGTGTTCTTTTCCTTTCCCATGTTTGCGTTGACATTGCAAGAGGTATCTCTCCTTGTACAGGTACCTTGAAGGCTTTATACGCACACCCCTCTAAGCTCTCTAAGCTAGTTAGCCTTATTTTTCTTCACCCCCATGATCAGGAAGCAGGGATCTCTAGTCATAGCTTCCTGATCACACTATATGTGATCAGTAACAGGGAGACACGAGAAGAGCCTATAGCAAGCCCTTTTTTCAGGATACAAAAAAGATAACAAAAATAAAAATAATTACAATAAAATACTTATTTTAAAAATCATACTAAAAAAAGTCTATTAAAAAATTATTTGTGAACACCCTCCATTGATGCCACTTTTAAAATCATCAGAAGTTCTTTCTAATTTTTAAAGATCTGTAGGGTCTATGTATCTGTTCCTCAATTTTGTGTCACATAACAAGTATTCCTGGCAGAAATTGTGAATGATGCCGTTTTTACATGACTAAACTAATTATTTCTGGGTAATATTGGGATGTACAATAGTACTAGAAATTATGCTTCTAATTTTCTTACAAAAAAGGGTTAAATTTAACAGAATAGGTGGAACAGCACCAGTATGCCAATTATAATCTGCAGCAAACAAACCACATATACACGCACATTACTCACCCTTACACCCACTGTAAAGTTCCAAAGTCTCTTATGTATTCCTGATTGGGTCTATTTAGCTACCATAGGCATGTCGGGTGTTGTTTGAATTTATCCACCAAAAATTAAATTACAACTTAGATGGCTTAGTATTTTCTGTGTAAACCAAGCACAAATGTAACAAAAAAAGGGCAGACTAGATAGGCCCAATGGATATTTGCTGTCAAATTGTATGTTTCTCTGTTTAAATTATCTTAACTATAGCAATAATATTTAATACGAATGCAACATAACATTTATACAATTTGTAATATACAAAAGTAGAAAAATTAAATATTTGAAACTGACGATTCTACACTGAAATACAAATCATGATAATTATTTGAGTTTTATGTCACACTATACGTTACCGAAGCAATATATAGATTCAATAAGTCCAAGGATATTTAACAAAAACATCCAATGTAACCAATAAGAATTTATGAAATGTCCAAACCATGCAAAATGCGCTTAAATTGAGTGATATGCTTCCAGCTATGCAATCAGACTTATTTGGATGCAATTTGCGGAAATTATGCATTTTGAAGCTAGTCAAGTAGTTGCAATTATGCAAATCACTTGAAAAAATAAACCCAGACGTTTTACCTCTAGTGGATCACAAATATAGTTTTCTTTTTCTGCCTCGCTTGAGAAGAAAAATAGGAGCCGAAATCATATTTTTTTTCAGAGGCTTTTTTTGGCTTCAAGAAATGATAAATTGTTACATATTTTCTTCAGACATTGCTTGGATTTTCTTGCCTGCATGGGCACTGAAAGTTAATAATCATGCCAAGAAAATATTAATTATGTGTCCAATATTGTGATAGATTTATACAGTATTATTGTTTCTATTAAATTTTGTTTATAAATTATGACAATTTAGTACTAAACAGATAACTGTTCTACAGTATAGTATGGCAGTAGATGGAACTAGCTTAACCCTTTTTCATGAAGATAATTTATTATTATTATTATTTATTATTATTATTATTGTATATCTTTTTATATAGCACCAACCATTTATGCAGCACATCATACAGTTCATACATTCAAAGTGTCTGGCAAAACTAGAAGACAAGCCAATACTTTAGGTAAAGAGGGCCCTGCTCTCAAGCTTTTAATCTATAGGGTGATGAGGATATCCCAGAGGATATACATCTTTAGATCTACCTATAGCTTGTGCTTTTAGCTTTGTCATTGTTCTGGAGTATACATTTAGAGAAATTTAACCATGTAATGCTGATCTGTGAGATCTGAGACACAATAAGAATAATTATGCATATCATGAGAACAGTAAGTTATGGTGGCTGTCCCTATGGTACACACAAGCAGGTTTCAATTACACATTTATTACCTATTTCCCAAAAAAATGAAGCTTTAATTATAATGATGATCTCCTGTATCAAATGAGATTTTATCTACAACCTAGTTAAAGGTATATTTATCCAAAGCAAGAAGACCCCAAGCTGTAATTTATTATAACAACAACTATTATTATTATATGCATGTATGGATTTATATAGCACCATCATGTTCTGCAGTGCTGTACAAACTAGCAGCTATTCATGATATTTCACATCTAAGTCATTTAGAACCTCATCCATGGAAAAATAGGTTAGACCATTAACATAAAATAGGTGTAGAGTGTCCATCTTGTGTTGAGTCGAGCACAGACATAGAAGTGTTTCAATATTTCCCAATAAGATTTATCTATGTTATTATCATATATATTGTTATTTTTACACTTTTAACACTATGGTTCTATATTTAAAATCAACATTAAGATTATTAAGATACGCATCAATACATTAAATATGGATGCCCATCTTCTTGGTGTAAAAAGTCATTTGATGATGCCTCTCATCCTTATGTAGAGCAGATGGTCTGCTGGCACGTTGTTTAGCTCTTTGTTGTATAACACCGTTCCAATTATTCTTTGAAAAGGTTGGCTGGAAACCAGAATCCAAGAAAGTATTATTAGCACAGTGAATCAATGCTGAAATTCTGAAAATCAAAATGTCATTCATAGAAATACTTTAGAGTTGTACTGTGTTAGCCATAGAAAGAGCAAACTTGGGAATTTCTTTATACTATACCATGCCTGTCCAAGAAATCTAGATAGTCTAGTGGCTCAATCCAATATTTATCAAACACTAAAATTGTTGCCTATTCTCATTGGAGAATCATGTCTTAATATGTTGGTTGCATCACAAGAATATATATATTTTTTCTAAAGTATCATGTTTGTTATTAAAGCTACCTCCCACTGTTATATGTAAATTGCACCGTATACATTGTCCATCACTTCTTTTCCAACAAAGCTTAGTCCTTACCTGCCCCATTTGCCCCAAAGGTCTCTGGTGTTAAAATGCAGAACACAGAAACAGAATTTGATGGCAGTTAGAACTCATTTGGCCCATCTACGCTGCCATATGTCTAGCCCATGCGTGTTTACGTTTCCTTTACTGGATTAACCTTTACCTCCTCTGCAGGGAGACTGTTTCACTAATAAATCTTGTATCTATGGTTCAAGTCATTACTGAGCTTTTGTATTTGCACATTTTGCCATGCTTTAGATTGCATGACTCATTCTCAGCCCTGACACATTGAATTGCTCATATAACCCTATTCCCACCCCATTATAACTTAAACCCCTCTAACCCACGCCTTATATTTACTGACCTAACGGGTGTGCTGTAGGCTATTGATTCTTGGGCTATGTCCCCATGTGAATAAATTCTATCCTTACATTCAATACTTACATACTACATACAAAATAATCTGTTGGGAAATAACAGAAACTATACATATTCAAATTAAATTATAATACCGACTAAAAGAAAATGTTTAATTCTGCAAGCACCGTGTTATCTCAGACATTATATATTCCGTATTCTACTAAGTATAGTATATTAAATGCATTTATGCTGTAGAGACCTATATAAAATTGTATCTGGTTTAAACGGCATACTTTTAACCTTGTTCAATAAATCGCACCCAACTTTAAGTAAGTCATAATTACAGAGACTAGAGATTAGTATAAGTGTAGCGCGTATTTAAAAATAATCTTAAATACTTCCCATTGCTTAGAAACCGGTATAGAATATATATAAATAATAATATATTTTAATTCGACTGCACAAACCGAGTAAGGTGAAAATAGAACATTTAGCTACTTCTTTCTTTACATTATTAACCTTCATTATCATTCTTGCTTCTTATGTTTCTGTATAATGTATAATATCTCCCACAGCTCATTGAGAGGAAGCAGTGTCTCTGCATCTGGTCTCTGAGCGTAGTTAAAATTGGCAGTTTGCCTGAAGCAAAATGAAAACATTCAGCGTGGGAAAAAGTGCTGTGGAAAAAGGTAGGAGGTTTTAGGTTTTAACAAGAAAGAACAGGTTATTATTCATTAACGTTTTTTTGAGTCAAAGCACTCTAGCTATTTTCCTTAAGCTCAAAAGTACACTAAACATTTTAGATGTTGGCCAAAACAAAGGCTTTCTTTCAAAAACACATCAGTTTTTCGCTTTGATTTCAATGTAAGGTTAAAATGTGACTTACTTATTTTGTTAAAGGATGGGTAGCCTTCCAACACCTGTGGGAAGACCCAAATCTGTTATGATATCTATGCTGTGCTCAACTGACTCAGTTGGTGTCAAAGCAACTTGTCAGGATCCATGGGGATGGGAATCTGCGACCCTGCATATTGAGATATTGAAGGTATTGTACCTAACCATGACATCACCAGGTGGCTTTGGGGGATCACTGGACTCAAGCCCTCCCCATGGACATGAGACCCCCACCTGCTCATTCCCATAATCAGGATCCTTAATATCCTGGACATGCTCCCAGCTTTCCTTGTTAGCTAATTGTATTGCATTGTGCGAATCCGATTGGTTTTTTTGTAGTGGCTTGTACTGTATTTACTTGTATCGTCCATCATTTAGTATGAATACAATGTTACAAATAGATAAGAATTTAGAAAAAAACATATTTTGCAACTTAATTTTGCAACTTGATTAAAAAACTGATTAATGTTCAGCAACATCACTTGAGTCTTTTAATTTTATAAGGTGCTTGGGCACCTATTATTTAAAAATGTTTTTACAATTTAATCTTTTTTTCCATGTTCATTTTTTCTAATAACTATTATTTATTTTAAGTTATTTTTGTAGTGTTTTTGAAGGATCTAATATTATAACCAGACATGACCCCTTATGATGTCACGGTGACCTCACTGGGGTTCTTTTAATTATTTATTTGCTTTATTTATTTTGCCATGGGGTATTTAGCTGACAAAAATGCTCATGTATCATGTATCTTCTACAAGGTGACATATCAGACCGTCTATGTCCTGTAAAGCAGTGAGGGCTGTCAACTCCTGTGCCATCAACCAGTCTTGCCCTTTTAACGTTTCCCACAAGACTTCTATTAAAGAACTCAGCCTCTTGGTTTACTATTAAACGTCGAGGCTTCTTCACAGACTGCTTCTCAAACTTTAAAACCAGTATCTCTACGTCTTGTGATGAATTCACTAAGGGGGATGAGTGATTTTGAGAAAGTTATTTAGTTTTCATTTCTTTTGCTGTTTTGTTTTGTGTTCATGGAAATTTCTTTTGTTTTTTTTTCTAGTATATCATGTCATACGATACACAATTGACTAATGAAATTAGATTAGACTCACTAATTTAAAACAGTGTGCTTTTTGGGTTTAAAACAAGATATATAATGTAGGAATTAGATACTCATGTAGCCTGCAGAGGGACACTATACTATGCTGGAGACAGGAAATTACACGTTAGAGATAGATCTGGACAAAATATTAAAAAAATTACATCAATGAGAGATAGCAGGAAATGCTTGCTTATTTGCTTGCTTCTATGGTAACGCTTGCAGAGCAAACGTTGACATAAACCTTTAGTTTCCACCCACAGATATCAGTTCCCAAAAGGAACTTCCAGAAACAACATGTGCACCGTGAGATCACGAGTGGTGACGTCACATACACATCACAGCACTTGTAATTTCTTCATGGATACTTGGGCAAGAGAACATGTGCAACTGTCTGACCATCTAAGAGGATTAATTTTTGCCCAGCTTTACTAAGAAATGTATTTATATTAGGGATGTGTTCTGTATCATGGTTTTGGTTGACATTGTGGTTGTTAAGAGTTCCAGTTTAGACCACAACAGTTGGGAACATAGGTCCGCCAACTCACAACTAGCACTGACACTATAATAATAATAATAATAATAATAATAATAATAATAATAATTAGACTTGGGCACCAGGGGGCTCTTCGTGTTCGTCTTCGTGCTCGTCTTTGGGGAAAAAAAAATCTTCGTATTCCGCGAGTATGCGCCTGTTCCTGTCTTCTCTTCGGGGGGAAATTCGTGGACATTCTTCGTGTTTGGTTTTTCTTCGTTTTTTTACGGTTAAGGGGTTAATACGGGGTTAACGCGTACTGCAGCAGCTCTGGCACCAGGAGTTAAAATATCTGTATGAGCAACTCTATTGGTCGTCAGCAGGGGGTTATCATTTAACTGATAGAACAGGGAGACAGGTGGGATCTGCCGGACAAGTTGCTTCATTAGGGTTTAACTTTTTAAAGTCTGTACGAGCGACTCTGTTGGTCGCTCGTACAGACTTTTAGGCTCCTGGTGCTGTAACTTGTTGCACCTTAAGGGGTTAAGGGGCCATGCGAGCGAGCCTATTGGTCGCTTGCACGGCCCTTTAACCTACAGATTTCCGTTATCTAACGCAGCATCAAAGGGGTTAACGGGAGCGGAAATCCATAGGTTCGCTGTTGGTTGATGCCAGAGGAGGTCCCTGTAGGCGACCAATAGGCTCATTCGCACTGCCCTGTAACCCCTGACGGTGAACCTACGGATTTTCGCTTCCGTGAACTGCTGCGATGCCACGAAGATAAGGTAAGTCAGAAGGGGAAGGGACCGGGGAGATTAGTAGGCGAAGATGATCACGAAGATCTTCGTGGTGTGTGTCTTCGTCTTCGCCTACATTTTACCGCCGCTGTCTTCTCTTCGGCGTGTCTTCGGAACGAACACGAAAACGCACTCGTCATGTTCGTTTTTATGTTCGCCCGAAGACGAATGCACAAGTCTAATAATAATATTGAATTGTCGTGTAGCCCATTCTAGCCTTGTGTAGGTCTACAATCTTGTCCCTGACATCCTTGGACTTCTCTTTGGTCCTGGCCATGGTGGAGAGTTTGGAATCTGATTGATTGATTGCGTCTGTGGACAGGTGTCTTTTATACAGGTAACAAGCTGAGATTGGGAGCACTCCCTTTATAGACTGATCATGTCTTTGTCAGTGGGCAAATTTACAAAATTACAAATAATTTTTTCCTTCACTGTATACTATACATGTATATACCAAGGTAATAATAATAATATTTAATGTGCTATGCACAGACTATCTTTGGCTGTTATATTTTGGCTGATGTCAGTTTATCATGGATTATAATTTTTGAATGCCTTTTTGACATTGAGATTGTCATAAATGGTACAATGCCACAATACCGTGGTACCTGAGTTGTAAAACTGTGATAAATACCAATTTGCATATGCATTAAACCTATTTTAAAGTCCTGTCTCCATAATCACAATATCCATAGCACTGAATTACTGGCAGCACATATCTGACTCATCTGGAGACATCCGTCATTCAGCAATAACTAAACTATAACTTTGTGTCTGCAAATTCATACGTGCCATATTCTGTCATTATAGGTGGCAAAATCCTTTGAATGTTGAAGCTCATCCCACAGACCTCAAAAACTCAATACCCATCATATATATTATGAAGCCATTGACAATCATTGTGATTCAATTTACATTATTCGGAACTTGGAGTGCAGTCATTGAGAGTTGAGGGTCATTTATGTCTCTCTCATGCTTAATGGCTTAGGCGCTTTCCTTATCAAACTGCATTGTACAGATATTAGTGCTTTATTATCTAATTATTAGCGCTTTATCATCACATGGTAATTACAGAAAAGCTCTCCTATAATAAGTTTTTACAAATAACTTAAATATTAACAGTTTTATTTTTAAAATCAGTCTTATACGTACACTTGCTTCTGATATAAAGCCAACGCTATTGGCTTTACAAATCCATTCTAGTGAAAAGAATAGTTCATTTGATTGGGTTTTCATAAATAATGTTCAATAACACACTTACAGTGTGTGATCCTTAATAGATTGTTACGGTCAGTTACTAATAGATTTACAATTATGGTTTTTTTTTAAATTGTATACATTAGGAATTTCTTAATTCTGTTTAAATGTGAAGATAGTAACTGAGCAGAGTCATATACTTGAGTATCTAGCATATAAGTGGAACTATAAATAGCGCATCTCATTAATAATACATGCCTATATATGCCATACACTCAAAATATATTAGAGCACATTCTGTCCACACATACAGCTAATACGTAATAGACGCATACCGCTGGTTGAATAGGCTGCTATCTGAATAACATGCTTTATACCTACCACCTATTTAGGATATACCCAGATTGTCCCAATCTGGTGCCCGAGTCCTGTCATCTAAGGTTATTCCTTCTTACATGAACACAAAGACAAACTGCTGCGTATGAGGCGCATGGAACTGTGTTCTCTCTATATTTGTCTCCATTTTATGTTCCTTCTATTATTTAGCAAAAAATAATTTTATGTATTTTAAATATTTTATCATTCATTATTTCATGTATTTTGATCTAAATGTTGTACATTATATATATATCTTTATGTTTATCTACATTTTTTTTAAATGATCTCCCTGTAGGCACACACTTGATCTCTCTAACCGATGACCATACAGCAATCAGATAAAAGGCCAATTGCCGGGGGCTTTTCAGAGACCCCAGCATAGTCCATACATACCCTACAAAGGTGTTTATCAAACAGGCATTCCCAGAACGGAAGTTTAAATCCATTTCCATATAAAAGTCATCTGTGCTTGGTACCTATGATGGCATTAGACTGCCATGGATGTGTGCAACAATCATTCAAGTGAACAAGCAACTGTGTGTAAGCCACTTGAGCAATTCAGGGCTGGTTCCTCCATGGGACAAGATTCAGTACACCGATTACACTCCTCTGCGGCAGTGGTTAGTTTAGTGTATAAGCCACACTCATGTTCTTAATGTATACACATTGCCATTCAAAAGTTTAGGGTCATGGAAGGCAATGCAATTTCTAGTTGTAACATAATTGCAAAATGATCTACTTAGACTTGATCTTTGATCAAAATGATCTTTTAAATGCTCTAATGATCAATTAGCCTTTTAAACTTAAACTTGGATCAACTAAAACAACATGCCATTGGAACACAGGAGTGATGGGAGTGATACAAATCAGCCGTTTCCAGCTACAATAGTCCGTTACAACATTTGCAAGTCTACACTGTATTTATGATCCATTTCATGTTATTTTAATGGACAAAATTTGCTTTGCTTTCAAAAACAAGGAAATTGCTTAGACCCCAAACTTTTGAACGGTAGTTAAGTATCGAGCAAATAAGGATACGGGTGCTTCTTCTCTGACAAGGTATGAACAAGCCTTGTGTTTCTTTTTCTATGAAAAAAATAAGCCTGTCTTAATTTTCAATTTTATTCTAATAATATTAATTTTCTTTAATATATATTAAATTTAATATATTTTAAAATATAGTTTCCTTCTCTAAGGAATCTCAGATTCACTTCACAATTCCTTTCCATGCTTTATGTATATTGTTTTCACTAAGATTGAAAATATAAATAACATTCACTTCAAAGAGACAGACTTATTTTTAATTATGTAATGTTTGAATAAAGTTAATATTTAATGACACGAATGGAAATGGTTCGAGTTGTTCTGTATTGGGCATTTCGAACATAACACTATAATCGTTTTACATGTGAGGTGTGGTTTAGTATTTCGATATCTGATAACAGTTTGAAGATCTTATGGGAATTAACCAGATTTCGCTTATAAATACAAGCAGATATGGCAAAACATGTTGTTCTTCCTTGCTGAGGAGTAGCTGATTTTTTTTTAAACTATAAAACTAATAAAATTACTAATTAACAGCTTTGTATCTTTTGTGCACTTCCATCTATTTTACCATATGCTATCTTGTGGTCTTTCTCTTGTTCTTATCTACTGCCTTTCCTCAAAAGCACTTTGAGCTCTACTTGCCGTAAGTAATAGCGGGAGCAGTCATGTTGGGAGTGGGCATTACCAGACAACATTCCCCCCACCTAGAGGCTACCACAGATTTGGTAATCAACTGTAATATCAGAAGCTTCTGGGGGAGCCAACATATATATGTGTATGCGGCAGTTTTCTTCTTAATTGATTTTATGACAATTTTAAGTTTCTGTTAAGAAGAGCCAATTCCAAAAACGTTTATGCACTTTATATACTGGAATGATGTTTCAATTGGTACGTTTAGTAACCAAAGTGAGACAGCGGATTTAACTTGGTATTATATGCATGGTCAACAGTCTTCCTCTTGCCTGGAGTCTCCCTAAATTTGGTACTTGGGGGGGCCCTGTATGTGGCACCCACTTTAAAATGTAGATACCCACAAAAAAAATAATATTGGCAAGAATATTTATGTCGCACATTTGTAAACTGGAAAGAAACTAATATGAAAAATAAATTATTCAATTAAAAATAAATTAAATACAATTTAAATAAATAGCATTTACTGAACAGATATGGTACAGCATAACTCCTATCACTATATACTGAACCAAACATTGATGGTGGTACAGCATAACCCCCATCACTATACACTGAGACAGACATTGATGTTAGGGTAACATAACCCCTGTCACAGAGCTGGATAGTCCGACCGACTACCTCCGCTGACTTGTGCTCCCTTAGCCTGGGACAACACACTCTTTCCCCTGTTTCCCATTCACTAGCCGGCTCAGTGTAGGGTATAACCAAAACGAAGACTGCTTTATTTTTCACACACATGGCTGGATATAGCCAGCAAAACACACACATTAACACAAATCAAGATTTTGGGATACTTGTGATACAAACCACCCCCTTAATCTGCCTCTCAGAGACAACAGGGTCAGTAAAGGGATTAATAATACAATGGGGTCCTAACCTCCAAATCAGTTCCAAGGTTTGGCCGGGGTAAATGTCTGGAGTGGTGGAACGGGGGGGGGGGGGGGCGGCTTATACAACATATAGTACACCATGGGGGGGCTGATTTATACAATTTAGTAGTGCACCATGGGATGGGGGGGGTCTGACTTTAAACTAAAACAATGGCATTCACTCCCTGATTACAGATCCTGGCTGTCTACCAGAGATAATCCCCTCAGCAAATGATGGAATGATATACTTCTCGGGGTAGACACAGAAGTCTTTACAAAGCCAGGGCCCATAGTCAATAGGGAGGAGGCTGGCTCTCAGGCCTCTCCAGTGGCCCCAGTGATGGAGGGTTCCGTCACAACCCCCATCACTATGTACTAAGCCAGACATTGATGTGGTAGGCCTCTGCCCCTGGAACAGCCTGCCTGTGCCCCTGAAACAGGCATCCTATGCCACCTCTGCCCCTGAAACAGCCTGCCTGTGCCACCCCTGCCCCTTAAGTAGTCTACCTGTGCCACCTCTGCCCCTAAACATTTATTCATAAACCCTTTTTTATGTATCATCAGCTACAGAAGGAAATGTATTAAAAATGCTCTTCTATTGATGTCATTTTGAAATGTTTTATAAACGTAAAATTAAATAGGCCACATAAACAAATTTAAATTTTGCTTTAATTATTGTTATTATTTATTGGGATTATTTATTGATTTATATGGCACCATCTTATTTTAGATCATAGCCATACCTGGGAACTCTTACGGATTGACTGTATGTCTCAGGGTGTTTGCTTCAATCTCAGGGTAAAAGGGCAAATTCTTAGGGACTCCTTCCTATTCTACTCTGCTGTGATCATACATAGGACCCCCGGTTGGTGCTTTTGCAACCAGTATGTCATTGTTGATACTCCTGCTTGAATACAGGCGACTCAGTTAAATGTATCTTCAAATAATGACAAGTAACGGTTTTCATGAGGACCAATATTAGAGCCACTTGGGAAGCTGCCACATAGAATTTTCAAGTCTCAGGTCAGATGATTTAGAAAGTCTCCATGGTCATAGGCAGTACCAGGCGACCCAGGCAGCTGTGCTGCTGTGCCGATAAAATCTGGGCTCCACAGTCGCACCAGTCCTGTGCCTGGTCACCCTGGTAGCTGAGGTGTCCATCAGGATCACGTAACGCATACTTGACCCTGCAGGAGAAGTGCAGCAGCTCACATAGAAAGTGTGAGCTACTCTGAAGATAAAGATCATGTAGGCGGTAAGAGGGAGGGGAAGGAGAGATGTCATAGGGAAACCTGTTATAGTAGGAGAACAAGAGAAGGATTAGTGTATGGGTATATTAGTGTATGGTGCTAGCATGAGAGTGTGTCAGTTTATGGTGTGTCGGGCATGAGTTAGTGGCACCTGGGACAAAAGAAGAGAAAGAGTAAGTATGTTTGGCCTAGAGTGAGTGTGGGGCTGTTAGTGTATGACACTAGAGCAAGTGTATGTGTTATTACATGGGGTTAGCGTGAGTAGGTGACAGAGCACGTGGTCATTTTGTTAAATGGTAAAAATAAACTATTAATATATCTATTTTTGAAAGCATTTTTGCTTTACAGCATTTTTTTACACGTGCCTAAAACGTTTGCAGTAGGCCTGAGTCCAACATCGTACCGTGAGTACAGTGAATCATGTTACTAATTAATATATATATATATTTTTTTAAATGGGGGGCAAACAGTACTTTTGCTTGGGTGGCCATTTGGTACAGGACCAGTCCTGGTCATAGTTTGTACTCAAAATAGCACTTTTCGGACAGCTTTAAACAAGCAGCATTTGTTAACAAAATGGCATAAAAATATGATAGGTGACAAAAGTTGCTGCACTCCTAGATACATTAATTAAAGAACAATACGTGTTTAATTTTTGATTAAAATGGTTTAAAGAAGGTCTCTTTCTTTTGTATGGTTCTCCTTTTGAACTTGTTTAAATTAAATCCACTGAAAATTTACCTTTAAAAGGATCAATCTGAATATCACAATTTGACGCAGTTGAGTATAACTTGCAGAACTCTATAAAGTGCATATGTTATTAATGATGACTAAGTGCAGCTCAGTAGGAAAATGTGGCCCTGGATGCCTAGAGGCAGTACTTACGTGTCTCCATCTGTCAAACTAATAATGTCGTCCTGAGATAAACTTAAATGGAGAGAATAGAGGCCTTCCATGCTGAAGGAGGATTAAAATCGTAAATTAAAAGTCTGCGAGAAACGCAACTTTCCTTGTTTTGACATTTTTACAGGGCAAAAAGAAAATTATTTTCATTACCCCTGACAGCTGGGAGATATGTGGGTAACAGCATTCTGAGATTCAGTGCGCTAAGCTTAAGAAATGTTTAAAGCAAGCATTGCCCCTGTAAAATATTTTATTATGTAGTGTAACATAAAACTTGTTATATATATTATTTGCAGTAATATTCAAATAAACTCAAAACATATAGATTTGTATATCTCGATTTCCTCTTCTCTTATGTCAAGACCAGGTAACCATAGCAATTACTAAATGTCATTGTTGTCACCTTTCTTATAACCTCGTACATGTGAAGTAAAGTATATGTATTGTTTTTCTATTTGAGATGCTCCCAAGCAGGGATGCACCGTAGGGCAGGCTAAGAAGCGGCTGTCGGTTCGTGGTGAGCATCTCATACTCTTTTTATATTGTTTTTTTTTATTCAGCAACACTGTGGAGATTTTACAGATTTTACACATTGATATAGCTGTTCACTCTGAAACACGCATGAACGCTCTACTTACATGGAAGTATATGTATTTTCTCTCAAACATACAGTACTGTATTAGTTTTAGGCAGGTGTGAATAAAAGGTTCTACCCTTTTCCCGTCTGGATCCTTCCTGGACGGGTTCCCTCGCACCCACCCAGATGTATAGGGGCCCCCTGGACCAGTAGGGAAGGGGGTCATGACTGCTGGCTCATGCTCAGTGCATAAGTCAGGGTCCTTGTCATTGGTGGGTAGCTGCAACATTGTTGCAGCTATTAGGGTTATATTGGGGACAAGAGGTGAATCTTACCTCTTTCTCCTTTGTCACCAGCTACCTTGCAGACGTTCCCCTCCCGCCCGCCCTCATTTTTGTTCTCAATCTGGTGTTTAATTTACGCTCATTCTGGTCTGTCCGGTTATTTATTTGTTACCTTTTTATTTCAACATGTTTTTTGTTTATTGTCACAGCTGCGGTCTGGATCCCCTGGCCAGCACGGAGTTAAAGTAAGCATGGTATGTTTGCCCATAATGGGCTTGGGGAGGCACGTCCCGTGGGCGGCTTATGGCACCTACGGGGCTAGGACTCTTGGTTCATGTGGATATTATCTGCCTGTTGGGCTTAGTGCTTAACAGCTGGCAGGTCGTTTTAGGTTTGGTTGTGTGTACCGCTGGCCTGGGGAATGTTTATTCAAATGTTAATAAAGCTGTGGCCAAAAGCCCTTTTCCCACCAATGGTGTCTGTGTCTTTATTTGGGGGGATATGTTGGGGTTAGCTGGGTGTTGAGTTTCTTGACCCGGGCTATGGGCTTAAGCAGTCATGTATATTTTGTAGTTGTTGCTGTTTTCTTGTTTCTCTTATTATTTGTAGTCACAGCAGTGGAAGAGTTCCCCCGGTGGCCAGCGTGGAAGTTCTGTTACCCAAAGAGGTGCCCAAACTGGGCTTGGGGAGGCGGCTCGTGGCACCTGCTGGACTAGGACTCTTGGCAAGTTGGGGCTAGTCCCTGCAGCTGGTGGGTTGTTGATTAATGTTTGTGTTGGTTGTTTATGCTGGCATGGAATAATAAAGCTGTGGCCAATGCCCTACCCACATATTGGGTCTGTCTTTATTTATGGGGTTTGGGTAGAGGTAATAGGTATAGGCTCCAGGCCTAAGCAGTCAAGTTTTCTGAAGCGTTTAAGTGTATGTTCAATCAAGACAAGCATCTGCTCAACCTCAGATTGTATGTTTAGTTATTTCATAATTGCCACATTCTATTAAATTGAGGAGCTGTTATTTATTCACTTTAAATGGCTTAACTATTTTGCACAAGATGTAATTGGTATAATCTAATGGTGAAGACTGTTGAAATACTAGCACTAAGACCAGGAAACCTCTGTCACTACTAGTAAGTAGTTAACAAGACAGAAATATGCAGGGGTCTGGAAGTTGAGTGATTGGGATGGACCTAGTTAGAGCAAACCACATGGTGTTAGGCAGGGAAAATGTCATAGATCAGGGCAGGCAGTGGAAGGTTCAGATAAGATCAGGCTGGAGTTCAAAAACTGGTCAGCAAGAACTCCAGGAAGGTGATGTCAACTTTGCATAATTACCATCAATTTCACAGTAATACACTAAGACAGATAAGTCATTCATGGGGAAAAAAAAAATTCCCATCAAAGTTCTCATCTAAAGAGTCAATCACAGTCCACAAAAATTGGATTTTGGGTACTTGAAATGGATTTGGGATTTGTTTTTAATCAGTTAACCATAAGAGAGCGATATATGTGGTACGTATAAAGTGCCAACTCCATACCATGCAGGGTAGAGAACGAAGTGGAAGGAGGGTGAGATATTAAATGTGAAATCTGAAAAAATATAGACCATAGACCAGTCAGCAGCTTCTCCAGCAATAATACAAATAATAATAAATAGACCCCTTTAGGCAGTGATAGGCCAAGAAAGCTAATAAGATATAACAGTCTAATTGATTTATTTAGCACTATCAATTTCCACAAAATATGACACCACTGTTAAGTTAGAATGCAGCTGCATACAGGCACTAGAGACAAAACCTAGCATATTAGACACCTTTATCTAATAGACTATAAGGAGGAGGGCTTTCTTTCTGCAATTGTGTTCCTTAACGTGTGTTAATATTATTGTCAGTTTGTACTGAATGTTTTAATGATACTATTAACTTTTACCGTCTCTCCATTGTTATTGCATTATGGAATCTGCAAACGCTGTATAAATTAATGACATATGAAAATTGGGGATGCCTAACTCACCTTGGCATAAAACCGTGAGCTGATCGAAAACCTACAGAAAGAAAAATTTGTCATCCAGGAGGCTATCCTTATGGTGTCCTTCTCACACATTGGGACCTCTGATTACTGAGAGAGCCTTGGGAGTTGCTGGTCCCACCAAATAAATCTGTATTTAATTTTACTTAACCTGTTATTGCTAGTTTCGACTTCCTTCCTTCCATATTCATTAACCTAAACTGGCAGGTTTAGCCTGTAAGAATTACTGAGCTGGCCCTGGATAATGATTAATGCAATGCGGAGACTTTGAAGAAGTCATCCTGTTTTAACTATACATTATACAGGGCCAGCCAAACTATCCCTGCAGCAGGAATATGTTGGGGATGGCTCTTCATGTCAAAGAGTTGAAACCACAACTAGACTGCAACTCTCCCTTTAGCAACTAAACTCTTACAGGACAATCATGGTGGAAATGTGTCTTTTCCTATATTAAATTACAATATACAAATGTACTGTGAAATTAAGTTTAAAGTTTTGCCAAAACCTCCTTTTTAAGTGTTAGAGAATAGAGAAAAGAGGTGAAATTATATCGGGTTACACCGTTGATTCTAAAATATATATTCCCAATAATAAAAATAAATCCTTTTGACAACACGTGTTCTGGCTTTACTGTTCTCCAACAGATGTTCATGTTTACTGTACCATCCTTGTAACAAGAAACTTTTCATCATGAGATAGGGCGCACTTAATGGAATTCACCTGTGACAAATGGTCATATGTTTTACATGTATCTGTGATCACCAAAAAGTCTCTGTCTTGAAAATATAAGTGTTCAGTGGCTTCTAGACAGAAAGTCGGCTTTTAATGCTGTTTTAAATGAAATGCATTGTCAAAAAATCTTTTGTATAGTTCATATTTGTATATCTGCTCAGGGCCGGACAGGCAGCCCAGGCAGTTTTAGGCCCGCAGTCCCCTAATCACATAAGACTGGCCATATACTCCATTTTTTATGCTCCCGTAGCTTATGGCCGGGTACAGTATATCCAGCCTTTGGACGCACACTGCTGTTGGACAGTGGCCCACCGGGCATTAGCCCCATGTGACAGATGGTCAGCCCACCTAATTTGCCCATTTCTTTCTATGCTGGTCAGTAGTAAATGAAAATGCCAAACGTGACAAAACATACATACAGTTTAATATGCATATATAGAAGAAAAATCCAAAATTAGCCTCCAGTTGGAATAGCTATCACAAATAATTTACGTACAGAAAATATCTGCATTGCTGTCACTGAGAATTAAATTGGTTTGAATGCATTTGAAAAGCATGAAGACCATTTACAAGCCATTAGTCTCTTTGTATGATCAAAATATACCTGAGTTATTAACTATTAATGAGATATTGTGAATATTACATTTCAAGCTGACATTTTTCTGTGAATAAAACAAATGTAATTTGACTATTTAACAGCCTCTTATTATTATGCGACTGAAATATATAATTTTATTTTTATATATGTTAACTATTGTGCAGGTTATAATTGCTTTGTAATTAATTGTTTTCTGTAACATTTTAGTCACTATTTGAGCTGTTTTGAGTTGCCCATGACATGGTGGGTATTCACACTTCAATCTAAGTGATTCATACGCCAGCTTGGGGACACTGCCAGGGGCCACAGTATTACTGAAAACAGATCTGTCACTTTATGTGTATACTATAAAGAAAGGTATTTTGACTCAATGTTATCAATGAAGAAGAGGTCTTATTTTGAACAAAAGGTCATAATCTTAAACTAGAGGGTCAGAAGCATGAATGTAATGAAACAGTCTCCCAGCAGAAGTGCTAGAGGTTAACACAGTAACAGAATTGAAATATGTGAAGGGTTAGGATAGGGCTATCCTGACTCTAAGACGAAACCAAGGATTGATTAAGGATTGAGTCTTTACAGCAGGAAAAACAGGCAGACTAGATGGTCTAAATAGGTCTTATCTCCTGTCAAATGTATCTATACTTCTGGATTTGCATCATTATCCCTGCCCATTATGTTATTCCTCACTTGTTGGACAAGTCAGCATGCTGCTTCCAATTTAGACCCCCCGCATTAAAGTTTAAACGCAATGCATCCACTTTTTAAGGAAGTGTGAGCTCAAGAATCCACAAGACTTCCACTATGGAACCTAGGGACGGACTGTCGATTGGGTCTTCACTATAGGAAAGATATATGGTATATGTGGGTTTGGCTATTGGGGTCCACTTTGCCAACCATATTTCTCATATGTGATTGGCACTGAAAAGGTTAATCCAGATGTAGTCCATGCTAATAATGTAACGACTGTACTTTCAACATTTAAAACATTGCTTTACAATTACGGCCCCCAACGAAAAGGAACTTTGCTTTCACAGCAAAATTGAAAATAAGAATTGCATCGGTAAGCTCTCTAGGATGTAGACATCTAGTCTAGAAAAGCCCAACAGAGAGTTACTCACAGTTTACACGGTAAAAAAAAATGTCCGATTTATAAAACCCGAGAATGTTATAATCTGTTAGATACATTGACAGTTAAATGTAACATGTAACTGTAATTTGACATCTAACAAACTCTTTGATTTCCTGGTAAAAAGCCATCTAAATAAGTGTCAGCACGTCAAATTATTATAATAGATCTGATGTGCTATCTTTTTTTTTAATTTTAATTCAGTATTCTTATTCCTGCTGTAATAAACGTTGAGATGAAATCTGATAGAATTTCTATTATGCACTTCCCAAGTGAAGCAAAACATCCCTCTCTAAAAAGCTTCATTAATATTTTATGAAATGCAATACTCAAGGCATCGTTATACCCGATAAAGACAGAATGTTAATGACTGCTCTCTAAATTATCTAGAGAGAGAGAAAAGATTCAACAATGCAGTATGGCTATTGTCACAATTTTCTGAACTAGAATCTTTGGCCAGTTCTATTATTATTATTCGTGTAACCATTTGACCATTAAAGTTTGCATGGAAAAAAATAGATAGTGACCATTTCTGATGTGATCTTGAGTTAAAAGAAGTGTATTGAAGATCTGCAGGGCAAATTATACCATAGGTTACCCTAACTGTCTACTCTAACCCAAGTCTATTCATATGCTAATGATGACATCTGTTCTCTCCAAGTAGGAAATTTGGATACAGTTGAGATTAAGAATGTTTCAAGTGAAATGTTTTCTGACTTGCATACTTTATTATTGGAAATTAAAGACAAAATCTTTTTTTTAAATATTTTATAGATATTTTACATTCTTACATTTTATAAGATGTAATCAAGTATAAAACAAGCTATTGGTTTAGTGGCTTGGTTCAATATTTTACTATAATTATTAGTAGCTTGCTGCTAGCTTCATATTTATATATGCTTGTTGTTGAGGAGAGTCCCCAATACCAATATGCCTTTGGGCAAACCATGATTCTGCAGGGTTATATTGTTTTAAACAAAGGATGGCAAAGATCTCATAAAATGCAATTATTTTCAGGAAACAAATTATAAAATGATATGAGAAAATCTAGAATTGTAAGATTTTGATTCTAGGTTTGTTTCAGTGGGTCATCCTTAGCTTTTTTTCTGCAAATCTAAATTATTTGGTGCACAACATACCCTGTTGGTTACCCATTTACAGCACTGTGCGCTATTATTCATGCAAGTGAATAAATAATAATAATACATAACCCAGACCTATGAGATTACAGCCTTTGATCATCCATAGAAAATGGCACTGATGAGCAGAAGTAGAAAGGCTCACTTTTTAAAACTAAAAAAAGGGAAAAATTAGTATATATATATATATATATATATATATATATATATATATACATGTATTTTTATTTACATTTATTCTTTTATCAAGGCTAATAGGTGTATTTGGCACTTTACTCCTTACTGTATAATAAGTGGTCATATAATAACTATCAGGCCTTGGCTTACTTTACTACTGCTCCAGTGGACTCACAGAAAAACAAGAGTAATGGATGTATGAACTAATATAAATAATATGTGTGTGTTGTTATACATTAGGTCATTGAACCTTAATTGCTAATTTTTTGTATTAAATACATATTAACTTGATTTTGTGTGGACTTCAGTGCTATATATTGCATTCAAATAGGTGCAAGCATTTCATTATTTGAGTGCTTTTGTCTCCTCCCCAACTGACACTACTGGAAGCAAGGAGCATACCAAAATATGCATCTTGAACATGCTCAGTAGAATGCCTATCCTGGTCAATGGAAGCTGGGGGAAGAAGAGAAGCAAGGGGGAAAAGTGAGAGTCTTGCACACATCATTTAAAGGCTGGGCATATATTCTTCTCCTACTGCCAAAACTGTAAATGCAGACCTGGTGGTTAATTTCTTGACCAACTGAACTGCATAGGAAGGTATGTCCATGATGAGGAATTGTGCATGTTTAAAACCAAGGCTATTTACGAGCACATAAGCATCCCTTAAAGTGAATCTTCAGGATTGTTTTTCATATCTAATTTTATGGAATTGTTATTAAAAAAACGAGGGGGGGGGATTAGAAGCAATAAAATAAAAAGGTGCAACACATGGATATTACATTTATCTTAAATTAAAAATTAGCATATCATTAGTTATTCTTGATCTATAACCAAATAGCTACTTCTTAAAAGCCCATGATCAGAAATTTTTTTAAATGGCTTTGACTAAAATGTTCAACATCCTCCAGCTTGTAAAAGAAAGGTTGTTGAACAGTTGCTTGTAAATGAAAGGATTACTCTAGGAACCCAGTGTCATACAGCCATAGAAGAGCTGGGGGCTGTAAAGTCTACAGATGAACAGCAGTTGCACTTTTGAACCATTTTTACAACCTAAAGGTGCTTAGTGCTATAATAGGCTATCTGCTTTAAACAAGCTATCCTTTTGCCAGATTTAATATAATTAAGACTGTATTGTTTCCTCTTAATTGGACTAAAACCAAGCATCTAACTTGCGTAGTAAATAGAAGAGGAATTCATTTTCTTCTCTTGTTACTAACCTTTTTTAGTGCATGTTTTCATGTACTAATAATATCTGGAATATCATCAATATGCAGCCTAAGACAACCACAAAAAATTGACTCAATATATTTATGTGCTATTTTACTAGATGTTGCCAATGGCTGATGATGGTTAGTAGCATATTTAGGCTCACTGTGCTGCTTAGGAGCAGAGTTCAGTTAAATAGGCAGCAGAGTTCACTTATCTTGACTGACATGATTCACACAGACCACAAGTCACAAAGCAGCTCAAATTCTGAAATGTTATTATCATTATTATTATCTTTGATTTATATAGCACCAACAATTTACGCATTGCTTCTATTTGGCAATTTGTGGTCAAATTCAGTAATTATTAATTTATTAATTCAATTATTCATTATTAATCATTCATTCATTTACTTGTATGTCCTTGACTGCAACTAGCCAAGTTCCCTCCATCATATGAATGCCTCACCTATTTCCCCAAACACATTTACAGGGGGCATCGAGGGGGCATGGGTGGGCCCAATAGGACAGTGGGAGGGTACTGAAATATAATTTAGAAAAAAAACATAGGGAGCCACATCCAATTTGGGTGACCCTTTGGGGTGGCGTGGTTAGTCATAAAGTGAGCTAGCACATAAAAAAAAAAATCTTTTCTCTATGACCCCAGGTGTGGGAAGCATTTATTTACAGAATGCAAGCAGATTCTGTAACCTAATTCATTCAAGGCACCCACAGTTGCAATAACTGTTCAACCCCTAGTCACCCAAAGGATGTGATCTGTAAAAATATTTTCTACTCAACTGATGTGAATGTTTTAAAAAGGTTTTGAACAATCTTGCAAAGGACCATTTTTCATATTCCTCTCACCAGCAGTCCCCAGTGGCTGGAGGTTGTATTGCATCTTCTTTGATTATTAGAGAAGTAGATAATGTTAGATGTGCAACATACAATCACAGATCACATCTTGCATGAATGGGAAAATAAATATCCAAAACAATTACTCTAATTAACATACAGAAAACACAAGTTATAGGTTGTGTTATTGAATGAATTTAGTTACACTAACAGCTGTGACAACAACAGCTCTTCTTTAATTATGCCCAAGGGCCCTGGTTGCTGTCAGACTGCCCCTGATGTGAAGATAAAATAACCCTTCACTTATAACTCTAAAATCTCAAGAAAGACTTGACTGGTGATAAATCCAATTGCAAAATCTTAAAATGCTAATATTCTATAGTTACATTCTATATCAATACATTTTTGGAACAATCATTTTGACCACTATGACCTGGTATATGTCTTGTTTTTTTACGAGACTTGGATGCTTTGCTCATCAGTTTGATTGGTTACATTCCATACAAAATATAGTTTTTCTTATATTATTGTGATGTGGCATTTATATTATAGTACAATGAGCAAAGAAAAGTAATGACAATAGGGAAAACACATATAAGCTAGATCAAAACTAACATTTAAAGGGTTTGTAGATCAAAAATTCAGAATATCAATTGAGGTGCCCCACCACAACTTGTCAGCCTTTTCTTTGTGTTCTGTATATAATTAAATCAACTAACCAATAAACAAAACTCAATTTGTAGTCCTTTTATATGGGAATATCCGAACACGGCCACAGTGTTGCTTGGTGTCAGAGGTTCCGTGTGGCTGGGTGGCTGTGTGTATTTCATTGAATCTGACATCTTTTCTCTCCCTCTGACTCACTCTAATATAGCATCTCCACACAAAGCACATTCTGAAGCTTCTCCCTAGGAGACAAGATCCTTTAAAATGGCCTTCACGGAACAGAATAACTTATACAAGCACTACATCTTCTGGTTGTCAATTGTTAACCCATTCACTATGTATGGCTACGCTATTGATACATGATTGATTTTCTAAATCCATGAAAATATAATGAACAGACATGATGTTAACAATATGCCTTTGGCTAATATGGTTCAGAATTTCAAAATGAATGATAGGTATAATGAGATATTATGAAATTCTATAGTTTTTTGGTTTCGTATAACCCCTTTGAAGCACCCTTCACTCTAATGGATGTATATATCATATGTCTGTTGTATGATAACTATTGATATCAATCTAGCATAATATGTACATGTCATACTAACCTTCAGAACATCAGTCAAACATTTGAGGATCGATATTCATATAATAATTGCTTTCATGCATTCCCAAACATTATAACTATATGTAAACATGTATGGTAGCAGATGTATTTTTAGTCAAGAATATGTATTACCCAGATCCTATGATAATTAAATAAGATATGTTAACATAATGAGTACTTGCTTTTAAGAGGGAATTCTTACAGTTAAATACGATTATTATATCCATGAAACGAGAAAACAAATTGAGAACAGAATAAGTATGCTCACACAAAAGCAAATGAATTATGGTATACTAACACTTCAAAATCCATTCAGCAGTTCATACCATGTGTGAAGGTAGTGGGTAATGTGTATGCCCTTCAAGAACCCTAACCCCTCATCTGCAACTTCCTGAAATAAATGACACAAAATTTAATTTGGATAAAAGAGATTATTTATTTTACCCAATAATAATATATATATATTAATCAAACTTTGAACATATAAATGTAATAGAATTACACTAAAGCCAAGACAACCAGATCCTATAAAAACAGAACAGATATGAACGCAATCAGACCTATCCGAGTGAATTTATGAAGGAAACCTCCAAGACTTCCTCCACCCTACTCTCCAGTACTCTTTTACTGGGGCTAACTAGCTCCCTCACCCTGATCATACCAAACAATTAAAGGAGAAAGGGAGCCTGAACAAGTTCACAGCCTGCGTGAATCTGCTGTCTGGGAACCCCTCCTTCATACCTTTAACGCTTGCTTACCCATAAATTCCTTTGTGACGTTTGAACCAGAAACTCAAACCTGACAACTTAGCAGAAACAGATGCTAGGGAGGAAACGGATGGTTCCCAAAACCATATAAGTCCTAACAAACCATGTAACCAGACCCCTAACGTGCGGAAGCAGCCTTGGGCCTGCTCAAAGGTGAGACACTTGCTCAGGCCTTACCATGCCTGACCCAGGTAGACATCTATATCAACGTCCAAATCCACGCCATCACTTGCTATGCCTTCAGTATCATAGGTCCACAGGGCACAGGTACCCATCTGGATCTGCTCCCGGTGTGGCAGCCTAGAACTCTTGCCGCTGCAATTGAGAAAAGGCATCTGTTATTACATTGTGGACCCCCAGGATGTGGGCCACCCTGCAAGTAATATTTTTAACCGAGCACCCCAGCACCAGGTACCAAAGCAGCCTAATCACCGGTGGCGACAATGCCAACAAATTATCACCAACAATTTAACCGTCACTACAATGGGGAACAACTTCAAAAAGTCCAAATTTTTGGTTAAGCCATACATATGACAGGAAACCAGCCATGTATCCGCACACCAGTTTGTGGTTAAGATCTCCCCAAAGCCCACTGATCCAGCAACATCACTGTACAAATGGAGGTCTGATATGGACACCTCTAGTGCCTGCTAAAAATATCTCCCATTTGACGTCACCAGAAAGTGATCCCATACCTCCAGGTAATCCCAGAAAGGTTGAGTTAGCCTCAGAAAATGGTGATGACCACCAGTAACATACAAAAAGCTGATTCAATATCGGTTTTGGCCATCAGCTGTTCCTCAGCTCTCAGAACAGACAAAATGCCCTCAATGTCCATGTCTTAGGCCGTGTAAATCCTGCTCTTGAAGCACTGTATGGAAGCTACTTCCAAGCCGATTTGAATGAAAGCTCATTAACGGAAATGTGCTAGGAGATATGCTTTCCTTGGATTTGATCAATTAAAATTGTTAGCCTACAGTGCCTTATAGTTATATTATATTATTTGAATATAATTCTTTGATCATTTCCCAGAAGGAAATGTTTTGCAGTAGCATGTTTGGTGTTTATTACCAGATATAACAGCTTTCTCCCTGGGTCAGAAGCCCCCTCACTGTGTTCATTCAATACTTCAGAGGTGAGTAACATTTTCAAATGTTTATAGTCTACTTGCATAAAATAAATCCATTGAGAAAATATCTTCAAAGACACAGTTCATATCAAAAAGAATTAGATTAATGAATAGTACTGCTAAGATACTTTAGTGATACATAAAATATTCAGTGACATTAAAATGTTAATATGACACTAATTGTCCTGCGGGAAGGTATTTTTCTTTATAATTTCACTGAAGGAAACTCATTAAATATATGCATCATAGTTTGGAGGATCTACAGACACATTTGTAGTTTTTACTCTGTTATTGGGTATAAATAATAATAATAAGAATACAAATCATTATGTAAATGTACTTTGAAATTGTATGTTATCCAAATTCTCATTCAGGAATACATCCTCCTTTTAAAATATTTCCAGAGGTCTTTTCAAACTGTTCAAGTCAGCAATTCCAAGCTCAAACCTCAGGTTACAGGCTCAAACATCAAAAAAATTGTTTAAGATATCCCTGGGCGTCTATTCGCTGAAGAGATAGTTAGAACTCTCTCTAACTATATACATAGTTTACAGGTTGTTCTTCTAGATTATAGGTTCCTCCTGCTAGAAGGGCTGAGCTGGCCCTGTATGATGCATAATTAATGGGCGAGGATACCTTGAAGAAATATCCTGGATTTATTATTACGGGGCCAGCCAAGCTCTTTCTGCAACAGAAGCTTATTAAGAATGGCCGTCTCCTAAACCATTGAATTATGCAAGGCCAGTTCAGCTTTTCTAGCTGGATGTACCTGCCAGTGGTATCCTTTCATAAATAGCGAGTGACTTAATCCATTGCAAATGTTTTTCTTCAGTGAACAGACCTCTCAGTTAAACTTAATATTTTCATGTTATGTTAATTTAAGAAAAACAAATGCAAATAAATTAGATCAGTATCTATTTTTGGTTGATGTGTCATTCTGACTCTAGAGAACAGTCATGTCTGACTAATTTGAGTCTACGTTGTATTACCTAAATTGCAGTATTTATATTATCAAAAATGTTTTTGTTTTCTATCATTTCTTTATTGCAAATACTGACAGGTTAAGGAAGTCGGTGCACTTTTGTCAGGTTTTATTGTTGGAGCTTGTCAAATCTCAGATATCTGTACTTTTTGCTTGTGTGTCTTTGTAAATGCGAACCAAAATTGTATGGGGCGCAGGTACATATTAAGGAAAAAAGAAACAACACAATATAGTGTAGATGGTATGTCCAATACAGTGGTCAAATGGTATATTACACTCACAAATAAAGGAGGTGATTCCAACCCATCAGCATGGACTATGTAAAATCTTTAATATTCTTCATATGAAAATCTAAAAAACAAATGCAAAATGGTGCAGTATCTCAAGGTAAAATACAGGTATGCCAATAAGAATGCACTCACAATTTTTCATGCACAAAAGTGCATATGCAGGCGTTTGGTATAAAAGTCCACCAAAAGGTAGGATGTAGTGAAGTCCCATTGAGTCTTTCAACGCGTTTCGCCCCTTGGGCTTCTTCAGGAGATCAATTGGTGAAAATATCAGCACTAATCAGCAATCCGTGAGTGGTTCCGTTCCCTCTGTCTGTTCTTTTATAGCCGTTTCCGTGTGTGTCGTCGCGTGTTGACCTTTTCCCTTGATGTCATCGCGTATCGTCTGTATTCTCTGATTGTTCTCTCGTTTGTTAATAAAGTTGTAGGTGAAAAACGAAGGCTATCTCGCCTGTATACGGGAGGATCTTCAGGATGCGTCACTCGGTGATCAGGGAGAGAAGATAAGTCATTCAAAAAAGAAATCAGCCTCGAGGGAATGATCGCTGTTATGATACTGGAGAAACGTAGAAGAGACGAAGAAAAAGCAGAACCGAAGAAAGGACAAGAATATCCGCCATATATTCTATAATTGTGTATGTGTGTGTATCTACATGTCAGGCCCCCAGCCCCTCATCATACCCCTTACCGGGGTCTTCGGCTGGACGCCGTGCTCCGTTGCGGGGCGGACTACGTCCTCGTCCTCCAGTGTCTCCCGTGCCGGCAACCACGCGGCGGATCATCTGGCCATCACGGCCGCCTGCGGCAGTTGCTGCGAGGCGCGCCCCCACGCCGTTGCGGTCGCGCACGGCAATTACAGCAAGGCGCGCTCCCGCACGATCCCAATCTCATGCGCCACCTGTTGGCCGCCGCACGGTAGTGCAGGGCAGACAAAGTTAACCCCTAATTAACCCCCATGGTGGGGAATACTTATGCTCTCAGGTGTAGGTGGTAACACCTGTGAGTCAGTGGGAGGAACCTGGCCTGTAGAATATAACAAAACAGCTCACCCTTCAGTCTGAGCTTAGTTATTGAGCTTCTAGTGCCTTGTGTTCTGCTCTGTGCGATTCCCCATTTATCCTGCCTTTTGTGTTTGACCTCCTGGTATTCGACTTCGGCTTGTTTCCCGTTATTGCTCCTTCGCTGCCTGCCCTGACCCGGACTTTTGACTCGGACTTTGTATTTGGCTTATTCCTTCCATCTGGTGCTACCCTGCTCTACGCTCCCAGCAAGCACCCTGACGCTACAGGAGAACATAGATCGTACCGTAGATCGTACCGGATATTTAACTAAAAAGTATAACTTACAAGTGTGTTATATAGCTGTAGAGGTTATAAAGTCCATTAAATGTGTATGTTGGTTATCTACAGTACGATCTATGTTCTCCTGTAGATACACACACATACACAATTGTAGAATATATGGCGGATATTCTTGTACTTTCTTCGGTTCTCCTTTTTCTTCGTCTCTTCTACGTTTCTCCAGTATAATAACAGCGATCATTCCCTCGAGGCTGATTTCTTTTTTGAATGACTTATCTTCTCTCCCTGATCACCGAGTGACGCATCCTGAAGATCCTCCCGTATACAGGCGAGATAGCCTTCGTTTTTTCACCTACAACTTTATTAACAAACGAGAGAACAATCAGAGAATACAGACGATATGCGATGACATCAAGGGAAAAGGTCAACACGCGACAACACACACGGAAACGGCTATAAAAGAACAGACAGAGGGAACAGAACCACTCACGGATTGCTGATTATTGCTGATATTTTCACCAATTGATCTCCTGAAGAAGCCCAAGGGGCGAAACGCATTGAAAGACTCAATTGGACTTCACTACATCCTACCTTTTGGTGGACTTTTATACCAAACACCTGCATATGCACTTTTGTGCATGAAAAATTGTGAGTGCATTCTTATTGGTACACCTGTATTTTACCTTGAGATACTGCACCATTTTGCATTTGTTTTTTAGATTTTCATATGAAGAATATTAAAGATTTTACATAGTCCATGCTGATGGGTTGGAATCACCTCCTTTATTTGTGAGTGTAATATACCACTTGACCACTATATTGGACATACCATCTACACTATATTGTGTTGTTTCTTTTTTCCCTTTATATGTACCTCCGCCCCATACAATTTTGGTTCGCTTATACTTTTACACTTTGAGGAAGAGTGTCGTTTGGGCAGCTGCGGTCCATTATTGGGAAGTATTATTTAGTACATTAATTTACTTATTATTCACCACATCTCACCATAGTAGCACGTAATTTTGGTTTTCTCACGGTGTCATTTATAGTGTCTTTGTAAATAACATACTATCTACTAACTCCAAAGCACCAATGTCTAAGAAACAGGGTAGAGCAGGCACCTTCTAGCCACAGGTTCAAGCCAAGTTACCCCGCCAGCCCTTGCCCCCCCCTCCCCGGTAACTCATATAAGACATATTTGCACAAACTCACACACATATACACTCATGCTAACACACACAATTGCACCATGCTAACACACAAACACTCATGCTAACTCACTCCCTCCAATACACATTTAAGCACTAACACGCTTACACATGCACACATGCTAACACAGACATACACTCATGCTAGCACACACTCATGCTAACACATACACATCTACTCTAACATACATAGATACATACTCACACCATCTCTAACTCCCTTATCCATTCTCTTACTCTTTCCTCCTCCCCCACCCCTTTACCTCCCTGTTTGTCTTTCACATGACCCTGCAGTATCCCCACATCTGCTAGTGGGTCGGTCCAAATCCAGCCCTTAGAATTTTAAAAGTATGGAAATATGGAAACGAAGGGACAGAAAATCTTAAAAATCAATATCTTTCAGGGCCTACATATTTATTTTGTCTTGATTTCAATGTTGACTTAATAAATGGACTAGAGTCACATGCTTTGTTGTTGTTTTTTTGTTTATTTGTTTTTTTTACTGATGTTGTTATTCTTCCATACAGCAACAGTGCATATCAAAATAATAGTGCAACTTTATATGGGCTTTATTCTTTTTTATATTCACAAATCTTGCTCTCCCCATTATATTTAAGAATAGAACCCCAGCACTGGTTACTGAAAGAACTTAGCTTTATGTCTATGGTAGCACAAACAGAGTTAAAAGAGTAAAACAAATCCAAGAGAATTACAAAATGAAATTTCAGGATTTATATTGTATTTTAGGGGACATTCTAATATTTGTACATTGTAAATGTAGCCATCCAGATCAAATGACTGTTAAAATGGAGGCCATGCATGTATTAAAACTAAACTGCAATAGGCTTCAGGTGGAATTAGTGCAAAGAGTGTGAAATGGAAATTCAAAGCACCTTTCACTCAAGAATTTATAAAAGCGCACATTTATATGCCAGTATTAGAAGGGAATGTCAGCTCAGATCTATGATCCCAAGTAACATAACTTGAGAAAGTATCCAAGCCCAACATGAACATGGATATGAAGGTGGATATAGAAACATTCAGGTTAGTACATAGCTAGTCCTCTCTAATGGGACAGAGTTCATTTTTAGCCTGCATGGTTTATCTAGAGATCTGTCTCTGTTCTCTGGGAAAAATGAGGTCTTTTAGACTATCTACATAAATGAAAGCATATATTTATTAATAAATACATTAATTTATTATTTATTAATAAATACATACTTAAACTGCCATCTTTTATGATGCGTTAGCAGCAAACATTAAATTGGCACCAGTGATTCCAATTGCTATCAACCAGACTCATGTTTTTCATATGCTGATGGTATTTATCATTATTTTTTTATATGGCGTTTAATTAATGAAGTATTGCTAGGAGGATACAAACCTTACCTCCATTATTACATTTACTTACATAACGTAGCAGATTCTGTAGCGCTGTTATAATAGGGAGCGGTGGAAATAAATGAAGATGTAAAATGGCACCATAACACACATTGACACATACTGGTACAGAAGGAGAAAAGGTCCTGCTCTTGTGAGCTTACAATCTATTTGGTGGTTAAGAGGGTGACAGTAAAGTGAGACAGTAACCAACCTATGACATCAGTGGTTATAGTGGAGTCACAAATAAACATACATTCAATTTTAAAAACTGAACACTGAAAACATTGTTTTAACAACAAAGGAATCAATATAATTGGTTGCACTCTCAAATTGTATATTATAATATCTATCAACACCATACATTATCATATCATAAAAATCTGATTTTCTGTTTTTCTACAAGGTGATGGTCTATTACCTTTTTATGGAAAAGTAAAGGGTATCACGTAAGAAATAACTCTCAGTCCATAAAAAACCTGGGATATCCACAAACAGAATAACAAGACAAAGACAAAAGATTAGGTACTACGTGTAATGTGTTTTGGCCTGGGACCACCCCTAAAATGCTGTAGTATCCTCAAAGAAATGAAAGAGATGGTCATACAGATCACAGCAGTCATCTTCCACCATAGCTGCGGCAAAAGAAAAGGTAATGCAAATGGTCATGATTTTTTTTTCTGAAATTTGTCTGTTGCGGTCTGAAAAAATGGTTACCCATATAAATGTATCTGACTTAGTGAAAACTGATCTGTGATGGAAATATCAGAAGAAGAAGATGACCAACCTCCGCCATTATTATTATTATTATTATTATTATCTTTTATTGGTATAGTGCCAACAATTTACACAGTGCTTACTAACTGTACACTTATTTACCTGTAACATTGGATCCATAGTGTATGAAGATTCTGATGAGAATTTGAGGTAGCATAGAAAACTATCTCAGAACCTTTCAGAACTGAAACAAGGTCGTATTGTCAATGCTAAACAGCACTAAATCAAACATTTCTAGTCTCTGGACCAGACGAGTACAATGATGCTTGAAACGGCGACTAGACAGCAGGCAGCATTAATGGAGTGAAATTACAACTAAGCCTATCAAGAATATGTATAGCAACACAGCTGAACAATTACACACATAGGTCTGCCTCTTAAGCGTCACCCAAAACGAAGACATAATTATCATATACCAGGTGAAAATAAAATTTGAATTGATGTTCCATGGCAATGCTAATTTTAAAATAAATTATACAGTATAATACATTATTGGAAATACCCTTTAAGGAAGTAAAAGAAATTGGCTACAAACATACCTGGGGAAATGTTTTCCTTTAGGTTCTTCTTCATTAGATCTTGACAAGAATAGTTGTTAACTAAATTTGTTTCTTGATTTTTTGGGCAGGCATTGCAATAGGTTCAGACTAAATGGACCAACAGAACCAAATGTCATAATGTGATTATTTTGCCAATTCACAGATCAGCTACACAATGAATCAACTTTGACAGCTATTAAAAACTATGCCACTCAAATGATATATAAACCAGAGAATACCTTCTACATTTATGTTACAGCTGTGCAGCCACACTTCCCACAATCAATTTAAAACTGTAAATCTTTGAAAATGACACTTACAATTACATGTTACATGCCTTGTTAATTCTGCAGCATCATTCTCATTCTGTAAACATTATGGGATTTATAGAGATCCGAAGCAGAATAGTGATTTCACAATGATGACAGCTTTATGTAGTCTCATTTTTTGAACTAAGTAATGAGTCTGGCTATACCCCAACCTGGAGGTACTGCCAGGTCTACCTGGCTTCTAGTTCTGCTGCATCTGGTGCTCTGCCTTCACCTGCAACTTGGCCTACAACCACTTACAGCTGGACCATTGGCAACCGTGATTGCATTTGCAGTAGTGCAAAATTAAACGCCAATTTCAATCAAGCAGCCTCCTTTTGTGCTAATGACATTTCTGCGTTAGTTTTCTATTTTTTTTCACGTGACGTTGAATCACTGAAGCATTGCTAGTTGGATACACACTTCTTATCATCTTATGACATCAGTGGTTAAAGTGATTGATGATTCACAAAAAAAACCCACATTTTTTAAAAACTGAACATTGTTTAAAACTATGAAAGGTTTTACCTTTAAACTTTATTTTAAGGAAATTGGATTATAAAATGTAAAAAAAACCAACATTTTCCTAAAACAGAATGTCCAAGAAAGTAATTGATATAATCGGTGTCACTCTCAAATGCTATAATGCCCTATTTCAATCTATTAAAACCATACCTTATTTAGAAAGTCACAGCAGATGTATTCCCGGACAAGCCTTTTTAATATTCTTCAGTTTTGTGATGCATGGATGTAATAATGCACTGTGAATTTGAAAAGATGCTGTACTCAGAGATATTGGGGAATTCAGTTGGGAGTTCAGCTGCTACCAGTGAATAAATCAGACAGGATTAGCCATGTAAATTAGTGTTAAAGGTTCTGTTCTGCAAGTCTTCATCTGACATTTGAATAGATTATGCCAGCTGGCCAAACAATAGGCAATGCCAAAAGATTATATCATGGATATAAACAAAATTTGTGTTCATGGGTTATGGGCTATCTGATGTTTGCATGGGGCTTCTTGTGATGAGGTTCTTAATGTGAGGCTCATCTCGCTTGGGTAGCATGATGTAGTAAATCATGTAGCACCAAAGGCTGCCTTTTGGTTTCAATGCAGATAGCTGGAATGGAATTGCCAAGGGTTTAACTGCTTCCTGAAAAGGGGCGCTGACAAAGTCGCAGTCTCATGCTCACCTGCTTAGGAGGATGGGCAAGAACTTTTGTACTGCAAATTCTCTCTGATAATGTATGAAACAACGTTTTAAGCAAAATTCCACCAAGACGGAAATTAATATAATTATTATTATTATATTTTCTTTATATAGTGCCAGCAATTTACGCATCACTTCGTAAAATACATAAATTGAAGGGGTATGACAAGACAAGAATTGACAGACTAAGACAAACTGATACATTAGGTGGAGAGAGGCGAAATTACGTTTCATCCAACCTTTCTATCATACTTTTATGTTAAACTGAAATTACCTTGTGATAATTTCCAGAAGAGGTGAGAAGTAACATTTTTGTATGTTTAGCCAGGTGGGATCTCAAGATTGTAAACTCATTTGAGCAGGGTCCTGCTCGTCTGTTTTTTCTGTAAATCAAATTGTTATGTTATATACTACTTGTTATGTCTTGTCTACCAATTGCACAGTGCTACAGAATATGATGGCACTATATAAAACTAATTTTAGCTAATTTTAGCTAAAATTAGCTAATTGCATGAAGGCTTCTGGATCATTAATCTCAATAAAATTTCAGTTTGTTCGGTAAAAACGAGTTGTTATACACAGTGCACCTACAGACCAACATGTGAAATGCAGAAAACTTTGGGACCAAATACCAAAAGTGAACATAAAAAATTATGAGATTCATCAAACCATAAGGAATTGTAAGGACATTTGTCACTAAAAATCAGATTATTATTTTTTAATGAAAAAAAAAACCTTCTCTTTTAGGGGTTTAAAATAATGTTAGTAAATCAGTTTATGTGTTAAAAAAGGCATTCTTGATAAAAATAAAAAGTTCTAGATCTAGCATCTAGACTTGGTATAAACTTTTTTTGGAATGTGGGTGTGAGAGCTTTCATAGCATGTCAGGTAGCTTCTCTACACAAGACTGCACAGGATAATTAAACGGTGGGAGATCAGCAATACATAGAAGTTTAAAAAAAACTACAGTCTTGGGTGAAACTTCTCCCAGACCTGTATTCCCCTTCTTGCTGTGGGAATTTTCTTTAGTTACACATGGTCTCACAGGTAAACAAGTCTGCAAGTTCACAGATGGAGAATAAATTAGCCCTCTCGAATTTCTTATAATGGTTCAGTGTGCTATAGCCCATAACAATATCACTCATGAAGAAAATATCAAATTTACTGAAGGACAATTTCATCATACAGACGTATAACACATTTTTTTGTTAACATTTCAGAATATCATCTTTTGTCATGGCAATTGACGTATTTATTTTTTGTTTTATGTTTTATTGAGTTATAAAATAATTATAAAATCACTTATGTTCCACCATACCATGTGGGAGTGAGGTGTTTTCTTGTTTTATTAGATGTCTGTTATATAAATATACTGGGGCCTCCATCCTCCTCCTGTCCTGCAGAGTGTTCCTTTGTGACCCCACACCACCTCTATTACACTTGATGTATGTGCATGCGCTGAAGACCCAGTAATGGTGCCTGCCAGAGGATGGCCAACAGATGAATGTAAATGACAGCTCTTATTTCACTGAAACAATGCAAACGCATGATGTGGTTTTTGATATATCACAAAGTGCCTATTATTAATATGGTTGTCCATGTGGATAAAGAATACGTGTATGTGGGACGCAGTAGAGGTGTGAGAACAAAAAATGGCATACCCTCTGCTGAAGTAATGGCGTAGAGAGCTAAATGGCTAGGCCAGCCACCTGACTGTGAGGCTGAGTTACCAATAAGAATATTGATATGTAGCAAGATCAGAAGAGCTTTAAAGCAGAGTGTAACAGTTGAAAAAGCTTACAGCAAGGCCTAGAAAAGGCCCCTAAATAGCAAGGAAAAACGTACTACTATTATACATTTATATGTAGGTCTGCCTCCAGATTTATAAGTTGAACCCCAGCAATTTCTATCTTAGAAAGCATGGAACATATCTAAATGGCATGTGTTGGAGTGGAAGAACCGTCTATTAGCCCTTCTGTAGCTTTTATTACGCATAGATGTTTCTTATTACTCTTTGTTTTCTGTTAATGTATTGCAATATATGTTATTATTGCTTCATTCTACTTGTCCCCTAGATATTATTATTATTGTTTAGTATTATCCCTAGGGCCCTACAAGTTGAAGGCAATGCCAAAGCCTTTTGCTGTTTTATTTATTTCATATGTATATGCTCTGGTCTCCTGTTGGCCTCAAGAGATGGAAACTCTGCATAGGGCTGGTAAGGCTCAAAGAAGAAGAGTCCAAAATATTGTCATTATTCATACATTGAGAGTGAATATAGCAGAGTGATAATAAGTTGGTTATTTGCAGGTTTTAAGGATGTCATAGTAAAAAATACTCTACCCAGGTGACGCGATGAAGTTAATATGTAGTCATTGACCTAGCTGTTCATACCAGGAGTTCTAGAAATATCCTTGAGGTTATGCTTGAAATACAAATAAAATATTAAATAAAAGACAACTAGGGAAATTTATATTAAAAAAAAGGAACATAGTAAAAACATTGTTAAGAAAGGAAGAAAAAAATAACAAATAGTGCATGACAGCAGCAAACAAGACCAAACAAAAAAATCCAAATCATATTGTTGCATATGGTATAGCTTAATTTTTTCCCCTATTCTACTAGGAAAAATAGTTTATATATATATATATATATATGTGTGCAACATTTATTATTATAATTAGTTAAGTGTTTGATTAAATAATTGTTTCTCCTTCTTTTAGCCATTATAGCACAATCTTGATAGTTTTATCAGATGAATACAAAGCTAGTTGGCCTACAGTTTGTCTGCACAGTTTCCTGTACAGAAAATGTCACATACCCAACCTTTTTTTTTTGGCTCCTTCTTTATCGTAACACCGTCTTTTCGCACCCCTCCACTACCTTTCTACTTTTCCTCCACTTAAGTATGTTACTATACCCCCAACATACTCTCCATACTCTCTTCCTAGCATTAACCATTTGTAATTTTTCAAATTGTATCCCTATAATGGGGTACTTTTTGAACGTTACCTTTGTGTCCCATAAGCCAACAGGAAGAAAGAGCCCCCAGGTCACCAACTGTTTTGAAAAGCCGTACACTCATGGGATTACATGTTGCTTGCAGATTTCCCCAGAGGTGGAAAGGAAAACACTTTAAAATGCATGTTTACCTTTAAAATTGTCAGACTATCTATTTACAAAGTCTGTGTATCAAACTCATTCTTCAGAAGTATATGGCATCAATATATGTTTTTTTAACATACCCTTTTAGTGGTTAATAAAGCGCTTATGAACCCCCTGATGAGTTACAGTGCATAGAATGTACGAGAAAACATATGCTTATCTATTTAGCTCCCAGGAGATCATTACTCAAGAGTTGTGTTTATGGTGAAATTGTTTGTTATTATTTAGTAAACATTGCATACATTCTGCTTAATTATTATTATTTATTTGCACAGCCACTGAATAATAAACTTGCACTTTAATAGCTATTTGTATATTTACAAAGCAACAGAGTATTCCACATATTTGTAGTTAAGACACTCCAGCAATCACATGCACTTTAATGAATATGATAGCTGGGAATATGATAGCTGGGAGGTTCCTTTAAAATTTTTACGGTGGTCCTTTTGCAAATGCATGGGCGAATTCTATAGAATCATTTGCACCACCTCATACCCTCAGCTCCATGCAGGAGATGAGTTTGGCAGAACACATTTCCCTACATATGATATACTTACCATCAGCATACCTGGGAACTCTCCGGGTTTGACCCGGAGATTGCCGGGTGAGCACTGCTTCTCCGGTTCAAGACCCGAATCCTCTGGGTCATGGGAGCGAGGCCTTGACATGCCCTACTCCCCGCCCATTTTTTCTTTTAAATAGGGGTGTTTCCGACATCAGCAGGAATGCCCACCGACGTCAGGGGGACCTCCCACTGATGTCAGGGGGAACTCCCACTGACGTCACGGGACCACCCACTGACGTCAATGGGCAGTCCTGGATGCGTCCCGCAAGGAAAGGCTCCAGGCAGCCGGAGCCCAGAAGTTCCCGGGTATGACCATCAGGCAGCTCCAGTGCTGGCTCAGCAGACACTGTGCAGAAAGCACTCCTATAGATTTCAAAGGGAGCACTTTCCTGCCACTCTTGGCTTCTTCATTTTGTATAGAGCACTTTAATATGCCTTCTTCCTTAGTGGGGGAGGGGTGTAAACTTACCCTTTATAATAGTCTGTGAAGATTTGTCTACTTCATTGCCATTTCTTTAAGCAAAGCAAAGCTTTACTTACAGATGTTGATCGTTGATTCTGGTGGGATACTATCATTAAAAAAGACTGAGAAGTACAGAGCAGAGGGATAAAGCTAGCATGTGTCTGCTTCACTTTATGGTATTCCTTCTCCTTAGTATTTACACAGAGCTTAATCAGCTGTTTGCACATAGAAAATATTATTTTTATGAACATTTTGCTTGCTACACTTAGGTTGTTTATAGCACTATAGTCAAGTATGACTTAAACACCTTCTGTCAATGATATGTGAAACATTTAAAAATGCAAGGAATTTCTACTAGGGAAACAATATGTAAGGAATTTTCATTATGTGAAATATGATATCTCTAAATTTAGATGAAACATACTGTGATGAAACATGCATGGGATAGGCATATGGCTATCCTGAATACAAGGCAAGTCCAAGGACTGATTAAGGTTTGGCTTTTTTTTACATGGACCGAATTTTTCTTATCTTTGATCAAATTCTATGTCTTTATTAAATTTCTGTAACATCTCATAACTGCCTTCCTGTAGCACAATGTTTCTTCCAAAAGAAATAATGAGCATTATATAAACATACATTGTTATATTTTTTTTATTTTATAAGAGTTGGAAAAATGGAATAAAAAAGTCCTAGAATTCTACCTGTTGTACTCTGTATGCAAGTGTTTCGCATGTGGGATACTACTGTACTTGACACCTATCCTATCAATTCTTTTTCAATCTTTTTTCTATTTTAATGCTAATACATTTTGTGTTGTGTATATAACTATGGTTGTAAATGAAAGTGTTCAGAAAAAAAACAAAACAAATAGGAGGGCACTCAAAATATAGGAAATTGCAACTAAAGGCAAGTTACAATGATGTATAATATAATAAAGCAGATCCGCACCCCAAAAAGTAAAGTATCAAATGTATCAAGCACAAATAGGACCATCAATAACTAAAGGTGAAGACTCCTGAAATCTTGGGACACAATTTCAAAAAGGGTCCTGTAACACCAATTTGAGCTTATACTTTTGTATAATTTTACAGTATATACTATTTAGTGGTGTGTAGCATTGTTATATTGTTAAATACTTTCAATAAAACAAAAGCCATACCAATGAAGAAAATGGTACAGAATTTGCATACATGAAACATAAAAATGGGAAATTATGCTTCAACTAACATATGGTATAAATGGAAAATGACCTCAAGGTTTTAGGGTACAATATATCCTTGATCATGGAATGATTATCGATCACATTCCACTAATCCATCTACGAAATCTTAAACACACACATCTAAAAAAACATATTTCATGCCCATTCCTTTCAGTGGCAAAATGCATAATCCCATGCATATTATATAATTCTGCATCCACAATATAGATTAACATGGAACATGTTACAGATTGTGTTGTTTTTTATATAACTATTAATGAAATCTGATATGGAAATATTTTAATGTAAAAAAGTTAAGAAAAAAAGTGATAGGCGACACGTAATAGAGAAGATGGATTTTGGGTAACATATCCTCCGTGAAGTATAGTCCAGTTCATTAAAATGGATTTCTGTAAATTCTATTTTTTTAAATATATGTTTTTAAATTATATATATGGTATATATATATATTATTAAATATAAACAGTTTTTATCATATACTGTAATATATATATATATATATATATATAATACACATTAGAAATAGAAACTGTAATCTAAAAACATTTTATATACTCTACTGTTAACAATGCTATCAACAGAAAAGCAAAAGTTAGCTCCTAATATAATGAATTAAGTTTGATTTCTACTCAAAGTAGACTGGTGTATCTTATTTTAATCAGGGTGGGTATCCAAAAACTATTTAAGGAAAATTATCTTATTTCTAAATGGCTTAAATGTTTGTGTTGTATTTCGCTAGCGTTTCCACTTCCTCCCTTATCCGGTTTAATCAGGATGCTAAGATGCACATTAAACAGTCCATATCCTCCTAACAGTACTGTTAGTATTTGAACTTTAGAATAAAGGGTGCAATTCGTAACTCAGGAAGTTGAGTATCAAGTAGGTTTTCAGTTACCTTAACAGCCCATATGTGAACTTAATTATATCCTTCATCACTCAAGTTATGAATAAAAAGTTTTGCCTTTGATGTGGAATTAAGTAATTCTTGCATAAAACCATCCCAGCAAAAGACAGTATTAGTAACGGTAATTAGTGGTTAACATGCTGTAGTAATGAATAAGAGGTATTTCACATTTAAAAGGCACTGACTCGGAACATGGCCTACACATTTTATTAACTCATGAGTTCTATGTTTAGCTCTTACTGCAGTCTTTGCTATGAGCCAAACTGACTTGGAGCAACATTATAAAATAAAGACAGAGATATAGGAGTTATAGTTAGAGGAGACACGTGTATTCAATGAGGCTTGTGAACCCATAGGGGGTCTTCATGAATTACCCACCACAAAGCTGCATACAATCTTAGCGATTTCTGGTGGTTCTGGACTACTGCAGGGCATGCTGGCATCGGCTGGATCCCGATGTTGAGCTCGATTGTAGACAGGGGGGGAAGGGGAGTTAGAACCAAGCCAACTTTCCCCCAGCTTAGCTCCACACAGCCAGCTGTACCATTTCTGCTCTGACAACCTTCAGACTCTCACCAGTGGCAAACATCTTTCTTCCTGGCTTCAACACATGGCTCTATTCTATCAGTCATTATAAACCCACTTTAAATAGTACTACTATGTAGTTATATGATATTATTTTTACTATTGATTATTCTTTTGTCAACTTATGCGTTTCTCTCTGATGTCATTTATTTGAGCCCTTTGCGAGGGGCAGGTTGCCCTATTGGGACCAAAATCTCCTTTTCTGCCATTTGGTATTGGACAGGCCCTAGTGGCACATATATGAGTGACCTTTGGTGACTACTCATCCCAACCCATAGTAATTAAATGTCCGTACGAGCGAGTTTTAAAACCCCAATCCTGCAATTTACCCTGCCGACGCCACTGATCTCCCTCCCTGTTCAATTAGTTAAATGTCCGTACGAGCGACTTTATTGTTCGCTCGTACGGACATTTAATTAATTAAACAGGGAGGGAGACCAGTGGGATGTTCAGGGTAAGTTGCAGCATTGGGGTTTTAAAACCCCAATGCTGCAACTTACCCTGCCGATGCCACTGGTCTCCCTCCCTGTTCCATTAGTTACATGTCCATACGAGCGACTTTATTGTTCGCTCGTACGGACATTTAATTAATTGAACAGGGAGGGAGACCAGTGGGATGTGCCGGGTAAGTTGCAGCATTGGAGTTTTAAAAGTCTGCACGAGCCACCAACAGAGTGGCTCGTGCAGACTTTTAAAACCTCGTACGGACATTTAACTGATAGAATAGGGAGACCAGTGGGATGTGCCGGGTAAGTTACAGCACCAGGAGCCTAAAAGTCTGTACGAGCGACCAACAGAGTCGCTCGTACAGACTTTTAAAATCCCAATGCTGCAACTTACCCGGCAGATCCCACTGGTCTCCCTGTTCTATCAGTTAATAAATGATAGAACAGGGAGACCAGCGGGATCTGCCGAACAATTACGGCACCAGGAGTTTAACAGTCTGTACGAGCGACCCTATTGGTCGCCAGCAGGGGGCTCGCCTGCCATTGGTTGATGGCAGACGAGCCCCCTGCTGACGACCAATAGAGTTGCTCATACGGATATTTAAACTCCTGGCGCCAGAGCGGCTTTAACCCCATTTTAATCCCTTAACCGGGGAAAACGAAGAAAACCCGAACACGAAGAATGTCCGCGAATATTCGCCCGAAGAGAAGACAGGACCAGGCGAATATTCGCGGAATACGAAGTTTTTTTTTTTGCCGAAGACGAGCACGAAGACGAACACGAAGAGCCCCCTGGTGCCCAAGTCTACTTTTCAGCCTCAATCATTTTCGTTTTATATTTGAAGTTCAATGGTAACAGCTTCTTGGACTAAGCATGGTAGGGTTAGACTCCTTGTGGCTCAGAGCTGTTTTAGAATTGTGAACACCTTCTATAATGCTTCTAAATATATCCAACCATGATACATTATATATAATTATTAAATATTTCAAAATGCAAACTATGAAGTGCTTTTCGAATCAGACCGAGATGTAAGCAGAAACCATAGTTCTATATAAGATTGCTAAACAAATCATAACCTGAATTTACAGAAGTTCATTTGTTCAACAGTAACATTAAGCCTGGATATACGCTACATAAATTCACAAGCTTCCTTTTATCCAGGCATGCTCGAGTGGTTTAATATTACCTTTTGCTACACCGTACAATTTGTGCATTGTTACATCAGAACAGCACTTATTAGCAGGTAACATTATCATTATCCAATTATTTAAATGACTGACGTCGGTCTTGAAGATTGTGAATATTGGATGGTTTCAAAAATGCAGCATGTCAACTAGAATGTTATCCATTCATAGTAAATGCTGAAGCAGAGCCACCTTGGAGTTTACTAGGAAGTCCTGGCACTTTAAGGCTATGGATATGTGCAGCAACACGTTCTGCTCTCATACTCATGCAGACAGTGGCCTCACACTGCAAGGCCCGATATGCTGCCGGAACAGCATAGTATTGGTAAGTATTTGACACTACTGGCCATCAGCCCACCAGGCATCTGCCTTGTGTGTCAAGTGGCCAGTTTGGGCCTGGCCTCAAGGGATGAGATGCGTTCTTTTTCCATTTCTGTCTTGTAACTTCCTGCGTCCTCTACACAATAATGATGAAATGACATATGCTTACCAATCTACTTCAATCCCACGCTATGGAACATTAGGTCATTTTTTTAAGCCCTTTAAAATACTGTGTTAACTGAAGAGTCTTATTAGGGGAAGAATTTCCATTAGGTATATTTAAGGAAACGTTGAAGGCGCTGTAGTGCCCACAAGAAAATCATGACAAAGGGGTTATAACAATTAATAAATTAATTAAAAAAAAACAAATTAAAAAAAAAAAAATCCCTGCCCAGATTATATGAGTGTGAAGCGTTAAACGACTTGACTGTGACACCAACTGAGCATAAATCACAGTAGTCCAGCGGTGGTGACAGGGCCAAAAGGTTGGCATAAGGGTAGATGTATAGTGTATATACATGTTTTGATCAGCTATTCCCTAAAGACTTAATTAGAAGTTCAGTCTATCTGACTGTCTGTGGGCCTAATGTTTCCTATTTATATGCCACTGATATGTTTGTTTAAATTGCATTTCCTGTCGGTGATGATGTATTTCAGATTTCAATTCTGAAGGGGTGAAATGGTTTAATATAATCATAACTATGGTACAAAATATACTTTTAACATGTGTTTACCTGCCTTATGGTATAGTTACATTAATAAGGGTTACTTACAGGTTGGTGTGACAACAAGATCAATATTTTAACAAATCGGCCCCTAACATTAGGGTATGCAGCTTTACAGCTTTAATCCCTAATAGGATGTTAATGCCTTATTCTAAACAAAAAAGGGTAGAAATAAGATTTATTTTGAACTTGAGCATTTCCGACTCATCACTAGAGAATCAACCTCTCAACTATACAGTATATTATTTTATAATCACTTACCTACACTAGTAGCTGGATAACAGCCCATAACTGGTTTCACACTGATTTGAATCATAAAACAAAGAGAAAACTAGTTCAGATCTGTTGATTGGCACTATGAGTGGACACGTTCTGGATTCAGGAATTGAGGTTGAGAAAATATAAAAATATGTGCTCTTAGTGGACCTCTCTTTTGAATTCCATTGCATCAGAAAATGCTTTTCTGAAAACCGAAAGGTTCAAACTCTGGAAGACACAATAATCTTGATAATATCAGATATGAGAGACGTGACATTTTAGACTTTGAATACTTTTATTCATCTTTCAATAGCTTTCTCTTTATTATTATTATTTCATCAAAACCCTCTTACCTCCTTTCAACGTGCCCCGAGTTATTTACATCTATTTAGTCATATAATTTATATGTAAATGTCATATGTAATTGGATATGAAATGTAAACCTGCCTGTGTTTCTCCTCAGTGGATAAGAGAATGTGACTTGACCACTGCAAAACATAGGATGTTTACCTACTTTGTAATGATATTCATTAGATTCTCATAGAAGCATAAAATTTGATGCTAGATAGGAACCATTTGGCCCACCTAGTCTGCCTGTTTTTCCTGATGTGAAGATATGGAACGTTATCATTCCTTGATCTCGTCTTAGACAGAACAGCCATATTCCTTATCTTATACTTGGTTACATTTTTCCACTATATCAGACTCTAACACTCTGTCTGGGAAACCATTTCATTTATCAAGGACCTCCTCACTTTTTCTTCAATTTGATCTAAACTTGTAAACTAGTATTGAGATCGCAAATGTATTTTTTTTTTACAGGACTGATCTTTCTTTTAATGATGCAAGAGCATCTCTTGAGACACTGGTGACTTAAGTTTTTAATCTTGATTAAGGAAAATGTTTAATAAAGTAAAGGCAACCTTTCAATATTTGTATATGATTGGTATCCAATCAAAAAATACTGTTAGTCCAATCAAAAAGGTATTACAAGATTCTGCAACATTCTGTAACACTTTGTATCTACATATACATAGTATGGCTACTCATAACTACATTGAAAGTACCTATGGATCTTTGTACCTATGGGTTGAAATTAAACACTGTAGTACACCTATGTCTTTCTACTTATTATTATTGTCCCAGAAAAGTATCGATTTTGTGTAGCCCATAAATATTTTTTATCATCTAGATGATAATTGAGTATCTACAAGCAACGTGGCTTTTCTCGGGAGCTAGTCTAAAGGTTACCATTGTAATATTAATATAGAACAAAATGTTGAGTTAATAAAATTTTCACGAACACAGCCTTTACACTAGGGAAATACTAATTGGGCTATAATCAATTAATCCTTAGTGACAGTAAAGATGTGTATGTCATTGCTGTTGCCAGGGACCCTTAGGAGGACCATAAAAATAAGGCTAGATTGAACAAAAGTTTTACACTATGACCTATATTTGTAAGGAAGGTATTAGAAACTCCATGACCATGACCTAGGATAATAAATTAACATCAACTGAAATATTTAACATAAATAAGTATATTCGTTGAAGGATTTCAAGTAAAAATAAACACATTTCCCAAACAGGCCAGGACTGGCCGTCACACCAAGCAAATGGCTGTGGGCTAATGCCAAACAGCACCTCCCTGAGGTGCTACCTTTAACCATGAAAGTATACGGTGCAGCTGCATGCCAGTTATATATATCGGGAATTTACATTAAAGTTTTGCTTTTTTAAACTAATTAGCCAATATTTGCCTGTGAAAACTGCAACATTTCTGTGGTGAAGTGTTACATTTGGAGTAATCATCTTGGAAACCACAATTATCACCTACATAGATGTTCCAAATGTAACACGTTTGCACCATTTTGCACTTATGAATGTATCTTTTTCTGTAGTATATTATACAGAGTAAAATATATCATGTTATTCCTTTAAAATAACCTGGCAATCTATACAAGTAGGTGTCTAGTAATGTAATTTACTTAAACAATGGCTGCACTGGGATACAGTTGTATGGCTGGTCTTTCTGAAACAATTGCATTTTGCCCTCTTGTGGGATATACTCAAATAATTTTCTAGATTGTAAATTCTTTTGTGCAAGGCCCTCCTCAACTTTAGGTTCTGTAAACCGAATTGTTACGATGTCCTCTTTACCAACTGCATGAAACAAATAACTATTAAAAATAATTACTGGCTTGAATCATGCACATGTAATCCCGTTTAAGATTTACATTTTTTCTGTTTTAAATCTTATTACTCTGAAATTCCTCTTTTCATGAAAAACATTATGCTTTTATATAATTGTGCTGTTCAAGAATAGGGATAAGCCACTTCTATTACACTTCAAATATAAGAAGACTCCTGATGTTAATTCAACAACAGAAGGAAACTAGGGAAATTTGAAGACAACAATATAGCACCCCCCCCCCCAGTGATACATCCTGTTAAACCACTTCAAGTAATGCAGTTGGATACAATGATTTTCTGTTGGCAATCTAACTTTCAAAAGTCCCATTGCAATGCAACAATTCTTTGATTTTCTTAACCTTAAAACATGCTCAAGAGGCTTGGCTAGAAATAGTTTAATGTATTGAATAAATTAATGGAATTATAAAACATAACAAAAAAATAAAAGCACATTTAAAATAGGAAACCTTTTTAAGATACCCAGTTGGTGACTTGACTTAGTACCAATCATTTTTTGGAATCCCATTAACATTAGTTATTTGAATGCAATGTAAAGAGTGAGAAAGCTAACCTACACAGTTATGAATAGTATAAAGACACGCTTAGTTTGGGTCTTCCAGAGGTTTAAGTGGTATGATTAACCCCTTCGCGACCTTTGCCGGTTCAGGACCGTCATGACAAGAAGGTCACTAAATGACCTTTGACGGTCCTGAACCGTCAAAAAATTAAATAAGCTTAGAAAGTGATCAACGATCACTTTCTTTGCTTAAACGGCGTTACTGTAATGCCTCGATGCCGAGGCATTCAGTAACGCCGAGATCGGCATCGGGGGCCATGTCTGGCCCCTCCCCGGGGCGTCAACAGCGTAAAAGCGTAAAAGCGTTTAGGAGGCGATCAACGAAATGGTGTCGCTGGAATGCCTCGATCAGGAGGATGGGCTGTGACCGCTCCGGAGAGCGGTCACAGCCGCAGCTGCCGGTGATCTTCGCCATCAGCAAGATGGCGGCGGCCCGGGAAACAAAACAATAAAGAAGAAAGAGTTCGCTAGATGGTCTCCAGACCCTCTAGAGAACTCTGGCTCCACTTGCAGGTTGAATACAGGTACTGCATTCAACCAAGCAAGTCAATGGAACCCAGCTTTTCTAATCACTATGTGATTAGTAAAATATTCAATAAAAAAAAAAAATGGAAAAAAAAAATGTGCTAACATTTAAAAATAATTATGCAGTGATGTCACTTGATGAACCATCCAGTACCAGCAAAATGTGTAAAAAAAATATAAAAAAAGTATTAAAAAAATAAAATAAAATAAAAAAATAAAGTTTATTATTTTGAGCAAGTGCTAAAATTTCTCAAAAATCTCAACAAAGAGTTAAAATAAAAGCACTTCAAATACCCAAATGTATATAAAAAATGGCTGATGGGGTAAATTGGAGTGGCCGAGCTCAAAGACAGGGCATAGGTACAGACTGACCAAAATGGAGAAAAAAAAGCGCACTTCCCAAATGTGGCATTTTAAATCTCAAACAACCCGACAAACCCATGCATGTCGGGTATCACTGCACTCAGGAGATGTTCCTGAACACACATTGGGGTGTTGTTTGACAGTGACATATACCAGAACCTGTATATCAATAACTAAAGTACAATTTGTGTGAAAAAAAAAATAAAAAAAATTACTATTACAAAGTTTGACAAAGTGTAGTTCTATAATTGGTGCATGGAAAGGGTTAAAATAATAGCATTTGAAATACCCTGGGGTGTCTAGTTTTTAAAAATATATGGTTTGAATGGGTTAAATTGAGTTAACGGGCTTCAAAGATATTCCAAAGAGGAGATGGAGGCAGAATGACCAAATGACCACCTGGATTACGCATGCCCCAAAAGTAGCCCTTTACCAGCCAAACAATCTGACAAACCCATGCATGTGGGGTATCGCTGTACTCAGGAGATATTCCTGAACACACATTGGGGTGTTGTTTGACAGTGACATATACCAGGACCTGTATATCTATAACTAAAGTACAATTTGTGTGAAAAAATAAATAAAAAAAATTACTATTACAAAGTTTGACAAAGTGTAGTTCTATAATTGGTGCATGGAAAGGGTTAAAATAACAGCATTTGGAATACCCTGGGGTGTCTAGTTTTCAAAAATATATGGTTTGAATGGGTTAAATTGAGTTAACCGGCTTCAAAGATGTTCCAAAGAGGAGATAGAGGCAGACTGACCAGATTTGTTAAAAAAGATTTGGAAATCATAAAACGCTGCTTGTACTTATTGCCCTATAACTTACAAAAAACAGCAAAAAAACATAAAAACATTGGGTATTTCTAAACTCAGGACAAGTAGTAGAATCTATTTAGCTAGTTTTTTTACTTGCTTTTTTAGGCGAGTAAAAGATTTTTCAAATAAAAGTCATAAAATGTGTTTTTTTTCAAATTTTCACCGGTTTTTTATATTTTTTTATAGTAAATAAGATGATACGATCAAAATAATGGTATCTGAAGAAAGCCCATCTTGTCCTGAAAAAAACAATATATAACTTATGTGGGTACACTAAATGGGTGAGGAGAAAATTACAGCTGAACACAAGCACCACAAAAGTGTCAAAACAGCCTCGGTCCCACAGGGTACAAAGCGAAAAATGAGCCCGGTCCTTAAGGGGTTAATAACATATGCAACAGAAATAAATAAAGTTATAAAGACATATTTTTAAGTGAAAAAAACAGGCCACATTTTGACCTACTTAGGTCTTTCTTAGATTGTAAGGCAGAAACTGAACTTCCTCACATGCCCTCAACTGCAACTTTTAAGTTGACCCAATAATAAATATTAATATTTTATTCCATCGTCTACTGTTTCAGGTTTGTTAACTGTTCTTTCTTAAATCTGTACATTTCCGGCATTGCACCCTTTCCATATATGCTTATATCAATGATTATTGTAGCTTGTTCTTAAAGTCATTTTTTTATCTGATACGGCATCTATTAAGAGCTACAGCTATCGCAGTGATCATACTCATTTCAGTGGCTCCTCAGAGGAACGTGGCAGATGTTGCCCATTCCCGTTTGCTATTGTTGACCTTAGAAACGCCACACTGTAATTAATTTAAAGTACATTCTCAATCTGATTTTAAAGCATTGGAAAGGCCAGCCTAATCTTCAGAAGGTTTAATCTAGGTGTAGAACAATAAGTATAGGAATTAGCAGATCTCCCATGAGTAATAATAGCTGCAGATTTTTATTTGTGCTTTTCAATGTAAGTAGCGGCAGTGTGTACACCTTCTCACAGAGACAGGCATATCCAGAGTATATCATCAGCTCATACCTCCATATTATGTCAAACTATGTAATTCTTTATTAGCTTGCATGATGGTTTTTCAAAATGCACAAAAAGTTGACATCCTGCTCTAGGAGACAAAGAGAGGGTGTTGGAAACTCCAATTAGAAGACTATAGTGGGGAGAGCAAGGGTCAGAGGTTTAGAAGGCAATATCAAAATACAATGAACTACTATTTCACTTGTCCCATAACCACGGGCTAGATTGTAAGCTCGCAAGAGCAGAGCCCTCTTCTCCTTTTGTACCAGTTTGTTATTGTATCTGATTTAGAATAATTTTATTGACTCTGTTGTAACAGCGCTATGGAATCTGCTGGCGGATTATCAACAAATGTAATACAAGCTACCACTCAACTCTATGGACAACTGTCTTAAAAAAACATAAGGCAACATTTAAACTGATGAAGGTACAGGTAACCCCTGGCAGTCTAAACATACTGGGTTTTTTTAACTAGAGGTATGTGCTCTTATACAAAGAGAATGTTATATATTTGTGTATAGTTGGCAAAATTATTATTATTATTTGTTTTATATAGCGCCATCAAATTCCGTAGCGCTGTACAATGGATAGACAGGACATAACAAGTAGTATGTAACATAACAAATTGACTTACAGAGACAACAGGTGAGGAGGGCCCTTCTCAAATAAGCTTAAAATAATTATAAGTTGTTATATTTCTTTCTGTATATGTGTGCAGACCAGCTTCAGTGAAACATTTTGTTTTTCTTTGAAAATGTCATTTTATATTCTAATTAACCATATCTTTTTTTGGGGGGGGGGGGGTTGGAATACATGCCGCAGATCCCAGCAAGTTGTGTGAACTCCAGATAAGAGACTATTTAAACCCAAGCATCACTTGAGGTTTGAGGTGAGAGAGCAAAGCTTTACAAAGGATTGTATTTCCAACTATTCTATAGCAATCAAAGGGCCAAACCACAGAGCACATGGACAGGCTGATCACATAAACCTCGTGAGTCACTACAATTTTCAGTGAAACAAATCCCTTGTTCAGTTATCATTGATTAGCTGTTATTGTTTTAATATATAATATTTACATTCAATGCACATACCTAAGTATTTAGAAATTCATTTCGGTATTACTAAAATACTAATTTTCAGCAATTACATTTTAATGTTGATTAAATATATATATATTTATTATATATATATATTTTATAGTATTTTATAGTATTATATAAAATGCAATAGTATTATATACTATTGCATTGTTTAAAACTATTACTTCTTGTTTGTTGAATCTAAACACCCACGATTAATTACATAATACAATTTTGCTTATATCTTTGTAATATGTAATTTAAGTGCTCCTTAGGTGCATGTGTGTTAAAATTACATTAATTTGAGATATTCATTAACAGTTTGGAAGCTAGTATTTAATATAAGTGAAACCACATAAATATGTATGATCTGTGATTATCATAATGAGGAGAAAGATTTGTGAACTAAGGTGACAGTCTTTGTCCAATAATATATTTATAGACTGAATACATTTGCTTCTGATACCCTTTCATTCTAAATTGCCAGGAACAGGGCAGACATATGTTAAAAAATAATGAAGATTGCAAATGTTAGCTAAATTTACATGCAGAAGGCTATACCAGCTGCAGTGAAGGGCAAAGCCTCTAGGGTGAATGGTTCTTGAAAGCAGTAATTAGATGTTGGACCTTTGGGACGATAGCACCTCCATGTATTGTGTGTGCAGAGCATTCAATATTCTTTATTTTATATCTTGTAAGCTGTTTATTAAGATTTTAGTGTTCCTATTTATTTAAAACACCCAAGAAAAATAAGTAAAGTCTAACTTACTAGATATATGGACTTTAACCAAAGGTTGGTCCAAGATCATCCCTGTGCAGGGTAAACTGCTTGCTTCTTTATTGATTGATTCTAATGTCATATTTTTTTTAAATATATATTTGGCACAACAAGCAAAATCGATTGACACTTTTTTTGTTTTCGTTTTTGAAGTATCCGTTTCCAAAACCAATTTTTTTTCCAAAACCTTTTATTTTTCATTTCAAAATTTTCAATGGGGGGCATCCCTCCAACCTTGTTTATTCATATTCTATCGATAAGATTTAATTCAAGCAGCAATTTAGCGCAGCAACTTGTTTAAGATATACTGAGGCAGACTCCAATAAAATGTATCAAGCATTAATTAACTGTTAAGTTAAGGAGAAAAAGAGTGAGTAAAAAAACAAATGCAAATGGATAACAAATATTATTTGTTTCAAACTAAATTTGTTACAAATACAGATGCACAAGTCTAATATATTTCTATATATATATATATATATATAATTTTTTTTTTAGGTGAGTAAAGTACGAGTGCACTAGGAGAAATCAAACATAGATCACTTGGTTGGCACAGTCTCATCTCAGATATTTATACATTTAGTGATTTCAATATAATTTTTACTAATGCATGTAACATATCTTAGTAAGCATTCTACCCGATAGCTACAAAGACATTAACGTATCTTAATATATTATGATATTAACATCATACAGGAGTGATAAGAAACACCTGGTTTTAGTAAAGAAACAATTAACTCAGAAATAATTGCTATCAGTATAGTCTGATGTCCTAGGCTTTGAGCCAAAAGACATTGGCTGGATTTTTAAGAATTCAGAGCAAAACCTGGTACCAACTATCACAAACACATATTCCAACAAAAGTTAATACACAATCCTCCTAAATCTATCAGATTGTTGCGTTTGTAACTTGTTGCAAGATCAGATTTCTGTTACATCCAATATGTTAGGAGTTCTAAAGGTTAAACCTTTGTCCCAAATTGAAACAAAAAAATATGGATTTCTGTTCAAAAAAAAGTTTTTGTGTTAATCAGGTAAATAGAAAAAAAGGGTCATTTTGACCCTGGAATAATTGTAGGCTTATATTGATTAAACCTTGAATAGGACTAGTCCCCATTCATTCGCTCTCTCTCCCATCTCTCTCTCCCCTGGACCCCCCTACTTCACCAAGCAACATGTCCCACAGTGCCACCTTTGCCCCTAAATAACTTGTGAGTACCACTTTTACCCTCAAACAGCTAATGGGTGCCACCTTTGCCCCAAGCAGCTTGTCAGTCCTGTCCTAACCCCCAAACAGTGCCCCCAAACAGCTTATCTGTGCCATCATTCCCCCTTGCCCCCTCAACATACACACACATATGTACACACTCTTACACAGATTTACACATGCTAAACTTACTCATACACAGTAACACATACTCATTCTAACACATACACTCCCTCTCACCACACATACACCAGTTAGCCAAAACTTTATGACCACCAGCCTAATATTGTGTAGTTCCCGCTTTTGCTGCCAAAACACCCCTGACCTGTTGAGGAATGGACTCCACTAGACATCTGAAGCTGTGCTGTGGAATCTGGCACCAACACGTTAGCAGCAGGTCCTTTAAGTAATGTAAGTTGCTCGGTGGGGCCTCCATGGATGCACACTGGTGCCTAGTGTTCTCCAGCGACGCACACCGACCATCCTCGTGATGTAAAAGAAAATGTAATTCATTAGACCAGGCCCCCTTCTTCCATTGCTACATGGTCCACTTATTATGCTCATGTACCCATTGTAGGTGCTTTTCACAGTGGACAGGGGTCAGTATGGGCACCCTGACTGGTTTGCGGCTATGCAGCCCCATACGCAACAAACTGCAATGCACTGTGTTCTGACAACTTTCTATCACAGCCAGCCTTTACTTTTTTAGCAATTTGAGCTACAGTAGCCCGTGACCCTGTCGCTGATTCACCCCTTTTCCTTCCTTGGACCACTTTTGATAGGTACTGGAATACCCCACAAGAGCTGCAGTTTTGGAGATGCCCTGAAAGTCGCTCAGATCCTTATGCTTTACCCATTTTTCCTGCTTCTAACACATCAAATTTGAGAATTACATTTTCACTTGCTGCCTAATATATCCCACCCACTGACAGGTGCCATGAGAACAAGATTATCAGTGTTATTCACTTCACCTGTCAGTGGTCATAATGTTATGTGTGATTGCTCACACAAAAACACTTATACATCACTTATACACTGACGTCAGTGGGCGGTCCTGGCCACTTCCCGCAAGGGAAGGCTCTTGGTAGCCGGAGTGAAGAAGTTCCCAGGCATGCTAATGAAACTTTGGGGCTAGCGCTCCCTTCCAAGACATAGAAACATAGAAACATAGAAAGTGACGACAGATAAGAACCAGTAGGCCCATCCAGTCTGCCCAACCTCTGAGTACTTTCCTTTAGTACTTGCCCTTATCCTATATCTAGCTTGGCCTTATGCCTATCCCATGCTTGCTTAAATGACTTTACTGTATTAACATCTACCACTTCTGCTGGGAGGCTATTCCATGTGTCCACTACCCTTTCCGTAAAGTAATATTTTCTTATGTTACCATTAGACCTTTGCCCCTCTAGCTTATGGCTATGTCCTCTTGTTGTGGTAGTATTTCTCCTTTTAAATAAACTCTCTTCCTTTACCTTGTTGATTCCTTTTAAGTATTTAAATGTTTCTATCATATCCCCCCTGTCCCGTCTTTTTTCCAGGCTATATAGGCTAAGATCCTTTACCCTGTCCTGGTAAAGTTTATCTTGTAATCCATAAACCATTTTAGTAGCCCTTCTCCAACATTTCTATATCCTTCTGGAGATCCGGTCTCCAGTACTGTACACAATACTCCAAGTGAGGTCTCACCAGTGATCTGTACAACGGCATGAGCTCTTCCCTCTTTCTACTGCTAATACCTCTCGCTATACAACCAAGCATTCTGCTAACGTTACCTGCTGCTCTACTGCATTGCCTGCCTACCTTTAAATCCTCAGAAATAATTACCCCTAAATCCCTTTCCTCACACGTTGAGGTTAGGACAGTACCAAATATTCTATACTCTGCCCTTGGGTTTTTTATGCCCCAGGTGCATTACTTTGCCATTTTGCTTCTTCCTCCAGGAACATCAACCCTGTTGCAAATTTTTGTGTCGTCAGCAAATAAACATACCTTTCCATCAAGACCATCTGCAATATCACTAATAAAAATATTAAAGAGAATGGGTCCAAGTACAGATCCCTGAGGTATCCCACTGGTAACAAGACCTTGTTCTGAATATACGCCATTCACTACAACCCTCTGTTGTCTGTCACTCAGCCACTCCTTAATCAATTCAACAAAAGACATAGGTGCCTTGGTAATGGTGGCTAAGAAAGCTATAAATTGTGGATGAATCTTAGTATGTTTAAAAGCGCAGAAGGGAGTCATTGAGAGAGAGTGTAAGAGAGCTTGAGAGAGCTTTAGTGAGATTGTGAGAGAGTATGATTTAGGTAGCCTGTACCCATCACTTGCAGTGACTAGAGACAACCTAAATAATGTATACGCATAACAACAAAGGATTGCCAGAATCCTGATATACATATGTGGTTTAACATTAATGTGCAGATGTTAGATATGAAGGTTTTTTTCTGCCCATCAAGAGTTCTAAGCAAACATGGTACATACACACAGATACGCACTCATGCTAACACACACTTATACATACACATTCATGCTAACACACTCCCTCTAGCACTCACTTACACATAAACACTCATGCTAACACCCCCGGTGCTTCTGACTCCCTGGTGTGTAATCGGGGCAGCGGGTAGACGTCTACGTGATTTGTGTAGGCAACCTCCCTGCAGTCGGAAGGAGGTGCCATTAGCAGCGGGGGTTGTCTGCATCTGTCGCACAGACCTTCCCCGGCTGTCAGAGAGGAGAGTTCCCCACAGGTGGGGGGATCTCCCTCTTCTCCGTGGTGGTTGCTGCTGCGTCAGCTGTAAGAAGGAGGTTGGTCTTCTTCCTTCTTCGTGAGGAGGCCGGAGAGAAGGAGCACTGCACTTGCTGGTACATAACACGAAGGACAAATTTAGGCTTACAACTGTAAACCTTATAAACAGTCAAAAGGTCTATGCATACACCTAAAAAGTTATATTGTCTAACATCAGATATTATTTATTTAGGTAATTTTAATATTGGATAAAGCTATATTTTCTTCTGTTTAAATAAAATGATTATTGTTTATTATTATTATTATTTATTATTATCATTTATTGACTACATTTTAGCTATCTTTGGAAACTTCCCACATGAGGTCTCTGAAATCCCCTTTGACCCTTTCCAGTGTCTAATTGGAGAGTAGTCTGATCTCTGACCCTTGATGCTTACTTTCCCATTGGAGCCTTTGCTGTGTTCAGTTTACAAGATTAATTGGAAATGACTATTGTTCACATGGGTTATTTTCATTTCAAATTCCTAATTCGAAGAGAAATCATAAAATATTATGAATAATATATATATATATATATATATATATATATATATATTAGTTGTTCTTAAAATTCAAATTTAATAAACATACCATTTTAATTTGCATTTGTTTAATCCAAATTAATGCAGATCAATTAAATGGGAGCAATAATCTGTAATAATAAAGTATAACATATTACACTATATTTATCTGCAACATGTTTCTTCTTAACAGAACATCCAGTTTAAGAAAATGTTGATGATTTATTGCCCATAGAAATTATTTTTACAAATAATGAAAATTAATATATATATATATATATATATATATATATATATATATATATATATATATACACAGTATATGCCAAATTGGATTAAATAGCGTGTTAAGAGACTTTCTATGAATATAAATCCATTAATTAATTAAACCAAACTAGCTAAATTAACTAAAAGGCTTAATTCAGTATAATCTGAATACATTTTATAAAAGTACTGTACTGGAAAAAAACATCCCAAAATGTTTCCCAAGATAAATACTAAGAAAGGTAATCAGATGTTCTTAATGAACTTAAAGACTTAAAGTCTTTTGAGTGAAACCATTCTGTATATGAGCATGCCCTTTAAAAAGTGCTGCTCTTGCTGTATGCCATATTTGTAAATTGATAAACAGCCCCCTTGCCTCTTTTACCATCTGGCAAGCAAGTAATTAGACTTGTTAAGGTAAGAATCTGGCAGTTGTTATGCAAATTGCCACTGCCCCTTTAACCACCCACAGTCAAAGAATTGCTGAAAAGAATTCAAATTCAGCTGAAGCCTAGGTGGGTTTTAAATGGTTCAATTTCCTTGAACCGTGGTATACTTTTCACATTTCAAGGAAAGATGCATAAACAGCTAGTGCTTAAACACTGAAATACTTATTAGACTTTTTTTTAGTTTCCATTTATATGGAGTATTTTGGATTTCTTATAAGTGGCTGAAACTGCCAAATTCAAGCAAAAATCCAGCCGTATCTGGCTGTCATTCAATGATTTTCTGGTGTTCCTAATGCCTTTTTAAATGTACACATGCAATGGCATTCTGGTTAACCGTCAAACCACAGAGTATGATTTACAGGTACTGATGTTTTTGTATTTTTATATTTTTACCAGTAAGGGCACCTGTAAAAAAATACAGGGAACTTGGAAATATTAGAACAAGTACTGTTTGGAGTGTCATCTCTAGATATGGTAAAATGATTTGTACACTAACTGTAATGGCCTAAATATAAATTTCATATTTTAACAGACCATTGGCGTATACTGGTAGCTGTGTCTGGAGATAGCAACATACCCGGGAACTTTCCAGTATAGGCTACTGGGCGCTCTCCCTCTTCTGGCAGAGTCACTTTATGGAGGGGTGAGTGAGCCTCACAGAGTTCAGTTGGTGGTGAGTAGGAGGGAAGTGGAAAGAGAGTGCCCGGAGAAAGAAAAAACTGACTTACAATTGTATGAATCTTGTTATATTTTGTGTTATTATATAGAAAACAAGTTATCACATCAAAATTTGAAAAAAAAAATAATTTTAATATTCAAATATGTACAGATTGCATTTCTATTTTTCTCTTTCCTTTCTTCTCTTTAAGCATTTCCACCAAGAATGGTTTAATAAACATGTAACAGTAACTTGAGGGGCTAATTAGTAAACTGATCTTAATTGTAAGGCTTATGCACTCAAAGGGGGAGGGCTGGTGAAAGAAGTTGGGAGACAGCTTTTACATTTTTATACCATATTTTGGCATAAGGGGCATCATTTTATCTTACTAGGTTCTTTCCATATAGTGTAGTTTGTGGAGAAATAGTGTGTGTTAGTCAGACTGACAGGGACATATTGACGGGCCTTGGGATCAATGTGATCCTTGAACATGATCAGTATGTGTGTGGACTGTTAAGATCCTTGTAGGACATGAAAGAATGAGCAAAGATATGGTGAAAAGTCAGATGCTGGTGGGAAAGTGCACCATCTCAGGTTCCTGTTCCTTAACAGGTCTAAAAATTAGGTAAATACAACCTCAGATGAACATGACATTTCACACTGTGTCATGATTTATTCTCCTTAATATATTGTTGAAACATATGATTACAAAAAATTGTTGAAACCAACAAGTGGCATGCAGAAGAGTCTGTGACTTGAAACAAGCAGGCACCTCGCAGATTCATTGACCAGCAATTGTAAGTATAACTTAGTTTCCGAAAACATGAGACATCCTATTACGATGAGAAAGAGACAGAGACATGGATAGGCCGACAGAGGGCATTCCAGAGGATAGAGGCAGTCCTTGAGAAATTTTGCAAACTCGCATGAGAGCTAAAAATCAGAGCACATGACAGATGGAGACCATCAGGTGAGTGGAGAGACCAGGTAGAAGTATGTTTGGAGATGAGCGAGGACATGTAAGTAGGGGAACCACTATAAAGAGCCCTGAAAATAAGAGTCAGGATTTCAAAATGAATCCTGCAGCTCACAGGCAGCCAGTGAAGAGACTGACAGTGGGGAGAGTTGTTAGGAAAGAGATGAGGTAGGAAGATAAGTCTGACAGCAGTGTTCATGGTGGATTGTAGAGTGGCCAGATGGGTATGAGGAAGAGTAGCTAAGACAGTGTTACAATAGTCTATGGCTGATAAGGACAAGTTAAAATGGCATCAGCACATCTTTTATCTGTATGAAAGCACAAAATTGGTAACTTCTGTTAAAAATACAGTTTGTACAAATCTGAATGCACAAGGCTGATACCCATGTACATGGTTTTATACCCCTTTTATCAATAGGTGTTGCCAAAACCCCTAAATGTAGGTGTAGGTTTGCTTATATGGTAGTGACTGCCATTACCATATGCAACCCACAAGTCATTTCTTGTTGTTTATGGTCATCTTAATTCCAAATTCAGACATATTAAAGCAAGAATTTGAACTAAAAAAAATATATCAACAGAGACTTTTTAAATCACGTTAGATACAATACTTGTACACAATTTATGTTTTACATTAGTCTGGAATTATGTGTTTCCTTCTACAATGTTACTTTACGTGGCAGTATAGAGTTCTCATTCTCATTGTTCAACACAATAATCTAATTTCTTAATAAAGACTTTATTATACTGGCAAAAATTGGAGGCCCTAGTTAATAAATAACATGTCAAATACTTTGTTAATGGATCTTTACGTATTAAAAAAACCCACAACTGACATTGGAAATTGAGCAAAGAAAAGAAAGGAGAAATAATGGACAAAATGAGTCCATACATTCAATTGCTGATCAATAACATATTTACAGTAACTTAATCCCAGGTTTATATATGTTATGATAGTGGCCTACATTAGATGTTTAAAAGAATTCACAAATCAATGACTGTCCTTAGATTGTATATATTTTTGACACATCTTTATTTTTGCTATGAAATCCCAATTCTTACTGTAATAAGAAGCCTATTGGTGAATTAAAATGAATAACTGATATAATGCAATATATAAATAAAGTGAAAAAAGTTTTCAGATTCTATAGCGCTGTCACAACTGAGTCAGTAAAAATGATTTAAAATCACACACAATTACAAACTTGTACAAAAGGAGAAGAGTGCCTTGCTTTTGAAAGCTTACAATGGCCATCTGACAAAGCAAGCAAAAGCTTGGTAGGCCAGTTGCCAATGCTGCCCACGCTTCCCTTTACCACTGCTCCAGTGGCAGATCATGTCCTTCAATTTGCAGCCCCTGGCTGGATACGCATATTCACAGGCTGAGTATAAGAGTGTGTTGCTATACATAGCGAGCCGGCAGTCGCACATACTGCATTTATTTACTGCAGGTCTTAAAGTACAGGGACCCTTTTCTTGGCCAATCTGGTCCTGGCTACAACATTCTATTGGTTGCCATGCTGATAAGACCACATTTTACGCCAGATACTTTTTTATACCCTTTTTATAACCCTCAATGAATATTAAAAAGTCTTAGTCGTAGAAAGCGATCATTTGATTTATTTTTTCACTTTTGTAATTGTCATGAAAAGTCCTAACTCATTTTTAAGGTCCACGTATAATAATTTCTGTACATATATATATATTCCTATAATCATCAAATGCTTGGCTTTCTAACTGTTCACTAGAACCTATAAGTTTAAATGTAATATATTTTTATGATCATAATTCATTTGTGTTTCAGTAACTAGTTTGTTACTTCTTATGAGAAATCCTGTATAGTTAATCACTTCTCTTTTCATCGTGTTTCTTAATAAGATGCTGGGACATACATACTCCCACCAAAATATAACCAGGTCAAATTAATTAGTTTGAATGAATCATGCATAAATCTTGGAAAACTCTTGTAAGGTGAGCCGATGATCATTTGAGAAGGTGCAATCTTTGTTTTTAAGTTGTGATGGGTCAGTGACCTGACTGTATACATTTTAGATCATTTAGTTAAAAAGTTCTGCATATTTTGCCAATCCTTCGGCATTCAATTCCTGTGAGATATAGTTAGCCCTTAATTTTGCCTTGCGTATGAAAGAGAGTAATTCTGGTACGTGATGCTACATTTAGAGTAAACAAGAGAGGCATTTGATTGGTTTCTATTAAATTATTCTATTAACTTCTTATTTATTTTGCAGTGTTTGAAAAAGAAAAAAAATAAATATATATATATATATATATATATATATAATATGCAGGAGTGTATAAAATTAAATAAAAATGTTTACATAGGAAACAATAGGAAAAATTATAAAATAACAGAAAAATTGGCACAGATTCATTAACAGAAAGAAAATGTATCATTTTTTATTTGGATTTTTACATTGAAAACTATGAAATACAATATAATTTATAGTTATTAAAGCTCCTTATATTTTTATACAAGTATACTATGTAAAGTCTCTTTTTTATAAAATTATAAAATGCTTAATTAGCAATAAAAACATAACAGTGTTGTATACTGTGTATTATTATACATTTCTGGAAATATATTCCCATATACATTTCTTTAAATACTTCATGTTTCCAGGATACATTTACAAAGAGATTAAAACTTGTGGTGTTCAACCATTATTTTATTTCAAATATCCCTTTGGGTACCAATTACCATGACAAATAATGAGATAAGGAATATAGAATGGGTATATATTAAATAAGCACATTTACGATGCAATGGAGATGTTGAAAGGTTTATAATCTTATTTGGGATACAATAATAAAATATTATATACAACTGCCTTCATTTGAGTTTAGGAATAGATAATAAAATCATATGGGCTGTCTGGGTTCCTTTATTCAAAAAGATGTAAGGCAAAAACAATTTTGTGATAAAACAGCTCCAGGAATTGGAATAGCCAGAGGGACAAGGCAAAGCAGTGATTACTTTTCAAATGTGAAAACACCACTTATTTTTATTCTGCACCTGCTGCCTGAGAGGTGCTGTATTATTGAAGAGGGAAACAGCCAGATCTGTATATCAAATAGCTGATTTGTAGATGAGGTCATTCATTCTGCGGCTGAATGTTTGCTGTATTGGGGATGGTTTGTTGCCTAGCAGTAGACCACAAAGTCCCAGCAGGTTTATTGAGTCAGCAGCATTCCTTCTACATCGCCTCCCAAATTTATTTTTATTTTATTTATTATTTATTTATTTTTGCTTTCTTTTTCCACTTTTAGTCTTATTCCTAGTATATGGTGAATCCTAATGAATCACAACCCGGTTGTGAGTTCAAGTCAAGCCAACGTCTATTTACAAAAGATGGGAGACATTGCAAAGGTGCAGATTTTGTTTGTATTTATAAAGATGCAAAAATATGCACACATCTTGAAAAAGGCATTTGCTGCCTTGAACCTCGTTCATGTGCAACCCATGCGATTCTACATGGCATGATCGGTGGAGGGCAGATCTACACAACAGAGGCCAGAGATCTGGAAGCATAAGTAATGCACTCTTCATTTTACATATGTTCAGATTTTAGAAAGTAGAAAGAACAGTGGAGAACGTGCATGATATTTTAATGCAACTAAGCGCATAAGACATGCGTAATAAAATGTATTAAAAAAAATTAAAAAAAAATAAAAAGAGGCTGCACATGATGTTTTTGTTTTCCCTTTTTGGGGGCTCCTGGCTATAAGGCTAATCACTGGCAACTGGAGATTGAAGCTAATACAGTCATGTGGACAAGATTTATATTGAACCTTTTCTTCTGAACTTTTTGTTTCTTGTTACGTTTAATAACAATGATTATGTTAATTTAAAATACACATCACATTGCTATGACAATAACAGAAATATTGAGCTGGATTCAGCACCTGACATAATTATATCAAGAGTATTTAAACAGCAATCGTTACATAGATTACAATGTAAACCATGAGAAGCTGTGTTGATCTACTGACCTGTCCAGTTTCTAGACTATTGCAGTCAAAAAAAAGAATGAAAGCTAAATTGTTACATAGGTAACATGTACTAACTATTTAACTACACTTACACTTTTAGCACATGTAACATTTTAGCATCTCACAAAATATGCCATTTTCAAAGAAAAACACTGATTTTCAAATCAGATCAAATAAATCCCAGAGGCAGCCAATTTAGATGAAAGTAAAACAAAAATATGATAAATTACGATAAATTAAGATGAACTAGCTGTCAAAATGTGTCCATATCCACTTGATATGAACTGAAACTCACACACGACAAAGACAACTTTTATAGATATATCCAAAACTCTATATATTATCATCATATGAATGTTACAAGTTTTTTTGCATACACATATGGGCATTAATATATATATATATATATATATATATATATATATATATATACAATTACTACTAATAACAATAATAATGATAAAATAAAGAGTATAATACAACAAAAAGTGTATTTCACTTCTTCTATGCATGCACCGATTGTTTGTTGTACCTTTTAAGAATGTGTTAATTAAGTTTAGATCTGTCTACAAATTTCTTGACAATCAGACCCCACTGAATTACTTAAGTGCAGGTGTTTCCCTTATTTTTTATTTATCGGCCGTTGTCTAGTTTTTATGCCTGAGTATCTGATTTCAGACAGTCACTGGATCATAAACTGCATGCCATTCACAAAACTCATTATTTTTTATTCTATTATATATATATTATATTAATATTAATTATTGTTAATTATATTAATATATATATATATATATATATATATACACAGTAGAGTGTAAATACTGGGTAGAGAAGGAGAGGGAGGAAACGAGAGAGGTACTACATAGAAGAAAGAAACAGAGACAAGTCAAACTATTGCTAATGTAAAAATATCTTTTCATATAAAATATGTAATTTAATTACAAGTGGATCCAATCAGGTACACACTATTGTATTATTTCTTTTTCCTTTTCCTTTTCTTTGGTATTCATGGTTATAAAACCCTTTTCATCTCAACAACTCCATCAACTAAAGGACTTTAATAGCTGGGCTACATGTAAAGCATACTCAAGTACTTCATAGTAGATTAATAAGATTGTGCTAAAGGTTAGCATGACTTAATGCAGCTCTAGTGTGATTTACCAGGAAGATGTATGACCGTTTATCAAATGCTTCTTCCTTATGACAGCTGAGATACAAAATATCATTCTTTAAACAATATTGATCAATGAGCTTCCCTAGACACTTTGATAAATAACATGGAAAAAAAATAGCAAGATATCTTTTTTACATCATACAGAATATTCTTCTGAGTTATAATGCTGTTGTTTTACCAAGCTGCCCACCAAAGGTGATATTTGTGTTCTAAGAGCAAGACATTAGGATACTGCACTAAACACCTGGATAATGACTGATAAGTGATGAATTTTTATTCCCAATCCACAGACATAATTAATACGCATCAGTGTGTTATTTTACTGCTACTTTATATATATATATATATATATATATATATATAAACACACATTCATGGAAATATACAATATTAAAGTGGCTAGATTGTAATCTTGCAAGAGCAGGACCCTCTTCTTTTTCAGTACCAGTTTGTAATTGTTTGTGGCTTTAAATTTATCTTACCGCCTCTGATTATAAAAGCACTACGGAATCTGCTGGCGCTATATAAATACATTTAATATAATTTAACGTAATTAAAGTGATGTGTATCTATTTGCCTATATAAGATGCCAGTGTGTGTATATGTGTGTAAACATACATGAATTGTAATCATTTCTAGAAATCAAGCAGGATACAGGTAAAATATCAATTCATGTCTTGGTGATTTTCTGCCAGCAGTTGGGTGGTAAAGTGTACAATTACTTAATCATCTAACATACCATTTGTAATGTTAACACAAGCAAATTTAACATTTTCTCAGATGAACAACCCTTCTTTTTGAAATGTCACCGCAACTTCATGCTGACTGTGGAAGCTACATTTGTTATGCATCTGCCCAAATTGAAAAGGTTAGTTCAATGCCTTCAAGATGACTCTTGAGCTGATGGCAGAATTAAGGGCTGTAGCCCTGAAAGAATGGTTCCTCACTAGTTGCTAGGTGATAAGCTAGAGATTTTAAAACCGCATTGGTAGAAGTTATCTCTAATTGACAGCTGTTTACCCTAAGGGTCTAATTCTAACCTTGGGACCAGAGTATAATGAGAGGGCCGCTTTTCTTCACCTTTCTGTTCATGCCCTGACCATGAGATTACTGTAGGCATATATCCCTATTCTTTTTAATGCTTCTCGTCAAAGACTAGCAAGAGAAAGAGGAGGAAGAGGCCTGCTGTGCATTCTAAAGCCATATTTTCCATCAATCTCTGCCTTATTTCTGCCACCTGAATAAACGTTCTCCTGCATTTCAAATGTTCTCAATTTGAAATTATATGAAATCATAGACCAGCTATTTTAACAGATCTGACACATATTGTTATTAGATTTTTTTTGGCGGGCTACCGAGCTATCAGAAATATTTGTGGTTTGTTATAAAAACTGTACGGTCCTGTACAACATTATGATGCTTTAAAAAAAAGAACTGTCAATTAGTTTAAAATGTGTATCTTAAATATTAAAGTTAAGTAAAGAAAATGTAAAATTTAAGTGAAAAAATATATTTAAATACTTATTTAAGTCAAAACCTTTTTGTATTGCAAAAGTGGACAAAAGTATTGAGACACCAGACCATTGCACCAATGGAGACTTTTATGACCTTAGATTCTCAATACATAGACATTAAAATGAAGTCAGTCCCCCATTTGCAGCTATAACAGCTTCCACTCTTCTGGTGATGCTTTCCACAAGATTTTGGAGGTTTCTCTGGGAATTTTTGCCTTTTCATCCGGTAGAGATTTTGTGAGGTCAGGCACTGATGTTGGATGAAAAGGCCCGGCTCACAATCTCTGTTCCAGTTCATCCCAAAGGTGCTCGATGGGGTTGAGGTTAGGTCTCTGTGTGGCCGGTCAAGTTCTACCACACCAAACACATCCAACCATGTCTTTATGGACCTTGCTTTGTGCACTGGGCACAGTCATGCTGAAATAGAAAAAGGCCTTCCTCAAACTGTTCCTACAAAGTTGGAAGCATAGCATTGTGCAAAATGTCTTGGTATGTTGAAGCATTCAGATTTTCCTTCATAGGAAGTAAGGGGCCTAACCCCTGAAAAATAGCCTCATACCATTATCCCTCCTCCACCAAACTTTATAGTTTGCACAATGCAGTCAGGAAGGTAATATTCTCCTGGGATCCACCAAACTCATACTGCCAAACAGAGAAGCACGAGTTGTCACTCCACAGAACAGTTTTCACTGCTCCAGAGTCCAGTAGCGACATGCTTTACACCATTCGCTCCGCCGCTTGGCGATGTGAGGCTTGCATGTAGCTGCGCAGCCATGGAAACCCATTCCATGAAGCTCCCTCCAGACAGTTTTTGTGTTAATATTAATGCCAGTGGAAGTTTGGAACTCTTCAGCTATGGAATCAGCAGAGTGTTGGCGACTTTTACGCACCATACTCCTTAACAACGGGGTCAACTTTACAGGGTCTTCCGCTTTGTGGCTGAGCTGCTGTTCCTAAATGCTTATCAACCAATTTCTAATAATACTACTTACAGTTGACAGTGGAATATCTAACAGGGATGAAATGTCACTACCTGACTTATTGCAAAGGTGGCATTGTATCACAGTATCACGCCTGAATTCACTGATCTCTACAGAACGACCCATTTTTTTCACAAATGCTTGTGAATGTAGACTGCATGGCTAGGAGCTTGTTTTTATACACCTGTGGCATTAGGTCTGATGGAAACACCTGAATTCAATAATTAAGGGGTGTGTCCCAATACTTTAGTCCATATAGTATATATAAACCTTATCCAGTAGGTACCTATAGTTTTTATATTTATTTTCCAAAAGCATGTTTGATTTGTTTCATATATTATTAAACATGATCTGTATGGTTATGTGCAGGGATCGCTTCATGAACTGTGTGGGCTGATGGATGTAATTGTGGTAGAGTTTAAATGGCTATTGGGGGAGTGTTATAAAGACACAGGACCAGAGGCGTATCTAGGGTATGGCAGCTATAGCTCGTGCCATAGGCGCCATTTGAAAGGGGGCGCCAGTGAGCGGCTTTTAAATGCCGTCTTTTTTTCTTTTTTTTGAAAAAAAAAGACAGCGTTTAAAAGCCGCTCGCTGGTGCCCGCTGCTTCACTGCTGAGCGCCGAAATATGATGTCATATTACGGCGCTCAGCAGTGAAGCAGCGGGCACCGCAGCAGTGCAGGAAGACAGAAGACTCCCGTCGCTGGACCTCAAGGTGAGAGAACTACAAAGGGGGAGAGGAAGAGGGTAGTAGGGAAAGGGGAAGGGAAAGGGGTTAGAAAGTGACAAGGGAGGGAGAGGGGGTAGTAAAGAGTATGAATTAATGTGTGGAAGTTTGGACAGGGGCGCAATTTCAGTGCTTGCCATAGGCGCTATTTTCACTAGATACGCCTCTGCACGGGACCAAGATGCTCCTTCATCCTGTTGCATACTTCTCTAAAAAATTGTTACCCTCTGAAATGGGTTATAATGTCACAAAAAAGGAATTGCTAGCCATTAAATCCACCCTGGAAGATAGGCTCAGCTCATCCTGTCATTTTTTTATACGAACCAACAAAACTTAGAATACCTCCAGTTTGCTTGTTTCCAATTTTCAGGCACTGTCCGCCAAGCACCCTCACTGTCCCGCTTTTGCAGGCAGTGCAGATCATGGTCTGGCTGATGAGTCTCTTTGAGCCTTTTATTAAATTAATCTTTAGAAGCTGATCTTCTGATGCTTAGAGATAATAGAAACACAACATTTGATAGCAAATAAGAACCATTCGGACCTTTTAATTTGAACATTTTTTCCTACTTTAAAAAACTAAAATCTTAATCAGTCCTTGGTTCCATTTTAGCCTCTACTACTTCTGCTTGCAAATGAGGCTAAAATGCCCTCTAATGGTAGATGACAATTTGGGTAATAACCATCAGGTTCACTTTAAAAACCTTATTTTAGAAAAAAAAAATGAGGATTAGATGGATGGAGTTATGTTCTATGGTGAACTGAACTATTATTAATTTTAGTAAATTACAGTATGTGTCTCTAGAGTATTGACACAGTGACCTCTAGTGGACTCGGTGAAGGACACTATCATTTATTTTCCTTTTAAAATGTTTCTAGGTTATAAATGAATCTTTATATTACCTTTAAGCTCAAAACAGAAATAGTAATAGATAGGCTTTTAATATACACTATTATACACTTGACTTTACACATGCCTAGACTTACACAACTGACTGCCCTTACACATGTCTGCTCATGCACACATACCTCCTGCCCACACAAACACACGCTTACCCTTACACACAAACACCCTAGCATATACTTGCTCTTTCACAGACATATTGGCTGTAACATACAAACTTACACAGACATGCGCAAAACACACATACTCTATCTTCCCTTTCTCTATTTATTTTCCCTTTCTCCCTATCATTCCCCTCTCTCTTTCTTCTTTTTCTTCCTACTGTGGTCCTGTGTTGGGAGCACTGAAGCACAGTTCTGTGGGAAGAGACTTTGCATGCCCTTCTTTTTGCGCCAGTTAGGAGGAGATCAGCGATGTCCCTGCCAGGCAGTTAATAGATAAATACATATAATATCACATTCTAGGAAATCACATGTTCTGTCTAAGAGGCACAATGTATTTAAGATAATTTTTTGTATGAAGTAGTTGTGTGCAGAGATTATCTTCTTATTAATACCTTTACAGTTCTCTAGATACATATTGATAAACTAGAAATGTATAATCTGTGTTATCTGTTTATGAAGTAAGTGCCATGTACCTTCAATAACCGGATAATTTCCTCTAACTGGGATATTATCTTGCATCTCCTGTAAGTATCTAGAACCACTGTCAATAGCCATTTTACAGAAGAGAAGAAGAATGTTTTAAAATCTGACTGTGTTGACTTTTTGGTATAATCTGTGGGTTTCTATTAACAATGGATGTCATTAAACATCACATCCTTGAATTTATCAATGTGAATATTATTGTTGCTAACCACAAAGTTAAAATGAGTTGTGGTTAGGAAGTAATTATATTCCCAATATTATGAACCTTGCTCATGACACAACATTGGGATTTAAGTGTAAATGTGAGGCTTCCATCCTTAACTACATCAATGTAGTTTCTGTGATTGTTTTTGGAAAATCTACAGTGCAATCATACGTGGAATACATTGTTGGCCACTGGGGTCTGGTTTGCCGACCTCATTTCTCATATATAGTTAGCACTGAAGGTAAATTGCCAGCATCCTGTGTAAGCCATCTAAACAACCAACAACCTCAACAGCTCATACTGACTCGACCAACTCATACTCATCCAAGCAGTCCTCTCACCCTCAACCAACTAGATTGCAAGCTCTCAAGAGCAGGACCCTTTTCTTCTTCTCTACCAGTTTGCTAGCATTTGTGATTTTACATTTATCCTACTGACTGATTGTAAAGCGCTACGGAATCTGCTGGCACTAATGTATTGTACATTAAATGTAATCCCTGACCATCCCCAATCATGAGTGTTACACCATAGTGTAATAATGTTTTTTTATTTATTTTTTTTGTTGTCAATGATGGATAGATAGACATTCTTAGTACTGTTATTTTAAATTAGAAATATTTTTACGGAGGAACTACACTGCTTCTCTCAAAAATATCTGATACCCCCATTGATATAATTGGGAGGAGGTAGAACTGAACCTGCAATAACACCAGTCTTTTTTCAACAGATCCTAGTGATTTTTTCAGTCTACTGAAGAATGTAGGTGCCTCGATTTAAACCCCTTTCCATTTACTTGATTTTTTCTTATATATTTTCAAATAAAACCATGCTTTGTTACACCTTTTTTTTTACAAATGCACTTTCTGGATTAAGACGCGTGGCAGGTTCTATACGAAAAGCATGCTGGGGGTCCTATGAAATAGAGGATATTAGCACTGTACAGCTGTGTTTCATTTTGTGTGCTATGCATTCATTTATCGGTCTACAACATCTTGCTCCGGTTTAATATTTGCCCATGACCACACCTAAAGCCTTTGTGTACTTTTTAATATAGGCGGTTACATTAAAGATGAAGCAAAGAACCAGGATTGAATGGTGTTTTGGGTTTTTTATATCAGAAACATCACTTTATCCTTGGAATGAATTTCTAATATGAAATTGTAATCTCAGTAGGTCAGGAGATAAAATAATTTACACATTCCTTACCCCATTATAATATATGAAAAAAAATATTAAAATGATTAAAAAAACATACGTTCTTAAAATGTGCTCAAAATGCATTATCCAGTGGACTTGAGCTGACTCAGATGTCCACAAATACATGTAAATCTTGCACAGTCATTGAAGCCTTTCTGTTTAGTCTGAGTGCTATTGAAAGAGATGCTTTTATTGCAACTGGAGATTGCAGGAATAAGTAATGAGTGACTACAAATTGGGAATTGTCTAGGAGCAGCTGCTTAGTAGGCAAGGCTGGAGTTTGTTTGGATTCAAATAGCCATTGTTTGTAGAAGTGGCTACTGACCCATGACCTTCTCCATGGAGAGAACTGATAAGATTAAGGAGAGAACTAAGCTGTGTTACTAGTATTTCAAAAAGACCACAATATTCAATAGAGGTCTACGGGAGGTCCTTTTTGTTATACTGTATACAGTTTACCTAATTGTCATGATTCATTTCTAAACAGAAGTAATTCTGCATTTGATACAAAATTAAATGTCCATAATTGTGCAATATATTTTAAATTAAACATATATAAGTATTTTACATAAGAGATAATATCCTTTGTGAAATGCATGCATGTTGGTTATTTGCACCTATTCAAAGCTGTGCATATTTAATTATATCCATGCACATAACTTTATTTTAGTGGGTGAAAGATAAATGGAAAAGCACTAAAACAATTGTATCAGTCCTCAGTAAACCACAATGACATTTGGAAATGGCAGTTTAGGCAAATAAGAAAAATCTAGAAATATATGTGACAGTATAAAAAAACACTTTTAATAAAATCACAACTGTCAGTCTAAGAAACCACAGGGCCCTTGTGGCTAGACTCAGTTGCTTAATTAAACAGATAAAAAGAAATACCAAAAAATATATATAATAAATAAAACATATAATAATATAACACTCCTAATCAATATTGGTACACGATTCAGGCTTAATAAGTATAAAGTCTAAAAAACCTAAAAAAACTTTGTAGCAATTGTCCTGCAACATAAAACAACAGTGTTTCAGCATGATGTTTTGAATTATTCAGTGCTGAAACACTGTTGATACAAATTTATGTTGCAGGACAATTGCTACAAAGTTTTTTTAGTTGGATACAATTGTTTATAGGTTTTTCTTATATGGGACTTTATACTTATTAAGCCTGAATCGTGTACCAATATTGATTAGGAGTGTTATATTATTATATGTTTTATTATATTTATTATATATATTTTTTGGTATTTCTTTTTTTCTGTTTAATTAAGCAACTGAGTCTAGCCACAAGGGCCCTGTGGTTTCTTAGACTGACAGTTGTGATTTTACTAAAAGTGTTTTATTATACTGTCACATATATTTCTAGATTTTTTTCTTATTTCCCTAAACTGCCATTTCCAAATGTCATTGTGGTTTACTGAGGACTGATACAATTGTTTTAGTATTTTTCCATATGTTGATTCCACTTGAGGTATAGGTGGTGTTTCAGTTAACCTCGTTATCTTGATCGTGAGCTGCACTGTGTTGTGAATAAATGGAAAAGCCTCCTGTCACTCGACGCCGGCCTCCTGACTGTTCTGGTCGCATATTTACCGGTTGGGTCATGAGGGCCGGCCTCCTGCTGGTGATCTGCACCACAGCTCTGCTGCCACTGCCCCAGCTCCCTAATTTCATGCGCAGATGCACGATACTAAAGAGTGACATAACAGCGCCTTGGCCTAGCCTCTAACATCATCCCTTCACCTCTGGTGTCAAATCCAAATTTGGAGCCAAGACCTTACAGGGATTCCTATGTAAAGCCCTAGAACCAGCAAACTATGTGCTCAGGTCATACCCCAGCTTGACCTTGACTACTTTGTTCTCTGACTCTGGCTCTGTTATTCGACTATCCTGGCCACCAGTTTCCTGATTCTGGCTTTTTTCTAGTTATTCTGCTTGTGCTTTTCATGAATGTGTCCTCGGTTTTCAGAAGATCCTCACAAGTCCCAAGGCCTCTAGAAACCAAAAGGCTCAAACCGAGGGGTAACCAGTTGGAGGGTGAAAAACTCTTCTGTGATCAACATGCTCTCTCTTTTGGGACACAGTGTCCTGCCCTGTCTTCTTTGGTATGCTGAGCATGACACCTCCTATTAAAAGTGGTAAAGCCCAATACAGTGAGGGATAGGCAATAGGGATAGGCATAAGGCTACCCTAAATCTAAGACAAGTCCAAGGACTAATTATGGTCTGAGTCTCTACATCAGTGAAGTGGTCAGATTAGATGGGTTAAATCATTATTTTCTGGCATCAAATTCTAAATACAAAGACATTAATATGAAGTTGGTCCCCCCTTTGCAGTTGTAACTAGAAAGGCTTTCCACAAGACTTTGGAGTGTTTCTGTGGGAATTCTTACCCATTTATCCAGTAGAGCATTTGTAAGGTCAGACTGATGATGGAGGAGACGGCCTGGCTCATAATCTCCGTTCCGGTTTATCCCAAATGTGTGGGGTTGAGGTCAGGGCTCTGTTTGGGCCAGTCAAGTTCATCCAACCATGCCTTTATGGGCCTTACTTTGTGGACTGGGGTACAGTAATTCTGGAATAGAAAAGGATCTTCCTCAAACTGTTCTAACAAAGTTAGAAGCATAGTATTGTCCAAAATGTGTGGGTATGCTGAAGCATTAATATTTCCTTTCACCATGCCCAGCCCAAATCCTGAATTCAATACTTAAGAGGTGTGTCCCAATACTTTTGTCCATATAGTGGTGCACAAAAGCAAGGTCCATAAAGACACTACACAGTATATATATATATATATATATAAATATCTAGTATATAAATGGACAGATTGCAATATATTTACATAGTATACATTATGAGAGTAAATCCAGTATAGCTAGATGTTTTGTGACCAAAATTTTCCATGCACTTTATTCAATTGTTTTCAGTTGCTCTTAGTACTTTTATCTCCTAGAATCTGTCAGTTTCACATATTTTATTCTCTCTCCTTAAAGTGAATATGTCATTTCCTAAATCTTTTATTTTACTGTTCTGTACATCAAGTAAACCCACATGATGGAGATACAAATATGCAACCTTTTGTTTATGTAAGTCAAAACTTTTATGTGATGCACTACTTGTTATGTCCAGTTTACTAATTGTACCATGCTGCAGAATATGATGACATTATATAAATCAATGTAATTATATATATATATATATATATATATATATATATATATATATATATATAAAATGAGCATTACGTTTAAAGTTTAAAACATGGATGCAGTATGGATTCATGATCTGCATCTCCCTTGATTGTTAAGTTGCTGATTGCTTTTTTTTTTAAAATGTTCAGTGGAGTTGGCGTACTTTTGATACTTTCATACATTAGATAAGTTTGCATTTTTAAGAATAATAAAGTTTTTGTGAAATAATCAATTAAATTATAACAACAACACGCTACAAGTAAATTACTAATAAAAACATGATTTTATGCCACCTTTCCAGTGATGGCCAAAAGCAGCTATTATGTCAATTGCATCAGATTAAAAATAGTGGTAACGGGATTGAAAGAATTATTGAGCATAGTTAAAGAATATTAATGTTCATTATTATGTAGTAAAACATATTGCTCGCTGGCAAGACTATCATGGTGACGTGGAACTGCAGGTTGAGATGAACCTGAAGAAGTGATAGTTTGCTGGCTAACAGTTAAAATTAGTAGTACCAAGAAGATGACTGTGGTAACCCCTGAATTTATTCTCTCCAGCAGATTTACCAGACTGTTTCTCAGTAAGAGAGCACATCAATTTGATGTGTAGACTATTTCTTCTACCATCTGCAGGGAACATATGTGGTCATATGAGGTTCCATAATTATTGGGACAGTGAAGGTAATTTGTTGCCAAGCTTAACACTGTCAACTGGTGCTAGGAATGGAGAAGACCATTTGCAATGTTGAAGGGCTTAGAATGAATCCAGATGTTTTCTGACATATTATTACTGCAGAAACGTGATTTTGTGGGCTGAAAATTGAAACTGGAGTTGAAATAAATACAATCCCAGTTTAGATTTGGTGTTGTTTTTCAACTAACAAAATAGGCACACAGGATCCTTATGATGCCCCAGTACCTATTAGGCAGAGATGTATGGTATAGGGCACCATTTTTATGCCTGCTTTGCACACAGTAGTATAATAGTCATAACACCTTAACATCTTAAGAAAAGTGGACCCTATACTTATATTGGTTTACAGATCACATGGTTACAATCTCAAAGATCTGATCATATAAACGAGATTTCTGGGCAAATGCTTAATTTTGTAATTTCTCATTGTCATTTATTAAAAAAATATGTAATAGACTGAGTCTGGCATATGGCCAAGAAGGCTTATTTGCATGTGGGACAATGGTTGATATCACATATATATATTTCCACATGATTTTACAATAGTTAGTAGATCATCTTAGGACAAACGCTGGCTTTGATATCACCTCATGAAAAAAACCAAAATAAAAATGTTGAGTAATGATGTATTCTTTTTAGAGTGCATGTCATTTGTTCGTATAGTGTTCAGGTCCAGCTGCTTACTTCTTGGGCTACAGCTGTTCTGTAGACAGCCAGAAGGTTGCCAGGAAAACTGTTGTAAATTATCTAGTGGTTTAATGCTATAAAATATAATTGGGCAGTTTTAAAGTGAACTGAGTATTTCACTATGCATTATAAAACACTAACCCCGGTGAGTTTCATCTTCAAGGAAGGCCGAGTTGGATAATGCATTGTTAATATGGTAGAATTTGTTTAGAATTATTTGACTTTCCCTTTGAATTATGCAGGGTGAGTTCAGCTTTTCTTGCAGAAACATATCCAGTGATAAATCCTGGCCTAGGCTGACTCGGCCTAGGGCAGCTCTCCCCTGCTGCAAAATTGGTGGGCAGATCACACTCTCGGTGTCCAGGGCCCTGGTGTGGTGCTTCTCAATTGGCCAGTTACAGGGGAGATATTGGATCTCCTCAACTGGGCCATTTATACTGTGGAGGCTGTGCCAGTTCTGCACATCCTCAACATACTTCATTAAAATGAGATGAGCATCTTTAAGACACAGAGCATCAGGATATCATATCCCAGCGATCCATGTCTTACAAGGTGCTTAGTGCCTTTTAATGCAGTGAAGATGCCAGCTGCGGAGGGAGCGGCAGAGGGGGAGAGGGAGTAAAGGGGCTCTGCCCTGGCCTGGGTATCTGTCAAAATACAAACCCATCTAAATGGCCCTCGTATATAGCTTTAACAATCCTGTCCCATATTTACCGATAGGTCCAACATAGAAAGTTCATAAAACCAGCATAGCCACAATGCATGTTTTACCTAAACTCCATGTAAAATACACACACACACAAAAAGGATATGGTAGAGTCTTCAAATCAGTACAATGTAGACACGGTTGCCCCTTGCTAGAGGTATGCACCTTCAGGCTTTGTGATGGACATTGACTAAAGGTTTCAGAAGAATCAATGAGTTCCAAAAGCCATGTCATAAACTATAGTGTTCACTTGTGTACACTTGACCTATCCCTGCCCTACTTTGCAACTCTTCCTTCTATACACAAGAAACTTATTATGGTTGCATAGTTGTCAGGACTTACCTGAGATCCAAAAAATCATGTGGCTGCATTCCCCCCTCGGCTGCTAGGCAGACAGCACCTGCTGCTTCCTCCTCGAAATAATGTTCGTGACATCATCAAAAAGTCTGCAGCCTTTGTACTCGCTGAGATCACTCCAGTAGGGTTCTGTCCAGTTTTCTAGTTTTTTTACTGCACTTGCCGTTGACCTGTTTGCTTTCTGGTATCTTGACCCGACTTGTCCTGACCTTGCTGTTTTCTGGTATCCTGACCCGGTTTGTTCTTTCCACGTAGTCCAATATGCTGCTGTGGTGGTCTATACTGCTGTGTGGTCCCTGGTTGACAGGTAACTGTGCTCAGGGGTTCTGTTGCTGAGCACAGTGCCATAACAATAGTGCGCAATGCAATTATTAATCTCTAAACTCCCAGTCTATTAAATATATAACAAAAAATCGATATTCTGTATCAGAGATGGTAAAGCTGACAACTGCACATCCAGTAAGCTCTAGCTCAAGGCTGCACAACTCCAGTGCTAGGAATGACTACCATACATGGGAACTCTCTATTTGGCCTGCTTCTCTGGTGCTCCAGGCCAACACCCGGATCTTGACTGTAACGGGTTAACCAAGAGAGCTGTAGTAACTCCCAGAGATCACCCAGCATGCACACCTTGGAACCCGGCTATGTGTACCCAATAAGTAGACACAACTACCTTGAATTGAGTACAGCAGGGATGAACAGTTTATTGTTTTAAAACATAGACTCATATATCCACAGAACTTCATTAACAAAAATTAACATTGATAAACAGGTACATGTAGACAACCCAACCTTTAATCCCCTGACAGCAATCCTGTTGATGGGATTAATGAAACAATGTAGTTCCTACCTGTGCTATCTTTGTTTGACAGCCGGGCTGGAGCCATTGCTGAGTACCTCGGGGTCCTGTATGACAGGTCATTCTGTCACATTGACATTTCCCCTTTAAATGACGTCTGTGGGTAGCCCTGGCTGCGTCCCGCAAGGGTAGGCTCAGAGTAGCCGGAGCCCACAAGTTCCCAGGTATGCTGACCGCAAGGCAGTTATTCTGTATATTCTTACTTAAAAACAAGTAGTTTCATGAATTTTGAATTTCAACTTCAGTGTTCAAGCTGCGATAGAAAAAAGTGTGGTCCTCGAAAGGGCCAGGCTGGGGAGAAAAGTGGGTCTGGCATTTTGACATATGATGAACCATAGCTATGTGCTATGTTTTGATATCCCCTCAGAGTGCAGTCATGTTAATGCAGCCTGGAACTTCACATTACAGCTTGAGCAACAGCAAAAATAGGTGTGTGGTTTTCTTGCCCACTGGTCCACTGTCCACTTGCCCTCGAGGGCTGGAGTAGTTTGCCCCTGCTCTAGTTTTCAAAGACATAGTTAAAGGTCATGTTACATCATGGAGAACATTCAGAATTCAGCTCACTTCCTCAAATCCTCTTTTGGAACCTTAATGATTATTAATCACATTTGGCTGTAATTGTATGCTTTAAAATTGTTCATGCCATTTAAGAGTCCTAATTCTATCATTAAGATATTTCATTGTCAGCTTTGTGTTAACGGTTTTGCCCTCTTGCCTTGCCTTGTGTATTTCTCTAATTATTGTTTTTGTTTAGACTTTGTTGAGCAATTAGGGATAAATTCTGTAGCAGGCTGAAATAATCCAAAAGGACAAGCAGAAGTTTATTAATTGTTCAATATATAATGTGTGAGCCTTGGTTACCAAGTGAATTGTGAGGTTAAAACTTGTAATGAATACTCAGCATTATCATTTGTATTGTCAAAACGCTTTTAAGCCAGTGCACTTTATACTATGATAAATATGGTATATTATGTTACACTTGATACTCTAAGATCCAAGCAATGATAAATCATTAGCACTAGAAAGAGGGAGCCAGAGGATCACATTCAATTTTCTTATAGCTGTTGACAGATAACCGCTTACTGCAGGAATAATGAATCATTTCATAGTTGTACTTCAAAGTAATAAAAAGGCATTTATTTCTTTATACTCTAATATTAATACTGAATAATAAATATTTTTTATAAAAAGTCAGAACTGTCAGTCAGAAATTCAATACTTTTCCATAGTTTAACCTTTTTTTATATTTGAAGCAAATGCTATACTTTAAAGTTCATAATAAATCAGCGCAATGGTGAATACAAATAAGAAAGCAATAAGAGTTGCTGAATTGTGTTGATTGGTTCATGTAGCCTTTGAAAGGATGAAGTGAGGAAGAGAAGGTTTGGGGGGGAAAATCCCTTCATATATTTATATCCTTCAGTTACTGGGGATATAAAGGCTGGTCTTAATATTAGGTGGCCAAGGCAACCACCTGGGGCACCGTAATAAGCCAGATTGGAGAAGCAGGGCCAACTGGGGAGATCATGGAAGGTGGAGGTGGTGTCCAGTAGTCAGATCAACAAGTTTACTGGCACTAACAATTTTTCAATTTCCCAAAAGTAGAGCGTCTAGGATCCAAGGGTCACATGGAAAGCCAGTGTTAGGACCAATACTAGGATCATTAAACATGAAATGATCCCATTCGTGTTTTTCTACCTGTAAAGTGTGCATATAAGAATAAATTAATAACGGTATGGATTCGGGCTGCAATTTGGTATTTTAATTGCTGGTAAATTGCTCTAAACTTACAGAAGAAACATATCTGTTTATCGGAGACCACTCAGATGATCTATTAAACAGAACTACAGGAGAAAGTGGCAGAAGTTAGCCAATCTAATATGCGGTAGCCAGAAATTGGACATAGTTTTAAAGATTGTACTGGGGCATCTCATTGGACACAGGTGAGAAGAACCAGGCTGATTATTAAAACCATTAGGTCAGAAAACAGAGCCGGGTAAACTAGACAAAAAAGTTTTAAGAAAACATTTTAAATGATATATCAAATTACAAACAACCTAAGAAACCAATGTATGTGTCAGCAAAAAGTTGATTTAATGGCTTTTTATTTAACCCCGCATTTGACTTTATTTGAACAGAAATAAGAACATGGAATTATACAAAATTTTCAAAGTCTTATTAGCGTACCAGCGCTTCTTGTTCTCATCAAATCATATATGCTAGCCATGAAATTGTGGAATAGGAATATGTATTATTTCATGCTTGCAGATTAATACATAAATTAATCTGCTGTAATATGTACAAAGCATGCTGTGAATTCCAATACTATAACTCACAACTTACCCCTGTGTTAAGTGAGGTCAAACCATATTTAAAAGAAGCATTCCTAGAAAACGAACACACATGGAGAGCTTAGGAAAGCTGTAACACATGTTTCAGATGGAGAGAGAAAAAAAAACCTTTCGAATTACTAGGATAAAAAATAAACAAAACCATACAAGTGAATCCTACCTAACAGCCCAAAAAAATAAAATAAAAATATTGTTGTCTCCATCAAACAAATAAAGTTCAGGGGACACAACATTAAAATCCAGAATTGAAATTGTAGAAGAACTTGTGTCTTTGAAACTAAGGGTACACGTCGACTGTAGAGTTAATATATAAACTGCAGCAGGAAGTAACATAATACATCATTGATCTGATGCCAAGAATTGACTACCCTATGAACGGATATTACTCAGTACATGTACATAAAAGTGCTGTGAGGAAAATCTTATTATAGATTTGCCATTAGTAAGAATGCAATGCTGTTAACTGTGTAGCTTTCACAGAAACCCAATGTAACACGCCATATACTATTATCTATCCTATAGATGCCTATTACGAAGTCTGAGGAACCCGGGCTGAAGATATGTTGGAGACAAAACTTATTGAATATCTACATTCTAGGTCAAATTGAAGTTCTGTCGAAGTTGTAACATTATTGCTAGAATGAACCAAATTTGAAAAGAAAAGAAAATACTCTACATGACCATGTTCTAGGGAAAATCATATTCTGCTGTAAGTTAAGCCAAAATATTATTGATAGGATAGAATGCTGTGCTTTTGAAATAATCACCACTATTAAAGAAAATGTAAAGGTTTCCTAGATCCTGTATTTTCTAACATACAATGAATAATCCTACATAATAGTGTTCCAATACTCTTTTATATGCATTGTTTACTTTAATTTCTAAATTAAGATCTTGAAACTTTCTGTTCACAGGACCTTCTTCATTATTCTTCCATTTATCTCTAGGATATTGTTAAGTTCCTGATTGTTGTTCATTGGTTTACAAAGGTGGAGTGAGTAGAAAAGAGAGAGCATCTGGACAAGATATTGAAACCATATCAATAACTTCTATGACTTTAACTTCCAAAGTAGATATTGGCAAAGCAATTTTACTGATTGACAAACAACTATCAGAAGATATAGATAGTTTTAATAAACAAATTACACTGAAAGTTGTGATGGTGGCAGTTGACGTTTAAGTCTGCATTATACTTCTTATTGCTGTGTAAATAATAATTTGTTAATGCAGTGTAAAGGATGATGGAGCTCCATTGTAGGAAATATTATAGAAGCTGCAATTTTATATTATCTTGCAGGAGTTACATTTTAATTGAATTTGTGATTAGTCTGGTGTCGATGTTATCTGCATAAACCCTTGACTTTGTGATTATGTTAATCTTTTTCTGTTTCCTGTGTTTGTCAATTTTCCCCTTCCCCGGCAGTGGCTATATAAAGTATGCCTAGACCTAATAAATCGTGTTCTCTTGCATTCTGTCATGACCGGTGGTACGGTTCTCTGAGAGACCTCTTTTTTGTAAAAATGTCCCCTATTTCTCACACCTAACAATTTTTCCATGTCAATGCAAATAAAACCTAATTGTTGTAAAATAAAGCAAAAAAAAAAAAAGAACTCCTCTGCATTCCTCCATGATATCACACCCTTTTCATATTAATCGATGGCATCACATTATGTCCTACCTAATCAAGGCCTCTCCACTGCACATGTTTCACTGCAAAATAGGTACTTTGCATGTACAGGCGAGCTGTTGTGACATGGGACAGGACTATTGGCAAGTGTCACAAAACTCCCAACCAAGACTGTCCCATTAGTATCAGAACAGCTGATAAAAATGTATAACACACTGCACAATGTGGTATTACATACACCACACAACAAGGGGAGGAAAAACTAGACACTTAAGCGTTTCTAATCTGACCTAGAGTAGCTGCCAGCCATTTCATATATAAAAATATAAAATATGGTATTTACAAAGTAATTTCATCTTTTGCTGTAGGAGACATAAAGCATGCATTGGACCAAATAGAATAGGAAATTGCCAATAATTAAATTGTATAATATTGGCATCGATCTAAATAAAAATGTCTCTGAAAATTGTTTAAAAATTCTCCAGTTCTGCAAAGGCATTGGTGTGCAAACAAGGCAGTATCGGTAAGTATGATGCCCTACCAATAGCCTGTTTGGTCTTGGTGGTAAGTAGAAGGAGCAAAGGTCTTTGCCTCTACAGGTGCAATATTAGTAAGCACTCCCCCACCCTATTCAAAATGCAAGGCCTTGGAATGGAATGTGCTGTCATCATACTTGGGGACTCTCCGAGACAGCGAGATGACTATGCAACGTCTGCTGGGCTGCCTGTCATGTCAGCTGGACCTCCTACCAGCATCCTACAAGGGGGCTCCAAGTAGCCGGAGCCAGAAAGTTCCCAGGTATGGCTGTCATATGCCCGCACACATGAAAATTTCATGCAAAACTTGGCTAGGATTAGACAGAATGTGTGGTTTTGGCATTACAGCCGGTTACAGAGGATTTCTAATGTATATTGTAATATGTATACTGTCTATATTTAGTTTATCATTTGTATAAAACATTGATCCATATACATTGCTATACACATACAAACTGAATTTATATATACATTTGCTATGTGTTACACATATTCATTTAAATAGAAATATAGATGTATCAATGGGAGAGAAGCAACACATTTAAAACATATATATATATATATATATATATATATATATATATATATAGATATATATATATACACACTTTTAACATGAGTAAGATAAATTGTATGAACAGAATGAGTTATAACTGCTTCTTAATTTTAATTCTGCAATTTTATTAGATATCCTGATCAATACCATAGATAAAATCAATCTAAGCGGCCCTCGTAATTATCATAATTAAGCCGGATGACCTGCAGTTTGCATATAAAAAGAAATCACTTTACTAAGGGAAAATGTAATCTAATAATACAGATATTCCAGTATTTCAGTTTTCGCTTACAGTAGATATAAATTCATTACTATCACTGCAAAAAAAGTAACGCAGGCAAAATATTGTAGCACTTAATGTATAACGGTGAAATGTTATGGCAGCGTGCACAATTAACATCATTATTTCAAATAACTAATTGAAGTCATTTGCTGGGCCAATCAGGGAATTAAACACAAATGTATTGCATTAGCAAAAGGGTTAAATAAATCTCTAAAATTCTCTTTCAGGAGTCATTTTTACTGAAATGACCAGGGTCACAAAACCACCTGCAAATATATTTTTACAAGGTTACTGTAAAAACGGAAATCGTGCCATAAAAATTGGGAAAGGTGGTGTAGCCTACAACTTTCACATCATCTGCACCTTTATATGCATAATATAGAGAGTGAACATAATATTAAAAGCATGTGACTAGGCGCCAGCATGCTTCCAGTCATAGGTATTTATCCCTTTGCCTAGCAGCTATGTACATAGTAGAGTGCCAACAACATACTGCTTGGGTCCCATTTTTGGGGGGGAAAGTAGAGATTGTTAAACTCCAGACAAAAGTCTTGTGTATCAAGCATGTGCGTAGGGTTAGTGGCGCTAAGCTGCAATATTTCCTTAGCGTCTCTCCCAACTAAAACACGCTTACTAACACGCAAACTCTTTTTGACACCACACACTAACACATACACTCTACTGCCATACAGTAACACACACTCACTTAAACACCATACACTTAAACATACAGACATACACACATACTCTCTCCATCTCTCAATATGCATCTCACATAGGTCTTTCTTCCCACTTACCTCAAGTGGGGCCTTGTTTTCACTCTAATGTGAGCTGCCACCATAGACTCATGGGATCATATAATGCTTTTTAAAACTTTATTTGTTACAAATGGAACAAGGTCTGTATAAGTGCATTTTAACTATATACGAGAATGGGATGTTGACCTCACCATTTTACTGAGAGGAGGAAAGAGGAAAAGAAAACCCAGTTTACTGGGCAGACTGGGATTATAGGTAAACATTACACTGTGATGGTAGAAGAACATTAATAGGAATCATTCAGATAAAGGTTGTAAAGATAAGAGAGAGACTGGACAGAAACAATCAACTTCTGTATACCAACAAGATAGAGCCGAGGCCTTTTCCCTGCAGCGCCCCTACAGACAGAAATGCGTATTTGTATTCCAGGATTTGGTTGTCTTCAGGCGAGTTAATTTGCAATGATCTGAGACTTTACATAGAGTCTCAGAAGTCTTTCATGAAGGTCTTCATGTTATATATTTGAAAACCATGTCATTATTTTTCATTGTAAAATAACTATTTACACTCCATATTTTTTTCTATTTTTTCCCAAATTTAAATTTTTTTTTGGGAAAAAAGAAAAAAACCTGTTTTTTTTCTCAATTTTTTCATTTCTTATCTTTATGACTGGGTGCCACAAACCCACTGCCTTAGCATGCCACTATATGTGAAACTTTCACTAAAGGGGAAAAGGACGATATAAAAAAAACCAAAAAAAACCCACTGGTGTGAACTATTTACATTTCAAACAATCAGCAGGATTATTCCACTGGTTTCCATGTTGATTATAACTGTTCTTTATATATACATGGTTCATTAAGTCCAATCAATATAATTAACATCCACCATAATTCATGACCCTTCTAATTATTTCATTTGTCTATAATTTGTTAACTGTTTCAGGAACATTCAACCAATCCAGCTGCTATTTGTTACTGAGCAATTGAAACCCCATTTTTTATTTTATATGCTAGATATACTATGATATTTATTAATTGATATTCCTAAAACACGCCTATTAAACATGTCTGTTGCATAAAAAAGATTAAATGTTTTAATTCAGTGGTGGAGATATAAATGTATCACAAGTAATAGAAAGACGATCCTCTCATTGACTGCAATGGGAATAAAAAATAAATCATGTATGCTATCATAATGGGGCAATGCATTGTGTTTTTAATTTCATTCTCCTTTATTTTAGTCTGTGGTAGAACTACCATTTAGTTGCTTATACACAGGATTTAGTTGCTTATACACAGGATTGAATCCAGACCAATTTTCCATATGAGTTGGCACCCAGAACTATTTGACCTAAAATTATAGTTTCTGCAGCCTATACAATATACATATATATATATATATATATATATATATATATATATATATTTATTAAGGTGAAGTACTTTGTATTATTTAATATAATATTCCATACTTTTTTATTCTGCACCTTGAGCTTTTCATAAGAATGTATTTATTTTTTTATGAAATACAAATATTTGCAATTATTACAGTGCCCCGCAAAAATGGATATAATAATGCATATAGTAGCTGAGTGGGCCCTTTAAAGTGTCATTCTTGAAAATGAATGGATTATTCTACGGAATGCATTTGCCCATTTCCCCACCATTCAGCTGGACGTATTTCCAGACGCGTGATATTCTGTCATATGTCAGGTCCAGCATTTGCTCAATGAATGTTACAATGAGAGGGTCTACTGAGATCCTCCATGCATATGCTCTATGTATTTTAACAAGAGATCTTTCATGCCAGTGATCAGTGGTATGATCCATCAGACCTTGGGTAAGGGGTGGAACTGCAGCTTCTACCTAACATAAGTTTTTTTTTTCACAGAGTACTATCAATTTTTATTTTATGAGGCTGCTTGGGACATTGAGCTACCCCTTTATTAAAGCCATTTTAACACTCCATATTGTCACATCTATTTAATAAGGCAGAAAATAGAAGAGGAAGAGAATGATGCAAGTCAAGGTTGGATACAAATAATAAGTATCATAAATTATTGGTCTAAAAATATTTGACTTAAGTCAGATACATTGACTTTTCCGATCAATGTTGTTGCATTCATCAATACTACTACTGTACCCAGTGGAACAACTAATATTTGTCGGTGACAAGCAGCAATAATGCAAAATTAAGGCTCATGGGTATACTCCCTTTTTAATTAAACATTTTATTATCTTTCAAATATCTTGTGTTAGAGAATATGTGGACTGCATGGTTGCCTCATTGCAAAAGCTTTAACTTTTATTGTGTTGAATTAAAATAATAATTTGAAACAACTAGATTACTGAGGTCAATTTACTCCTTATACTGACAGACATAGAGTGTATGAACACAGACGGATACTTTTCATAATTTGGGCCTTAAAACTATGAATGCTTTACATCCAGAGCCATCTGTAAATGTAATTATACATATCAGTTCTTAATAACTATTTTGATTTTATATAGTGCGTATGCGCAACCTATACAGCTTTCACGAAGTTGGGGTAGAACCCCAAAGGTAGCAATATTGTGGTCAAACAAAGAATCAGGATTAACAGATAACAAGCCAAGGTCAGAGCCTGAGAATTCAAAATTGGCACCAAAATCAGCCAGGAACTGCAGCCATCTTGTGTGTGGCGTAGTCTCCTATTATAAAGGCCTGGAGTTCCGAAATTGACCACTAGAGAACAGAATCCTCCGCTGCCACCCTGGGATCTGGCTGCCGCAGGGACAAGGAACGAGGTCTCCCTCTCCTGTGCGGCTGCACCCGCTGAGAGGTGGAGGGGGGTATCCCCCTCCTCTGTAGTGATCACTGCTGCTCTGGCTGAGAGGTGGAGGGGGGGTCTCCTTCTCCGCTGCGGGTTGCTGCTGAAGCGACTGTGAAGAGTAGGGGTCTCCCCTTTCTTTGAGAAGAGCGCAGAGAAGAGGAGCAACGCTCTCGCAGGTACATAACAAGATGGTTTCAAAATTGATATCAAATGATTCTTAAGTGAACATGATGTTATTAGTTGTATATGATGATTTTATACAATACTTATTTTATACTACTAAATAATATATAAAAACATTTAATACAGTATGTACACATCTAAAATACTTTGGATTTTGCATGTGGAAAAAAATGTTTTAAGTGGAGATTTAATAGGACTAACTTTGTTATGTTATGTCACTCTATTGGTATTCATAAATTAACACTGTTTGAAAAGACAGAATGGTTATTACGCTTTTAGAAGAAGTTATTCCATACATTGGTTCAATAAATTTGCATTCCATCACAGGACTGTTAGGCTCTGTGTTTTGCAGGCTGCCACAGTACTATGCGTCCGGATGCCTGTGAGTCTTCCCCTTAGCTTGGGTTTTTCTGTTAGTTGTATTTAACCTGCCCCACCGTGTTCTTTTTCTTACCTTTTCCTACCTGTTACATGGTAAGCGTTTTGGTTCTGTGTCCCCTGTTTTAGCATTGAAATTTAGTTTATTGTAGGTGTTAGTATTTGCCTGATGTGAAGTAGTGGCAAGCTTACATCTCATGACCTCATGATAAACTAAACCTTCAAACAGCCTGTATGTTTCTTTTTCTATATCTGTTTTGTTTTTGTGCTTGCCGATATTGCTGCCCTTTGCTCCTGTTTACCATACATGTTTGTCACTTGGATCCACCAACGCACCTGCACCACTGGCCCAGGCCTAAACACTGACGCGTCAGGAATGGTTTATATTGGTATATATTATATGGTTTATACTGAATATATGACTTCACCCGGGTCAAACCAGGAGAGTTCTCAGATATGTATATAGTAATGTACAAAAGTTATAGGCAGGTGTGGAAAAGTCAGAATGTTTTTTTAAAAATAGACATGTTTTATAGTTTATTTTTAACATTTAACAAAATGCAAAGTAAGTGAGCAGAAGAAAAATCAAATCAATATTTGGTGTAACTATCTTTTTTGCCTTCAAAATAGCATTAGTTTCTCTAGGTACACTTGCACACAGTATTTTAAGGAACTCGGCAGGTGGGTTATCCTTAGCATCTTGAAGAACCAATCACAGTTCTGTGGATTTAAACAGCCCCAGTTGCTTCTCTCCATATAATCCCAGAGAGACTTATTGTTGAGATCAGGTCTTTTTAGGGTCCATACCAAAAGGACCAAGGACTCTTTGTTCTTATTTACGCCGAACATAGTTCTTAATGTAATTTGGCTGTATGTTTGGGGTTTTTGTCATGCTGCAGAAAAAAGTGGGGCCAATCAGAAGCCTTCCTGTTGGTATTGCATGATGGATAAGTATCTGTCTGTACTTCTCAGCATTGAAGAGACCATTGATCCCTAATTCCATTTTTAGAAATGCAGCCCTGAAACCTTCACTGTTGCCTGTAAACACTCACTCTTGAACCGCTCTCTTTTCTTTTAGTAACAAACTGCATTCTTCTGCAACCAAATTTTTCAATGATGTGGACAAAACATCTGGAAACCTCTGTCTGCCTTAACATTTCTGCCTGGGTCAGACCTTGTTTATGCAGTATAAACGTATGTCTTGTTGGCAATGTTCAGTCTTGCCATGGTATATGATTTTTAACATTAAATTGACATCTTCAGCAACTCAGTGAGTTTGGTTCTTCCTCACACAGTTTTGTTCCTCCTATACAGCTGTTTCTGTTTTAGTTAATGACTGTTTCCACCTACATATTAAATTGATCGCTAGCACTTGCGTTGTATAATTGGTAAGTCATACACCTAACTATATGCTTACAAAATCCCTGACTTTGTTCAAGTGTACCTATGATTGATGCTGTTTTAAAGGCAAAGGGTAATTGATTTAATTAATTTATTTATTTTGTCAACCTACTTTGCATTTTGTTAAATGATAAAAATAACCCAACATGGCTATTTTTGAAAGCACTCTTACTTTATAGAAGTTTTTCACACCTGCCTAAAACTTTTACACAGTACTATGTACATATAAAAAGATTTGCTCTAGAAGAGCGATCTATTATTTTAGTAAACTTAAAAGGGGTAGGATAAAAGCAAAAAAAAAAAAAGTGCTTCTTAAAACAAAGTGATTGTAGATGTAGCAGCAGAACCACTTGCCAAGGTTTCCTCTTCTTGGCTTGGACAGGTAGAGTAGTTCACAGGAGGGTTAGTGGCTGCGCTCTCACGGATGTGAATATGTGAAAGAAAGAGAAACACAATAGTGCAATATGTCTCAAAGCTTATTTTTTTTAAAATGAAGGCCACAAGGGGCTACTCACATTTGGTGGGGGCTTCTTCAGTTAGCCCCAAAGTATGCGCTTGGGCGATATAATCCTCGCCTTAAAGATTTCTTTGGCTGCACTATGTAATATGGGTTTCTTTAGTTAGCCCCAAGATGTGCATTTAGGTGGTATAATCCTTGCCTTGGAATTTCTTTAGCCTCAGCCTTTGGAGCAGTCTGGAGTGTCTGGTGAGCAATGATAGAATTGCTCACTCCTCAGCGCATAGGTGGTAAAATCCCCACCAAGGATATAGTGGTGGCTGACAAGGTATTCTGTCTTATAAATCAAAAAAGGTCCAGGAGCAAGATAAAATAGTTTTTAAAAAAACGTATTTATTTTAATCTTTTGGTAATAAAAAACCAATAAAAACCAACAAAAGGTTAATATAAAATAATACACAAACGCGTTTCGCCTAGCACAGGCTTCCTCAGAGTGTATAGAAAGGCTCCTGATACATTGAATGTTTTTATACAGTTTGAAATGTCTAAAATGGTGCCAAATGATGTCATCAACAATGGGTGTGGCTTACACATCACACAAAAAAAATATATTTATTTTTTTTTAAATTAAAACAAGCATAATTGGAACATTACAAAAAGAGGTGCATGTCAAAATCTATATTTAACCCTTCAGGGGTTAGGGTTTTTAAACAACATATCCAATACAATTCAGTCTTTCCTAAAATCTTCACAATATCCCCTCCTCTCCAGGGTATGGTTATTTTTTTTATAGCATACATATAAGTGTTACATAAGTTGTATTTAACATATAGGCAAGGTAGGCGGTAGCCCAGAACGCAGATCTACCGGGAGTACACTGCGCATAGAGTGACCATTGCCTGGGACAGTCCTGTATTTCGAGGCACTGTTCTGGTGAAAAAAATATTATCTTGACCAACAAAGCCTTGGGTTCTCACCTTTGGCGCATGGAAAAGGAGCAATCTAAAAATAGTAAAAAAAATGATAGAAATAAAGAAACAATGCAGAAAAAGTAATCATATGTGAACCTTTATATAGTGCATTCTAAAAAGGATGTTTCATACACCAGCAGCCCTAAGTGAATGTAGGATGTATTAACTATAATAGAAGCAATACTCTTTACTTATAATCGAAGAAAGGTGCAAAGTATCCTTCATCCACTAGGGACAAGGGAGCTATCATGGTATACAGTAAATAAGTCAGGGAGTGGGCAGAGCCTTGCAATCAAACCCACAGAGGCATTCCAATGAAACTGCTATAGAAAAACCTACTTTTTAAGGCTTGTGTCTCATCTACTTTAACACATAACAACTAGTGACAAGCGAAGCTGAAAAATATACTTGAGCTAGGCTGCAAATACTAAACGCAAAACAAATATTTCATGTGAATTCAGCTGCCTAAGCACATTTGAAGATAGATGCTTTGGTGTCCTCTGCAAATAGGCAGACGGTAAAAAAGACAAAGGAGGTGCTTGGAATGGGTACATTTTAGAGCCGTTCCAAACAGTGACTTCTACCTACTCTCATCAATCATAGTTAAAGAAACGTCCAAGTATTTATTTTTTCTGCCTGCTGTTTGAACAGCAAACTATGATATTTCTTTGTATTTTGTTTGTCATTTTTGTGGAATGTCATACCACAAATCACTTTGCGCGCAATCCCACCCTGACTTTCCACACGAAGCAGCTTGCCTCCTGCCCTATTGATCAATGTCATAAATGATTGTAAAAATGTAAACACTGCAATTTATTTCATTATCTTTATTATGTTTTTTTGTGAAACATAAGTAAATGATTATCCCACCACCTCTGCTTACAGATCAAATCATAATAAGAGACAAATGATAGTTTGTACTGAAACATTGAGCTTTTTGCTTACCATAAATGAATACATAAAATATAATATAATATTTTTTGTATACATTACATTAACACTTAGGGTTATGGAAGAGTCAAAGAGGTAAAACAGAGAGACCTAGCATAGTAAGAGAGTATCCTATCAAAAACCAGTAATACAAACTTGTTGAATGTTTTCTCACATGAAAACATGAAGTAGTATGGGAAAAACATGTTTCAACCACTGCATGGGTCTGGAGCATTGTACCTACATCATGTGACCACTCCTAATATACCAGCCTGTGATGTCAGTGGGCAGAAACTGTAGAGGCAGGATAAATTCAAAACAATGGAGGGTGCAATGCATGCTCTGACCACTTTGGGCACATATACACACTCCTGGACAAGTAGCCACCTTTTCAGAATCTGCTGCCACTGGAGATTTTTTTCTCATTGTTATTTATTTTTGAACTGTCAGGGTATTTTAACTTAATTTACCATCAATGGTAAGAAAAAAAAAACCTTTTTGACAGGCTGCACCATTTGGGGTGATTTTCCATCCCTACCCGGGGTGATGATAATACATTTTTAAAAGTCTGTTTTCTAACCCTAGACTTCCAGGGAACACACAAAAGCGTTTGCCAACACTTGGGGGTTGAATGTTCTAACTACTTATTGATACACCATTTGACAAACTTCTGTCAGGTTTGGGTACCTTGAGTTGAATTGCATTGTTTAAGCTTGGAAACTCACAATGCTCAAATTTCTACAAATTTAAGATAAACAAGCAAAAAAAAGTAAATGAAAGTTTATATTAGTCTTAAGAAATAAGAGACTCTAGAAAGTTTTAAGTAAACTTACGTAACATTTTGGCCTAGTTTTTTTTTTTTTAGTGACAAACCCCATCAGTAAAATAGTATTAATTTAAATAAATTAAAATTAATGATTTCTGAAAAAAATATATACACAATGTAAAGAAATAGTAATTTTATTATGCAGTTTTACTTGATAGGAGTAACTGGTCATATTCTGGAAAAAAAGTAAATTTGTAATCTGAGAAACATCAAGGTTGACTCATCCATAACTAATGCTCAATACGTGTACATGCTCAATGACATTTAAAGCCTGTCCATTTAGCAAAGTTAGAAAATAATCTACTCAGTAGATCCTTTTTTTGGATTTTGCATGCGGTGCAGAATTAGAGACTATACATGGATATTGGTGAAAAAAGTGTGTTACATTGTAATGGTTATATATGTTAATAGGTCTTAGCAAGGTTAATCTTGAAAGTCACCTTTCTGGTGTATTTCTTTTCATTTATGAAGACAGTTTCACCACTGGAAACTTGAAAAAAAATCACAGAATAAATTATATTATAACTAATGCAAATTCTGAGTAATTGTTACAAAAATGAATGTATGTTGTGACATTTTTGATGCTGAATTTCATGAAAAGTCTTCAATATAAATTACTTTTGTTCCTTGTAAAATGGACACAACACTAGTTTATGGATGAATCCAATCAGCTTATCTCACCTGTACATATTGTCATTGGTAATAAAAAGTGCACTATTGTAAAAATCAGTCTAATCTGGTATAAATCCTGGTAAACAAACAAGAAAATGGGGATCTGCTCATATAATCTTAAAAAAAAATAGTCCATCTCAACTACTAGAAATGAGAAATATTGGTGAGATCACAGAGTTCTCTTCTAATCAGCCTATTGAGCAGCAGGACACTGGGGGACCAAAATGACGATCTGCCCCCTGGTTTTGCAGCAGGTGGAATTCCTCCCCTGGACCTGCCGCCAAAATGAAATTGAAATAATGCTCCTTCTTTCATCCAGATGCCTGTCATTGAGCTGACCTCATGTGAAGGCTAACACCTCTGTTGGTATTTAGAATACAGCTGGAAGTGATTCTCTTGTGTTAAAAGACAGTGTAAATCCTAACACATGTCCTTACAAAGGCACCATTGATATACCACAGTGCAAAATCTATGCATTTTATATCCCTAGCTCATGATAAATATAGCTCACAATATAAAAAAAAGTTTTTCATTCAAGCATACCAGCATCCAAAAATGTTGTCTGGAAACATAACATTTGAAAGTAGTTTGACCCAGCTAGTCTTTCCATTTTTGTTACTGCTGTCCAGAGTAACCTTATGCCTGTCTCGGCTTGTATACAGTGACTTAATTTATTAATCACTCTCACTCCTGCTCGAAGACTATTCTGCATATATACAATGTCTCAGTACCCTCTAAGTTAAACTTCTGCCAAAATCACAACGAAAGTTCCTAGTATCCTAATTCTGCTTGTTCCAGAGGGTTTCCAGTCCAGTCTGCGTGGGCTATTCAGCCCCAGTGTCCCGTCCGTGTACTTTCCTAGCTCTGCATAGTCTGCTTGTGCCAAGGTCAAATCAGTTTGTATTTACCTGGTCTGCCAGCACACTTCAATATAGACGGTTACCTATATATTTCCAGCCTTGTGTGTTTCTATTTTTCTGTCTTACCTACCTACCAGTTATTGTGTGGTGGAGTACAGACAGATCCCCTGGTATCCCCTCCATTTAGACTCCTACCTGACCTGCTCGGTCATGAAAGGACGTCACCAGAAGCGCCAACATTGTTGCCGAAGTTCACGCTGGGTTATGTCTGCAGAAAGAGAGAAGATGAAGAGCAAGAAGAAGCCGGAGTGATCGATAGGGAAACATTTAGAGAACATGAGAGAGAGAGAGTGAACGAGAATGAGAGTGAATGTGGGCACCGGGCAATGAATTCTGTTCCTGAATTAAAAATGCCCCCCATTTTGATCCATAATGGCCTTAATGGCCTGTAACATTTACACATGTCTACTATATAGTTTGTTTCTGTATGTTATTCTGGTCTAAATTATTCAAATCTAATGGTTATACTATTTAATTAGCACATTTAATTGTGTAACTACAATTTAGATCAGCAAAATACTGTGTAGAAAATTATGTATCCAACGTTTTTATGTATGTTAAGTTGATACCAGAAAAGTACTAGGTGCTCACTGATGTCACAAGTAGGAACTTACCATTTAGCTGAGCATTTCCTCGTTTCTATAACACTTCGTAAAATTCAGTGGGGATTCAACTTGGTGCTTCAGTCTGCAACTCCCAAATTTCCAAAACGTTTTACATCTTCAAGTTTGGTCTGAAGTGATGTGAACCCCTTCAAGCCCCAGGTGGTTTTTATGACCAAAGAGCCAGAATTTTTTTTCACATTTTTATCAGTGGCGTCGGCAGGGGGGGGCCAGAGGGGGCCATGGCCCCCCCTAAATCATGCTGTGCCCCCCGGTGTGCCCCCCCAATTGAAACGCCGTCTTTTTTTTTTTTTTTTTTAATAGATCCGGAGGAGAGAGAGAGAGGCGCCGAGCGGTCGCTGAGGAATAAGTTCTCAGCGACCGTTCGGCGCCTCTCACTCTTTTCCGCGACCGCGAGGCCTCTGCCTTGGTCGCAGTGCCGGCATTTCAAGCCGAGCGCCGGTATATGATGTCATATCCGGCGCTCAGCAATGAAGCCGCGCACACTGCGGCAGAACCAGGAAGACAGAGACCTCGCGATCCCGCCGCTGGACTTCTACAAGCCCAAGGTAAGTGAACTTCAAAGGGGGGGGAGGAGGGTAGAAAGTTAGGAGGGGGTTAGAGAGTGAAAAGAGGTAGATAGGAAGTGAGAAGAGGTAGATAGGGATACATTGGGAGGGAGAGAGGGGGTAGATAGGATAGATTGGGAGGGAGAGGGGGTAGTTAGGATAGATTGGGAGGGAGAGGGGGTAGTTAGGATAGATTGGGAGGGAGAGGGGGTAGTTAGGATAGATTGGGAGGGAGAGGGGGTAGTTAGGATAGATTGGGAGGGAGAGGGGGGTAGTTAGGATAGTTTGGGAGGGAGAGGGAGATATTAACATATATTGGCAGCAGGGGCTAATATTAATATTAATTGGCAGCAGGGTCTAGTATTTATATTCATATTGGCAGCAGGGGCTAATATTAATATATATTGGCTGCAGGGGCTAAGTTTATATATATATTGGCTGCAGGGACTAATAATATATATTGGCAGTAGGGGCTAATATTAATATATACTGGTAGCAGGGTCAAATATTAATATATATCGGCAGCAGGGTATAATTTTTATGTATATCGGCAGCAGGGTATAATATAAGTATATATCCGCAGCAGGGGCTAATATCAATATATATCCGCAGCAGGGGTTAATATTAATATATATCAGAAGCAGGGTGTAATATTTCTATATATTGTCATCAGCAGGGGCTAATATTAAAGAATGAGAAATAACTGCCTAACGTGTGTGTGTATATGTGTGTATATATATATATATATATATATATATATATATAGTGTATATGTACCGTTTTATAATTGGCCCCCATACTTTGGTTCCTGGCCCCCCATGTGCCCCCCCTAAATATGAAAGCTGGAGACGCCACTGATTTTTATCATATGTTTGTTAAACCATGATTCCTCTTTTTCCATATTTGATGAACCCACACAAATGATACATCATTTTGTTGAGAACAAGTAGGGACTTCTTTTAAAATCAAATAAATACATGAAACATAATAATTGTTAGTGATAAGAGATACCAAAAAAAATTCTCCTAAAACAGGGAGCAAATTATTTTTGGAATCTTACTTAAATTGTATTTAATATTGTGAAATTGTGAATATAAGTGAAAAATGACACAATTTATGTTCATCAACATCTCCTGATTGCAGTCCTGGTGCCGAAACTCGGTCTCCCCTCTCCAAAAGTCAAAGATCCATACGAACAACCAATAGAGTCACTCGTACGGACATTTAACTCTTGGAGCGGGGTCTCCCCAGGCCAAGTTCCGGCATCAGATTTTAAAGGTCCATGCAAGCGACTCTATTGGTCGCCTTCAGGGGCCTCCTCTGGCATCAACCAATTTGTTGATGACAGACGAGCCCCCTGCTGGTGACCAATAGAGTCGCTCGTACAGACTTGTCAAATCCTGGTGCCGAAACTCGGCTAGGGGAGACCACTGGTCTCCCCGTTCCAAGAGTTAAAGATCCGTACGAACAACCAATAGTGTCGCTTGTACGGACCTTTAACTCTTGGAGCGGGGAGACCATGGTCTACTCAGGCCAAGTTCCGCTGTCAGATGTTAAACCTACGGATTTCAGCTCCCCTTATCTACGCAGCATCGCAGGGGTTAACAGCAGCGGAAATCCGTAATTTCGCTGTCAGGAGTTAAAGCTCCATAAGAGCGACTGTATTGGTTGCCGGCAGGGGCCTCCTCTAGCATCAAACAATTGGTTGATGCCAGAGGAAGCCCCTGCAGGTGACCAATAGAGTCGCACGCACGCACCTTTTAAAATCTGACAGCAAACCTACGGATTTCCACTCTGGTTAACCCCTGCGATGCTGCATAGATAAGATAGGCTAGATGGGGAAGAGACCAGGGAAATTCATAGACGAACACAAAGATTCTTCGCGTTGTGTGTATTCGTATACGTATTCAGGCTGAACAACGAAAACGCACCCTTCGTGTTCGTGTTCATGTTCGCCCAAATACGAATGCACAAGTCTATTTAATACTGTTGGCTTAAGCGGTTTGGGGGTAGTAATTTAAAAAATATATATATTATTGGTGGAAGGGCTACGGGCCACCTTTTTTTTTTTTTTTTTTAAATTTTGTCATTTTATTTATATTTTTATTATTTCATTTTTTATTTTGTGATCAGCAAGCAGGGCTCCAAAACGCCAAACTGCTGATTGCAATTATTACGATCAGCCAGCAGGGGGAGCAATGGGAGAGTCCAGCAGTGTCTAGAAAAACCCTGCTAAGGCTCTGCTGTCCTCAAGCAGTCAGGACCTAGCTGTATGTCCTAATGGACTTTTTGCCACAGGTTTTAAAGGTTATTTTTGCCACAGGTTTTACACGTACATCCTAAGGGAACTGAAAGGGTTAATAGGGGAGGATTGGCAATCATCAGCCTAAAGGGCAAGCCTAGTCAGAAAGACCTTTTATATAAGGAGCCAAAACAGAATGGATTCAGTCAGGGCTTACATGCTGCCTTCTGTGGTCTTCTAAGTCCAGGAACATGACATCCCATCCCAGCACTCCACCACAGAGTGCATGCGTGGTGCTGTACAGCATGCTGTGCCTAGTCAGCAAAGTGTTCTATCTCTTGCTCTGGGTCTGCAATCTCACATAGTTACTGCAACAAGGCCAAATTCTTTATCACTCTTGCCTGAGGTAGCTGTGATGGGTTATTTCGCTCCCTTTCTGATCTTTATTTTAAATACAGACACAAAATATTTTTTACAAATTGATAGAGCAGCTGTCCATTCCTGACATTCTGTACCATACGAAATGCATTTAAATATTTTCCAAACATTTAGTCTCCAAAGCTATGCAGGTATTTGGTTCGAGAAAGGGTGTCAAGAGTTGATGAAAGATATTTGTACTGTTGTCATGTTACAAAAATTCATCTTATCAGTATTGTTATTTTGCGATTGATCTATTACAGTTACACCTGCTGAACCCAGGATACTATCCACTCTTTCACACAATACGGATCTTTCACGGAAGAGCATTATTAGCCTGTAATTATTATTATTTTTTTATTCAAACAGATGTTCTATTCTGATACACAAATAAAGAAAAAATATAGCAGTCAATGGGTTGCATTTTATTAAAGATAACACAGAAGTCTAATTTAAAAAATCAACATTTTTTGACAATTTGTTTATTAACTGACACATAATCCAGAACAATGAATTGGTTAGGCACATAGCTCTCCTAAATCTAAGACGAGACCAAGGACTGATTAAGGTCTGAGTATTTATTGCAGGAAAATGGGCAGACTAGATGGGCCAAATGGTCCTTATCAGCTGTCAAATTCTATGTTTCTAATGCAACAGTAAGTCATAATGTTAGGTACATTTAATAAATATATTTAGTAATCAAAAATTCTGCTTTCCAAAATGTAAGCATAAATAATGTTGTAATATAATTTACTTTTTCTAAAGAGAATTATTTAGTAAAATTGGAATGGTACATTGATGGTACATTTCTTTCTATCATAAATAAAAAAAAAATCAGATTGACAATAATACATGTCTCTCTGCTTTGACCTTCTCAATACCCTTTCTATATACTTATGGGTCCCAAAAGCCTGTTAGGAAAAATATCATTTAGAGCAAATTGATCATAAACCTTGACATACCAATCATGATTAATCAAGCAATTCTTCCTTTTAATGTAATTAAAATGAATATCTTCATGAATTTCAAGTGAGGAAGCCCAACGTAACATTGTATCTCTTCATTTTAAAATTTATATTCTATGCTATATATAGTTAATTAGAAATTATTGCTTCCTTCTTACCAATTTAATACTTTTTACCGTCATTTGCTTCTTTCCTAAATACCCTTCCGAAATAAATATACACTTTGGCTGTATTTCACACCTATTTCTCTCGTTGGCATTTGGGAATAAAGCTAATTGCCTACAGCTCTCATTTGGGCTGCTCCAGCTTTTATGTAACCATTTTAAGTTCATGTATATTCCTGGACCACTTTATTGTTTTACAAGTTAATGACTGTGAATAATCAATATTTAGTTGTATTAGAGGGACAAATTAAATCTCTGGGAAAATTAGTGTCCATGGATATTTATGACTATATAATGTAACCTGTCTGATTTGAAAAATAAATTCTTAAGGCAAAGGTAATCAAAATTTCATGATCAATAATCCCCTTATGTCATATAAAATATATTTGCTGACTTGCAAAATGCATAATTTGATTTTAACACTTTGTGTCTTGGATTGGAGTGTTTACAATCTTTTAAAAAAATGTACAAATAAAAATAAATAGAATAGTGGAGCGCTTGTGGAAAGGTCTGTGTGCATACAAAGGACTAACAATAATAAAAAGCAAGCCTGTAATAGGCATGTCTCCCTGTAATGGCGATCACTGCATCGCGGAGCCCCACACGCCCAACGACCACACCTCGGTACCATGCAGTCACGCTTTGGGAGGCATTACTATGCTAATGGAGTCCCGATTAGCCGGACAGGTGGTTGCACACGTAAATTTTCTGTTATTGGTCAGCCAGCCCCTGAGAAGGGTCTCACAAGTGAGTGGTAATTAACTATAGCCCTATATAGACCCATCACACCCTTCAGTCAGTGCTCGGTTATCTGATGCCCTTGCTCTAGTCTAGTGATTATTCTTTTTGCCTGTTCCCTTTATTACATTAAACTGTTGACATGTTGCAGTACCTTTGCCTTGAGTGGTTCTGTATTCCTTGGCTCTTCTGTTGGCCATCCCAGTGTTAGAACGCCTGCCCTTGTATTCTAGATGCCCAATTCCTTATGGTTTTTGTGGTCCCATGCCAGTCCTTCAAGGTAATTTCTCTCCTGGAAATCTCTGGCTATTCCTTTAAACATACCAGAATGTGTGTTAGGACACATCCTCATAATTAGTGAAACTAGCTGCATAGGAACCGACAACTTTCAGTTCTTAGTAGTTCAGTTGCCTTCAGAGTGAACATTTAGCTTATGTGATTTCTTGCAGGTTCTTGTCTTGAGATCCTGACCTTTTTGCATTGCTTGACCCTGGATAAATTATTGGGTATTTTGCTGAGATTCTTTAAAAATACAGTGGTTCTGAAGACATATAAATACCCAAAGCTAAAATATCAACCTGAGGTGGAAGGTAATTGACCAATATAGACCAGTAACTCCAGCCTATTGCACATGTTTCTCTCTGCAGTGAAAATTAATATTTGACAGGCATAAACTGGCCTAGACATATGAGTCTTAAGGAGGCAGGTTTACAGGATGGCAGCCCTGCTGCTGCATTATGGTGGCCCAGTTGCCCCGGGTGGCCAGAGGTGTTCCTGTTACTCAATTAATGCTTATATTATATATCCCTATTGCTCATTTGCATCACAAATACCCTTTATATGTCCAACCATGCATGTGAGCGTCTTTACTCCACTTCTATGAAATGTGCCATGAGCTCTACCCCAGATCTTTTGGAAACCTAGCAACACCCCTGACTAAGATTGGGGTTGATGAGTTGTGACAGTCGTGAGTTGACTACAATTATAACTGTAAAATACAAACTTAGAAATAAAACTTTTGCCAATTGTATCTAGTATAAACCAGGCAAACACAAATACAATGTCCTAGATTGGTGGAGACTGCTAAATTAGAAGCATTATTCTAAGAAGAATCAATCCTCAATCATTTCATGGATCATGTATGCAGAACGGAGAATTTGGAGAAAATAAATTGTTTATTGACAGGTCCATAAAAATAATTGTGTAAAACTGCCATGAGAGTAAAAAGAGTCTCATGAGAATCCATATGCAGCCTCAAACAGAAGTTAGACAAAAACTTCAGCTCCAATACAGTCTGATTGCATATTGAACCATTATGCTTTCCCTCTTCAAAATTCTCATCTTCCTCACATTTATATTAGGCTATTGAAGGGGAAATTGACACCGGCTCGTGATGCTAAGGTAAAATATGAAATATCTGTTCAAGGGTCCATGTCCCAGTAAAAAAAAAGTTAGCCAAACCATTAAAATATTTTAAAGAAATGTGCAATTCTAGGTGATCTTCGGTATATGTAAGGCCTCTTAAACCTTTAGTTTTATTCTTCAATACAACAGGACATACACATTTCTAAAATTATTCTTATTGGAGGTGATATTACCATTAGAGTTTTGTGTAATGGGCATTTAGATGCTCCAATTGTATTGGATAGTGTTGTTTAGTATTTGTGTTCAATTAAATGTCACATTCCAACACATTAGTCAAATAACTTAAACTCTATTTTTAAAATCATTTTGTTACACGTACTGTTATGCTTGTGCTACTAAAAACACATAATGAATCACCAAACAAATACAATTATTTACTTTGCAATATAAACCAAACTACTATAATTGATAATATTACATTTTATTTAATAATAATAATAATAGCAGCACTATTACAAGAAGGGGGAGTGCCAAGTTAACAATAACTTGAACACATATAAGTCATCCTGGTACCGAAAAAGAAGAGAGCCCTGCTCTTCTGAGTGTACAGTCTATTAGGAGGCTCAGGAGGAGTGAGACAAAGTGAGGAGCTACATGGTTTGATGTCAGTGAAGATCACATGCAGAAGTCTGGAGATCTTGAAGATGGGGAAACATATGTTTTTCTTTCCTGAATGATGATTGTAGGTACTAAGAGGAGAGATTATATGCTTCTCTAAAGAGGTAGATTTTTAGTGAACGTCTAGAGTAGAATAAGTAGGAGACACAGCATGGCATATGTGGATATGTGAGTTGAGAAGAGATGTAGGCCATGGACAAAGCAAAGGGATAGGGGAGATAAGTGATAAGAAACCATCCATGGTTTAAGAAAAAAACCCCAGTGGTAAAGATAATTGACAATGTCAGTATTTGTCGTATACAGTATCATACCAAGAACTAGGTGATATCCTTAGCTATAGCTACGCACTTAGCTTATCACTCAAAACCAGCCTTGTGCTATGATAAGATGTGTTTATATCTCCAGATTAAGCCTTGACTGTGGGCACAAACATTCATTTGACAGTTAACACCCTTAACCCCTTCGTGACAAAGGCTGATTTTACTTTTTGTACCCTTCGTGACAATGGCCGTTTTAACATTTCTGCGCTGCTCGTGTTTAGCTGTAATTTTCTTCTTTCCCGTTTACTGAACCCACACACATTAGATATTGTTTTTTTCAGGACAAGAAGGGCTTTCTTTAGATGACATTGTTTTGATTGTATCGTATTATTTACTATTAAAAAAAGTATAAAATATGGTGAAAAATTTAGAAAAAAATGACTGTTTCTAACTTTTAGTTGAAAAATCTTTTACTCATCTATAAAAGGTAATAAAAAAACCTGCTAAATAGATTCTACTATTTGTCCTGAGTTTAGAAATACCCAATGTTTTTTTGCTTTTTTCTGCACGTTATGGAGTAATAAGTACAGGTACCGTTTTGCTATTTCAAAGCCATTTTTTCCAAATCTGGTAATTCTTCCCCCCATGTGCCATTTTGGGTATCTTTGAAGCCGGCCAATGCAATTTACCCCATCAAGTCATATATTTTTGAAAACTAGACAGCCCAGGGTATTCCAAATGCTGGTATTTTAACCCTTTCCAAGCACTTATTCTACCATCAGCCTTTGTCAAACTTTATGGTAGTAATTTTTTTGCATTTGTTTTTTCACACACATTTTACTTTAGGTATAAATAAACAGGTTCTGGTATATGTCACTATCAAAAAACACCCCAATATGTGTTTAGCAACATCTCCTGAGTACAGCGATACCTCACATGAATGATTTTGCCTGGCTGTTTGGGGGCAAAAGGGCCACATTTGGGGCATGCACATTTTTCAATGTTGCACTTTGGCATTTGGGGATCCACTGCCCATGCCCTATTTGGTCCATCTTTGAGCCGGGCCATTTCAGTGTGCCCAATAAAGCTATATATTTTTGAAAACTAGACACCCCAGGGTATTTCAAATGCTAGTATTTTTTTCTCTTTCCATGCACCATATCTACCACCAGTCTTTGTCAAACTTTGTGATAGTCATTTTTTTCCATTTGTTTTGTCACACACATTTTACTTCAGGTATGAATTAAAAAGTTCTCGTATATGTCACTATCACAAAACACCCCAATATGTGTTCAGCAACATCTCCTGAGCGCAGTGATACCCCACATGAATGATTTTGCCTGGCTGTTCGGGGGCAAAAGAGCCACATTTGGGGCATGCACATTTTTCAATGTTGAACTTTGGCATTTGGGGATCCACTGCCCGTGCCCTATTTGGTACATCTTTGAGCCGGGCCATTTCAGTATGCCCAACAAAACCATATATTTTTGAAAACTAGACACCCCAGGGTATTTTAAATGCTGGTATTTTAACTCTTTGCATGCACACATTTTACCACCAGCATTTTTTTAAAGTTTGCAGTAGTATTTTTGTGTGTGTATTTTTCCCACACACACCTACTTTATGTATGAATTTACAGCTCCTGGTATATGCCGCTGTCACACGACACCCCAATATGTGTTCAGCAACATCTCCTGAGTACAGTGATACCCCACATGCATGAATTTGTCATTTTTTGGGGGAACTAAAAGGCCACATTTGGTACGTGTGCATTTTTCTAATTGGAAATTAGATGTGTGGCCATCCTTCCCCCGGTGTTAATTGGGACCTTGTTGAACCTGGCCAATTCAATTTACCCCATCAAATCATACCTTTTTTAAAAGTAGACACCCCACGGGCATTTAATATGCCAGTATTTTAACTCTTTCCATGCGAGAATTGTTTTAAGCTAATATGCTAATTTTAGGACTTGCTCACAAAAATATATTTTTTATATATATATTTTTTTTTTTGCCTTTTTTTTTTATTTTTTTAACATTTTTTTTCAACTTGAAGGTTCCCCTGATAGTGACATCAGTGGGAAATTATTTTTACATTTTACTGTTTTTTTACTATTTTTTTTCTAATTATTATTAATTTTATTTTATTTTTAATTTATTTTTTCTAATCACACTGTGATTAGAAAGCTGAGCTCCATTGACTTGCATGGTTGAATGCAGTACCTATATTCAACCTGCAAGTGGAGCCAGAGTTCTCTAGAGGGTCTGGAGACCGTCTAGCGAACTTTTTAGACTTTATTGTTTCTTTATTGAATTTTCCCGGACCGCCGCCATCTTGCAGATGGCGAAGATCACCGGCAGCTGCGGCTGTGACCGCTCTCCGGAGCGGTCACAGCCCATCCAAAGGTAAGTGTTTGGTGTCGCTGGATGCCTCCTGATCGAGGCATTCCAGCGACACCATTTAAGTTTAGGAGGCGATCGTTGATCGCCTCCTAAACGCTTTTAAAACGGGCGTCCGCCGCCTTACAAAGTATGGCGGATGTTGACGCCCCGGGGAGGGGCCAGAGATGGCCCCTTTGTGCCGATAATGGCGTTGCTGAATGCCTCGAGGTCGAGGCATTACAGCAACGCCGTTTCGGTGCAGAAAGCGAAAATAGATCGCTTTCTGCACCCGTTTAATGACGTGCCGGTCCTGGCACGTCATTTGTCGTTATCGACATGAATTTCCGTGACGTGCCCGGACCGGCAATTGTCATCAAGGGGTTAATCAGCCTTTATATGACAGGAGCGTATTTTTATTATTTATTAAAAAAAGGTCTCCACTATTTTCCCATTATTTTTTGTTTATCTTTTTGGATACATCTGAGTTAATTCTTATGTTACAATTGCCAATATTGCAAATACATTTTAAGATCAAGATAGCTCTCCCATTAAAGTTTATCTTTTATCCCTTCTAGAGTTAAGGCACTAAGTTCAGATGGCCCCCGACTTCCTGATGATTCACAAAGAGCCTGGATTCGCTCACCAGTATTCAATCCTTTAGAAATGCAGAAAATATCTCTCAAAAAGGTATAAAAAAACAGGGTCAGGAAACTGTAGATAGGGTATAACCCATGAGGACAGGCAGTGTTCAGGGCAAGGTCAGGAACATTAAGCAAAAAGGTAAACCGTGGATCCAAACTAATGGTTAATATAACAACTTTCCCACTGAATTGGAACTGATTCCAAAATTATATTGAAAACTAAGGTGAAAGAAAAAAGAAAAAGACTTAACTATTAACCCCTTCAATCCCAGGGGTTTTTGGTACCTCAAAGCCCAGAGCAATTTTGCCATGTTTGCGCTATGTCGGTTCCGAGATTATTCTCTTTTCCTGAGAATGGTGTACCCATGTAAACTATATATTGTTTTTTCAAGGAGTCATAGAGCTTTCTTTGGATACCTTAGTTGGATGATTAGCTGAAAATTTAGAATGAGAAATTTAGTAAAAACTAGAGAAAATTAGAAAAAAAACCTGATTTTCTTTACGTTTTCCCTCTGAATCCTCACAAAATTAGGTAAAGTGATGGAAAATCCCCTCCAAGTTTATCAATTCAGGTGTCCTGATTTCAGAAATACCTAATTTATATAGATTTTCCATATTTTCCCAGCACCAGGGAGCATACTATAGGGTGTACATTTTTTGTATAATCTTTATGTCTATGGCTTAACGGGTTTGGGGGTTGTGAATGGGGCAGGAGGGTTATACTGGCTAGATGTTATGCTAGGGCAATGGGAAGTAAGGTTTTTTAATTATTTTTTTTATTATATTTTTTTATATTATTTTATTTTTATTTTTTTTTGTAATTTTTATATATATTTTTTTAAACAAAAATGGTTAGAGGTCCTCTTAGGGACCTCCTGAACATGCCAGTGATGTCACAATGGCATCACAGCTCACATTATTATTTTTTTTAGTATTATTTATATTATTATTTTAATGATTTTTTTAAATGAATAGACTTTTTTTTCAGCTTTTCTGTTACAGGACGGGAGGGGGAGTGAGAGAGATGGTTTTTCACTCCCCTCCCCGCAATCCCCCTGCACCGATCACACTGCGATCTCTATGCAGGTCCTCACAGACCTGCACAGAGATCGCAGCGTCTGTGCCTCAGCGAAGGACAGGATATCCCCCGCAGGGGATATCCTGTCCTCCGATGACCTTCCGGGTTACGTCAGCAGTGACGCAACCCGGAAGGGAATGCCTGATCGCGCGATCGGGCATTTGAAACTGCCCGATCGCGCGAACGGGCAGTTTGAAATGTAACAGCTTACCGGCTTTCATGCCGGAAGCTGTTACAGCAGATCGGACAGCAGAAAGCCGGCAATGCCGGCTTCTGCAGTCAGTGGGGAGTCCAGGCTGTCAAACGACAGCCTGGTCTCCCGTGCAGCGGCAGGGATGTGTCCCTGATGCTGCAAGAAAGGCTGGACGTACAAAGGGGTTTCTTAATAGGCGTTTTTTGGACGTCCCGGTACGTCTATAGGGGATTGAAGGGGTTAATCTGAATCCTCTAATTATGTTTGTAAATATTCTAACTGAAGATTGCGTCCTGAGTAGCTCAATGGACACTAAAGAGTTAAATCTACAGACCAAATTAGTAACTTAAACGAGATAACTTCTCGACCGCTACTGCTATTCGTTACTAGATCTTCAAAACAGTATTAGGGCAGAGGCGGTGTTGTAGTAATTCTAAAAGTCTGAGCTAAAAAAACACCCCCCTATGAACCCAATGCATGGTTTTCAGAAGTGTTTAAGTCGGGAAGGAGCTAAAAAAAAAAAAAAAGTGTATTGTGCTTGCCCATTTCCACCGACAAGAAACACGTGTCGGGAATCTTATGTTAAGTTTTAATTGTTTAGTCTTAGTCTCATTTCTTACGCAAACTAATCGAAGCATTGACCACCCAAGAATAAGTAAGTAATAAGCCAGAGCGAGTCAGGTTTATATAAATCTGGTAATAATCTAAATTTGTAATAGACTACAGGTGGACCCAAGTATAGAACATAAGCAATTCTGACTTAAGGAATGATCATTAGATAAACCTTTGCTCTGAAGGAATTCCCTGGAGGTGACAAAGGCAGAAGCTTTAAGGTCTTGAATTCAATACCCATGGCACCCTTACAGTGTGCAGATGAGAAAGTGTAATTCTAGTGCTTTACATTTTTCTTAAATACACAAAACTACATAGTCAGGACTCATTGCTTCTATCTGAGAGCATTAATACAAATGTACTGTCGCTTCTCATTTATATGTTGTATTTTTTAACATAATTTGTCTGCCATTGATGCTTGGTAAATGCTACTTTTCCACAACTACCTACTTTACCATAACTATTTACCTAATTGGCTTTTCACTCTAAAGAAAACCCCCAGTTTATCACAATAAGGACTAGATTATAGTTCCAGAAAAAGTAGCAGGGGATCTGAATTTTATTTTGGGAATTTTACTTTCTTCTTTCATCACTTTGACCTGAGGGCTGATACTCTGTGTTTTTTAATTAAAAGTAATACTTACTGGCAATGTGTAAATAAAGGTACCCATATACTACACTTTAGCCATGTGAGAATGTTAGTTCTGTTATTTTTGAAACGGTATGTGTTTTCCCCTTAGGCGTGTGTTGTGAATGTAAACATGCGCACCTGCCTTCCTGAGTTTGCAGCCAAGCATGGATATACAAATGGTAGATAATGTGGTAATAATAAAAAATACCTGTCTACAGCATGCTTTCTTATATTCTGATGTATAATTATCATTTACTGTTTATTAGACCTTATCTTATATTAAGAGTAATTCTATATTAGCACTCCAATGTTCCCATGTGTAAAGAATAATGCATCCATTAGTGTACAATTTCTAAATAAGCAGGATCTTCTTTTCAGTACATAGTGGGTTTTTGCTTGCAGTTTTGTTATTTTTAAGTTTACCGTTTGAAAACCTGCATGTTTATAACATTACTGGTTTATTTAGATTGGATTGCCCCAAATAAACCACTCTATTTTAAAGATTGGTGAACTGTTTTCTTTTTTCTATAATTATTCTAGAAGACTGCTTTGTACTCATTATATATATATATATATATATATATATATATAATATTGTATCTATTAATTTACATTTGGTTTGCTACAGCCTTTAATATTTTGATATTAAATATATTTTCTGAATTCTGGACACCGGGGGCATGATTCAATCAGCTGTCTAAAATCTAATTGGTGTAAATGGTGGTTAAAAATCAATAGTTTGAGAATTAGTGTCTATAAATGAATACAATTTACTTGTACATCTAGATTTCTTTTAAATATTCAGGGCACCAAACAACTAGTACATGTTCAGAAAACATTTAAGACGTGGACAATTTAACTCTTTGAATGGCATATGAAATGTTTAACTATTTACCAGCACTAAAAGAGTTAACTTTAAAACAAATATTAATATATATATATACTACCTTCATCATGTCATCTCACACTGTTAATTAAAGTAAGTAACACAGCAAAATAGGACAAAAAAATTAATTAACAATATTAATATATATATATGATTGTTAACAGCAATCACACTCTTACCATGCCCAGGCATACCCAGATTCCAGCATGTACTAGCTGAGTTGGCATGATAGGAGTATGATTGCTGTTAGCATCTATATACATCTATCATATACACAAACACTTTAACAGTCACTCACTAATTCACACTTTCATTCACATAATTAATTCACACAATAATTTATTCTCTCACCCATTGACACAATTTTACACATTCATTAATGCATTCTCACAAACTCATTAATTATCTCCCTCATTCAGACAATTCATCCACACATTCACTCATTCTCACTATCTACCTTTCCCCCTTTTCTACCCCCTTCTCACTATCTACCCCCCCTCCCTTCACACTATCTACCCCCCTCTCCCTCCTCTCCCCACTATCTACGCTCCTCTCCCTCCCCACTATCTACCCTCTCCCCCTTTGTAGTTAAAGGTTTTGGACTTACCATTCAGAAGTCCTGCGGTGGGAGCACGACGCCTCAGTCTTCCTGCTCTGCCGCTGCGCTGCTTCACTGCTCAGCGCCGAAATATGACGTCATATTTCGGCGCTCTGCATGAGATGCCGGCACCGCGATGGAGTAAGAAGCCTCGCGAATGGGGACTGAGGGGTGCCGAGCAGTTGCTAGGCACCCCTCTGTCTCCTCCGCATAAAAAAATAAATAAAAAAATGACGAGGCTGCCGGGGATCCGGGCCATCAGGGACATGTGGTCACCGTAGCCCGTGGCACCCCCCTGATGTGCACCGCCCCCCGCCCCACGCTAGGTACGCTACTGCTTCTGAGTCCCCGGTGCTTAGTCCGTGCAGCGTGTAGAGCGGATGTTGTCTACGCGAATCGCGTAGAGCTCTACACTCTGCCCGGACTAAGCACCGGGGACTCAGAAGCACCCGTAAGTTGGGGGGGGCATAACACAGGAGGATCCAGGTCCCCTGCATCACTGCGGGGGATCTGGATCTTAGTCTCATAGTCAGACCTATTTGAGGTCTGATTATAAGTCGACCCCGATTATAAGACGAGGGGTATTTTTCAGAGCATTTGCTCTGGAAAAAACCTCGTCTTATAATCGAGCAAATACGGTATTTCATATTTGTGCAGGAAAAGTATCACTACTCGATTAAATTAAGAGTTATTAGGAGAGCTTAAAAAGTATTGCCCCTTTTGTGATTTCAAAGATGGGCAGGATTCCGAGGGCCTGCTGAAATGTTTTAAACAAGAAAATACAGAAAATAGCTAAATACTATTTTAATAAGCTTTCTTTAAGATATATTCTATGTTAGCACATAATATAAAAATCTAGGATTGTTTGAAACAAATATGTGGAACAGAACCAGTATCTTGGCAGAAGATCATGATCTTCCCCTTAAAGCAAGTTTTTAAGTGAGATTGATACATTTCTAGCATGAAGCCCACTCAAGTTAATATTTTTAATTAAAAATTTACTTTGATGTAGCTAACTTAATTAAGCAGTGATACTTTTCTGGCAGAAATGTATCAGATCTCTATTCAACTGTGTCAAAGGACAAAACAAAATTACAGTAAAATAATTAAAACGGTTAAGGACTAGTGCATCTTAAATAATATAAAGTAAAAACACTCTACACCTGCAATACATAAACTTTTTAAAATATTCATATAATTACTGAGGAGTGCTTTCCTGACACTGCTTCAGGAAGCCAGTCGGTGACAAGGATTCTTCTTGACCAAAGATTAAGGAAGCTGTAGAGTTGCAGCTTCTACCTTGAGTGCATTTAATTTAAAGAATGGATATCCTACACTCTTTATACTTTACTATGCAGTTAACCATCTCCTTAAATGTGTGTGTAGCGTCAAGAAATTAGTGATGGGGTTTTCTCGCATTTATGCTGTGTTGGATTGCTAACAGGAGAGTATATATGTATCATGCAAGATTTTAGAGAGGTCATTGAATTGAACCACTGAATTGCAGGGAAATTCAATTAGTGTTTATTAATTCATAAGATAACTCTGAAGTCTAACCCACTGACTAATCTTTTTAAAAAGATACACACATCTGGTATGTGTGACTTCATTATAGCTCTAGAATACAAAATAATCAAATGTATTACATGGTACCACCACATTTCAAGAATAATGGCAATATGGAGGGCTGGACTGGAGATGGTCTGGGGCTAGGAGAAGAGAGCAAAAGTGAACAAGAATTAGAGTAAGAGAGTGAATGTAAGCACCGGCCAACAAATTTGTAGTTCCCAAATTGAAATGCCCCTGAATTTTCGGTGGAACTGAATGTGCAGGGAATGAAATTTGTTGCCTGAAAACAAATGGGCCAGAAAGGAACCAAAAAATAATCCATATCAGTTTTGGCCCATTTGCACGTGTCTAGTGTGTGTGTGTGCGTGTGTGTATATATATATATATATATATATATATACAGTGGGGCAAAAAAGTATTTAGTCAGCCACCAATTGTGCAAGTTCTCCCACTTAAAAAGATGAGAGAGGCCTGTAATTTTCACCATAGGCACACTTCAACTATGAGAGACAGAATGGGGGAAAGAATACAGGAAATCACATTGTAGGATTTCTAATGAATTAATTGGTAAATTCCTCGGCAAAATAAGTATTTGGTCACCTACAAACAAGCAAGATATCTGGCTCTCACAGACCTGTAACATCCTCTTTAAGAGTCTCCTCTGCCCTCCACTCATTACCTATATTAATGGCACCTGGTTGAACTTGTTATCAGTATAAAAGACACCTGTCCACAACCTCAAACAGTCACACTCCAAACCCCACTATGGCCAAGACCAAAGAGCTGTCGAAGGACACTAGAAACAAAATTGTAGACCTGCACCAGGCTGGGAAGACTGAATCTGCAATAGGCAAGCAGCTTGGTGTGAAGAAATCGACTGTGGGAGCAATTATTCGAAAATGGAAGACATACAGGACCACTGATAATCTCCCTCGATCTGGGGCTCCATGCAAGATCTCACCCCATGGTGTCGAAATGATCACAAGAACAGTGAGCAAAAATCCCAGAACCACATGGGGGGACCTAGTGAATGACCTGCAGAGAACTGGGACCAAAGTAACAAAGGCTACCATCAGTAACACACTACGCCGCCAGGGACTCAAATCATGCAGTGCCAGACGTGTCCCCCTGCTTAAGACAGTACATGTCTGGGCCCGTCTGAAGTTTGCTAGAGAGCATTTGGATGATCCAGAAGAGGATTGGGTGAATGTCATATGGTCAGATGAAACCAAGGTAGAACTTTTTGGTAGAAACTTAACTCGTCGTGTTTGGAGGATGCTGAGTTGCATCCAAAGAACACCATACCTATGGTGAAGCATGAGGGTGGAAACATCATGCTTTGGGGCTGTTTTTCTGCAAAGGGACCAGGACGACTGATCCGTGTAAAGGAAAGAACGAATGGGGCCATGTATCGTGAGATTTTGAGTGAAAACCTCCTTCCATCAGCAAGGTCATTGAAGATGAAACGTGGCTGGGTCTTTCAGCATGACAAAGATCCCAAACACACCGCCCGGGCAACGAAGGAGTGGCTTCGTAAGAAGCATTTCAAGGTCCTGGAGTGGCCTAGCCAGTCTCCAGATCTCAACCCTATAGAAAACCTTTGGAGGGAGTTGAAAGTCCGTGTTGCCCAGCGACAGCCCCAAAGCATCACTGCTCTAGAGGAGATCTGCATGGAGGAATAGTCCACAATACCAACAACAGTGTGTGAAAACCTTGTGAAGACTTACAGAAAACATTTGACCTCTGTCATTGCCAACAAAGGGTATATAACAAAATATTTATATGAACTTTTGTTATTGACCAAATACTTATTTTCCACCATAATTTGCAAATAAATTCTTTAAAAATCAGACAATGTGATTTCCTATATTCTTTTCCCCCATTTTGTCTCTCATAGTTGAAGTGTACCTATGGTGAAAATTACAGGCCTCTCTCATCTTTGTAAGTGGGAGAACTTGCACAATTGGTGGCTGACTAAATACTTTTTTGCCCCACTGTATATATACCTCCACAAAACGTGCAAAAAGCTACAAATTTTCATCTGGCATTTGCGAGCTCTTTCACACCCACTCTCTGAATGCCTCCCTACCTTTTCTTTCTTCGGAAAAGCCTGTGAAAACTTCTGCCAAAATGGTGGAGCTTCCCTGATGTCCTGTCCCTCCGGATTGGAGGATCAGTGGTAAAGGACGTCACTAGAAGCTTCGCCATTTTGGCGGAAGTTTGCCGGGAGGTTATGCCTGTGGAACTGCAGACGAAGAGGGAAAATACAATATAGAAGAAAAAGAGAAGCAGTAGATGGAGAACAAAAATATGCGAGCAGCTGTGATAAACAGAAATGGAAGTGGTCGGCAGAGAAGGTAGAGAGACAGTCAGAAAGCATGAGAGAGAGAGTGAACGAAAATGAGTCAGAGAGAGTGAGAATAAATATGGGTGTCGAACAACGAATCTTGCTCCCGAACTATTAACAGTCATCTAGTAATCTAATTTTCATCTAAATGAACTGACAGGAAACGGAACGAGATAGGCCAAAAAAGAATGGGCAAAAATGAACAAATATGTTTCTTTTGTTCACTAACTTTGCATTTTGTTAAGTGATGAAAGTAAACTTTTAACATGTCTAGGTTTGAAAGCATTCTTGCTTTACAGGATTTTTCACACCTGCCTGAACCTTTTGCACAGTACTATATATACATGTTTACTCAAATGTGTAGTTAAAATCCATTTTTTACATACAAACTACATACTGAAAATGATTTGTGA